>CM046035.1:78491262-79091262 GCA_025215565.1 Flaveria ramosissima
TAATTATTTACTTGATAGGAGATTTTAGATTGGGGTTTTGATTAAAGTTGACGTATAAATGAAATCGAGTCGATTGATTGTAGTGTTATTGACAATCAAAGAATAAAATAGTACAACCCTATATGTGTGATATTTTTATATGTGATTGGAATGTCTCACAAAATTGGGTTTTTTAAAAACTTGAAAGGAGGTGTAGGGGTGCACAAATATATTGTTGGTTACATTTGTTAAAAGAGCATATAATTAACGTAAACTACTCATATGAATTATGATGCTTAGAATTTGCTTAGATTGATAACGTTTTATTATAAATTATATTAAGTCAATTATACCCTTGACGAGTCTACTAATTGTGTTATGGATGGTTACTTGGGATAACTTAGAGTCCAAGTTATTGAGTTCAAAGTTAAAGAAAATTATGGCAATGTGTTGTGTAAATTGTATGTAGCACACATGTTGTGTATGATATTATATAAATGTGAGATTATTACATAAGTGAGTAATTATTTAATGATTTAAACTAACGTGTAAATTTAATTATGGATTGTTTAGAAATATACTAACATACACTAATATAAGATGTTTTGAAATGGTAGTTTTGACTTAGTAGAGTATATGGTTAAACATCCTGGCATATTAGGAGAATAGGTTGGATACATATCTTTATTGTTGAGGATGGGGTTAAACACCGTCATAATTAAAGATGGTTTTAAATCAATAACTTTAAGTACTTTTTGATAAACTTAATATCTTTAATGCATGACGTGTCTATTTTAAAACTAGGTTTTACTTGTTATTTCAACGTAAAATCATATATCGACTTAGTGTGGATTACGTGTTATGAAAACACTTCATCAAATAATAAGAGTTCAAAAAGACATCACAAGTGTGATCGAAGTTTTGACCGTGAAGTCTTAGACGATCACACAACCTTTTGATTACATAAATTCTATATTTGATACAATATTCTATATATATTATTGTTTAAAAGAGTTTTATTTAACATGAACTACTTTTTAGAACAATTGCAAGCAATTAGTGGTATGACTACAATTTCGTTAACTTGGTAAGAAATATATAAAAGGAACAAAAGAATGACAATTAAAGAAACAATATATATATATATAAGTTGGTAAAATTATGTCAAATTATTCTCCTAATGAGTAGTTAGTATACATGTGGGAGAATAAAATAAAAAGTAGATATATGTTTAAGATGGTACATTATTATTCATAAATAAGAAAATAAATAATTGTATTGGGGGAAGGTTGATAAGAGATGTGATATTGAGTGAGTGACTTAACATAAGTTTGAGTTGAGTTGAGTTGAGGGTCATGGGTGGTGTAGACTGTAAACCCTATGGGCTAGAGCTAGGGCTAAGAGGCAGGTTTTGTTCAGATCAGGAGGAAGATATATAACTCAACTCGCCTGTTTTTTTCATTCTCTCACTCACTAACTCAACTGCAATTTTCCCTTTTAATATTCTTTACAAAATTGGCAATTTCCCTTTTCCCTTCGCCTTTTATTTTTCTTTTATTTTCTTTCTTGTAAGGGGTAGTCGTATTGTTTTCCTTACGTTTTTCGGTTGTCGTGTTAACTTCACATCAGATTTTTATTTTTTACGGTTTTCTTCATTTTTTTCTTGTTTTGCATGAAGTCGTCATAGTTTTTCCTCCGATTTTCTTGTTTGGCATACACAAATCCAAAAAAGAAGAGAAAGGAAACGATAAAAAACTTGTGAATATTTATTGGGTTGGGACTTTTTCATATTGAGTTTGGGAGTGGTGTTCCCACTTACAGGATTTCCCCACCCTCCCCTGGTTCCCACTTCGTGGTATTTAAACGCCTATACCATCTACTAATAAATAGAGATAATCACATTTCTCAGATGTATATAATTATATATTAATTTATACATACTTTTATTCACGTATTAAATGTTATGCAGGAGAATGAGAATCTATTGTATCTATAGTATATATAATAAAAGAGGTTATATTTTAGGGGGCATTTATTATCATTGTAGCACATCAAAAAAAATTATTTTCTCGCTTCTATCTCTTACCAAATAGGAAGATCACAAAAAATCATCAATTTAAATTTTTTTTAACTTTTACTAAAATATTCTAAATAAACATATTCTAAAAATTAAATATACATTTTTCTTTAGTTTAAATTAATCATTTTTTACTTAGTGTTTTTAAGATTTAATAATATTACGTATTTATGTTTTAAAATGATTTTAAAAGTTCTTTAGCGTTTAATATTTTATTTGTTCAATCCGTATAATAAACATGTTTCTAACCTGATGATACATAAAAAAAATTAAGAAAATGATACGTGAATCTTAAACAGATATAACCCCAACCCTCTGAGGAGGAAATTCATTACTAAGAAAACCTCATGGCTCAACTCTGAGTATTTTTGCTCAGAGTGAGACTTGAACCCATAACCCGCTTTATTTACATGTCATGGGTATCTAATTTTAATCATTTTGACTAATGATCATTTGCTCTTAAACAGATATTTTAATTTAGGTTTACATATTTCTAAAAAAAATCCTCCGTCTCTAATAACCGATACATCAATCGCATTCAATCTACCTACTTTAATAAAATGGTAAATGAGGATGGCACGTGTCATCATCATATTTATTCTTATTAAACTTTTCCCGATTCTCTCTCCTATTAAATAATCACATTAATTACTAATAATATTATTTATTTATTTTTATATTATAATTAGTTTTTTATTAAATTAAGAAAGAGAACTTTTTATTAATATTATTTCTATAGAGATGTTTTTTTATAAAAAGAATTTTTTTTAAAAAATCAAACTATTTTACGTAAGATTTTAAAATTGGTTTTTTAAAGAAAATTTTCTATAAAACAAAAATAATTAAAATAGGAAGTTATAGTAAGAATGTTTTTAAAAATGAAAAAAATTTAAACGTTATTTTAAAACAAAATGCTTACTTTATCTTTAGAAATAATAAAAAAAGATTAAAAAGTTTATATTATTGTTTTATTACTTATAGTTATTACTGAATCATAATTTCAATCATATCATGTGTTGATCTATCGTTTTATAATTAATAATAATTATTTTTATTTTATATTTTATTTATTCAATCTGTGTAATACACATGTTTACTAAAGTTAGTCTTTTATATATGTGTATCCCTAAAAATGACACGTGTTGCTTGCATTAAAAGATACAGTAATCAGATTCAACTGTTTGTTTATTAGGTTATCTCAAAAATGTCTTTCATCGGCTCATTTTTAAATTTAAGCACAAATCAGAGTTAAGTATATGTTCTTTAGATTTACTTAATCCTTTAGAAAATGCATTTTTTTCTCTGACATGACCAAAGGATATGTGTATTAAATATTAATTAACTCCATATAATTTTGTAACATTTATGAATAGTGCCACCTAGTTTGCAGCGAGACAAGCGGGGGCTGGTACTTTTTTAAAAACAACCTATAATGTTATATGGTAATTACATGTAAAATGAATAGTAAAGTTTATTTTGCATGTTGGTCACAGTTTATTTTGTCTTTAATGATTAAGCAATATAGTAATATACTAACCACTCCATGTCAACGTAACTGAATTCCCCTCACGTTTTATTCTTTTTGTGTTTTTATTGGTTAGATTTTTGAACTATTTTAATAATGATAATTACTTTTAGACATATTTTATACTTTTAAAATTTTGTGTTTCATAAATTTCAAATACGGTGTTGCTCTATGCTTATTTTTATCTACATTTAGGTTTAGGCTTCATTTAAAGTCGAGTTGTGTGTGATAATATAAAAGTTAACACAAGTGAAACCTACAAGTTGTGAAACTAGGTTTTGTTTTGTCCCCTCTTATACACTTAAAAACTAATGTCTTGTAAAATTCCAAATTTAACATGGCACCATGCTTTTATTTATTAACATATTGGTGTGAATTTTTCCACTAGGTAAATAACTAAATACTGATCAACAGACCGTCAAAATCAACCCACCTTTTAGATTTGCATAAGTAAAAAGTTCATATTCGTCTACCCCTATAAAATGAGACGCAAATGAGATGTTTATATTTATATTTTGTAGTGTAACTCATGACTCGTGTACTTTTAGTTAGACAAAAATATAAGCAAGAAGGAAAAAAAAGACAACCTGCTCTAAAGTCATGTATGTCATAAATGTAAGTGTGAAATTATTCAATATGTTACTAAAATTTTTCCTGTTTTTTAATTAAAACCCTTTTTTTACCGTTATCTAATTATTTACAAAATGTTTGGCATTTTCATCCATTCTTTTTAATTAATACATCCATAGCCACACACAAAATCACATTGTCATGGCAACAATAACAAGATTTCACAAGACCAAACAAAATCTCTCTCTATATATATATCATAGTTGTAGAGTGAAACGAACCATGAAAAACAACATATGGATCATTATCATCATATTACAGACCTGCTATAGAAACTAACCAAGATGAATGATCATTCAGACTAATAACAATTTAGTATGCTCAACATGACAGCAGGTATCATCTTCAAAACCACCTGCATGCATGCATCCACACAACCTCTAATTAACACATAATGCAAAATCAAAAGAAAACAACAAATTTTAGCTAAATTTACATGATAAAATATACCTTAGATTTGGGCCATGTGAGAGGCTGCTTCTGAAACAGTAGGAACGTTTGCTAGCGATACGGGGGTGAGAGGTGGAGAGGGTACTTGCCCGGTATGAGGCGACTCCCGTAAGGAAGTTATGGCTCTATGGTGGGTGGAGGGAATGGAGAAACTTCTAGAAACAACTAATGGAGGAATTGGAAGAGGTGATGCAGCAGTTGATGTCAAAATAGGTCTTTTATTTGGTGGTTGTGAAGAAGCCTCTTGATTTTTGAAAAACAAAGGTGGTGTATGTCCAGTCAAACCACTAGATCTAGAAAGGGTTGATGAAGTACCACCACTAGGAGGCGGGGGCCTCGGAAGCTCATGAAGTTCACTTATTTTAGGTGAAGTTAAAGTGGGAGGCGAAACACTACGTGAAGCTACATTTTGGCCCGCGGAAGATGACATCTTACCTGAAAACGACTTGCTTGGTGTTAATGGACCAGAGTAAGCTTGTCTTTTCACTGCTGATTTTCCATCATATCCAGTATGCTGCGGAAATGAAAATCGTTCGGTCAAAGGAGTAGGTAACTGAATAGAGGAACCGCTAGCATTTTCAGTACTAGACCGGGTGGTTCTTGAGGCAAAAGCAGAAGCAGATGTTGATGTGTTATCGTTGCCAGTATCTCTTTCATGTTTCTCGTCTGGCAAAGGGGGTTGAAAGGCAGATGTAGGTGGTGTTCTTGAATTTGAAGACTTGGTCTCAACAGGAGGAGGTAGGACATGAGAGTAATATTTCCGAGCAGGTTGCGTTTCTTTAGGCTGTTTTCCAGATGCATCAGTCTTCTCCGGGTATAACGGGGCAGAATAGCTGCTCACTCGACCTTGCCTGCCAAAAATCTGTTCCCCTTGATATTTATTCACATTTATCTGCACAATACAGTTTAAACAATTTCAAATTCTAATTTTAGCTATCAAACAGTGAAAATCAGTGTTGCCTTACCTCTGAATCTGCTACATTTGGAACTTGAGGATACGCCACATCCGCTCGGTCCACCTGCAAAACAGAAGGCATGAAAAGCAAGTTTATTATGCAATAACATAAAAAACCGTATCTTAGTGGCTATCAAGTTTACCAGATTTCGTTAATCACTTAAACTAGTACACCACAATGATAAAAAGCTTGATTCACATTTCATATGTACCTATCACCATATTGGTTGTGATGTAATTGATGGATTATTATTATTATTATTATTGCATCTTAACTTTCAGTTTGTGTAAACTAGAGGATGATGCATACTACTTTGTTAATAAAGCAAATCGCACAATAAGGCATTAAAATTTTTTGTAATTTTCCATTTGAGCTACTCACTTTTTTATTTAAGGCATCAAAACTTCGATTTTGTCCAATTGAGGCATTACAATTTTTTTATGTCCATATGTAGGGTCTCTCTTTCTTTACGATTTTTTTGAAAAATCTCACGAAGAGCTTACACATTTTTTTGGTAAGAAAGTCCTTAACTTGACCGCATAAAAAAAGTGTTTGATATCTTTAATCAACCAAAAAAGTAAAAAAATAATAATTAAAAAATGAGTACCTCAGATGGAAAATTGCAAAACGTTCAATACCTTTTTGTGCCAATTGCCCTTGTAAATATTTAACTTTTTGGGGCTGAAATGCCTCACGGATACAGCCTATTGTAAGGATAATGATAGGGGGCTAAAAAGAAAAGAGGCTGAAAGTTAGAGGATTGTATTGTGCTGTAGCCTAAACAAAAAGACAAAAATGGGAATTTCATTTAAAACAAAAGAGAGGATTGTTCACAACAGAAGAGGTAATTCATAATTAATCATAAGGGATCGAACAGAATAAAAAGGTCTGGATCACGATTGCTAATCAAGCCAGAGAATGAGCTTACGTATTCAGCTGTAAGTATCAACATCTTTTTTTTCATGAATGCCTAATCCTTTTTACTTTCTAGTTGAGGGATGATCTAGATTATGTTTCCCAAGGACTGCAAGATCTACTGATTTCTATGTTCTTGGATATTCACATATTTCTTGTAGTTTTGAAGATTTTTTTTTCATTACTTGCATAATGATGTCATATGATTGACATAATATCATACTGTTGATTAGAATCTGAAACCCATAATCACTTAATTGTTGTAATACTAGTACAATTAATGAGACATATTTCGGATCACGATTTGTTAGATTCTAGAGATAATCAAGTAACAAAATTCTAAACCAGAATGAAAATTAGATTGAAACTTTATCCAGTTCATATCCAGCAACTGGTTTATTCCTCTTTTTAGCGTTTACTCCCCCCCCCCCCCCCCCCCTCTTCTCTCTCTCACTGATTAAAAAATATATATAAGAGATGGCATCTAGTTGCATTAAAGAAATAGATCTAAATCAATCTCTTTGGATTCAATCCTACTCGTTTCTATCTATCTACAAATACGTGAAGTAGGATTTTAGTTTTGTTGAATTTGACACCCTGATATATAATAGAACAATTCTGATATACATATATTATCCGACTTATAATGTGGCTATGTTGCATCCCTCGGCACTTTTAATCAATTGAATGAGCAGCAGCCGCATCTCCACATCACTAGTTCTATTAAAGAAAGATGACCACTGATCTTATTATTTACATAATGATAGCATTAGGGGTACAACTATGCTAATTTAAATGCCTATATAAAAGAAACCACATCAGTAGGTCACAAGATCTAGAACTATAAAAGTATATCTAGGCTTTCATATTCTTGTCATCTAAACAGTCCCAACCTAAAGCTACTGTTACCCAGAATTATCCATCCCAGAGCGCACAGAAAACGTTGTCATTTATATCACCTCCAAAAGAAGTATAAATGGCATTGCTTTGACAATTTAATAACAGATAACTGAAGAAAAGCAAGTAATAAGAACACTAAAAGTATTTATAAATATAACCCAACATCCCATTCACAAACTACAATATTACCTCCATCTGATTTGATGAAGTGGCCAGCCCCTGTTTCTTCTGTCTGTAGTCGAAACTTAGTTCTCCATCATCAGTGCTTTCGTAGCTACTTATGCCTTCACCCTCCTCCCCGGCCGCCCCATCGCTGAGTTGGCAATCAATCCGATGCTTCTCTGCAACAATTCTTACGTGAGGGTCAACTTCTTCAAGAACTTTGACTCCCTTACGAAAGAAATTTAACTGCTTCCAGGGAATAGATAACATTAAAACAAAATCGAAATCAAGTTCTTGTAGGTCACAGATACTGAAATATAAACTGAAAAGATTATTATGAAAGTTTAAACAAAAAAATGGACACCTGTGCAGCATGATGACGAGCAGCTTGTGCTAAAAGACTACGGCATTGTCCCTCCTTAAGTGATTTTACACGAAATGCACATAATCTAGCCACGTCATTATATTCCTCTTGAGCTTCTTGTAGCTTTTGCGTAACAGAATTTTCACCTTTTCCACTTTTCAGTTTTCCTTTATCTTTGTGTTGAGCCATCATGTATTCATAGGCTTCCCTGAAAATTATATAAAAAGTCAACAGATCTTCACTTAAAAGTCAAAGTTTGGAATGGGACAAAAGGAAATCTTTACCTTTTCTCGTCACATTGAAGTTTCATCTCCTGCACCAGTAATAGGGCACAAAGTTAATGATAAAGGATGGTGACATAGCTATTCAAGAGAAAGGCCTTATGTGCATATCCAATCAGAAAATACTGATATCAACAATTACCAAATAAGTCTTTTTACAGTCATTTTGAGATAAATGCATTGCAGTTGCAGACAACTAGCATTTATACCATGTTCGACTGTCACATGTACCTCTTTGGCTCTTTCCCCTGTTTATACTTTCATAGCACACACATGTAGCCCCCAGTTTCAGGTTGAGCACGTCATTACGAGAATTACATGTGTGCTTTAAGAAATATAAATCTTCAAGCGGTGGTGCACCGGTAAGCACCTGATTCCTCTCTAGCAGAGGTCTCAGTTCAAAATACTACTTTCACTGGTTCCCTACCATAACCTCTTGAAGGTCACATGTCCAACTCAATTTGCAATTTAGGTGTTGTTTGGCAGCCTCTTAATCAGCCTCTTAATGGTTCAGATGTCTGAATGGTTCAGCACTTAATGGTTTAGACTCTTTGTTTCGCGGGCAAATGTCTGAATGGTTCAGACATTTGCCTCTGAATGGTTAAGCATTATACTAGTGCTGAATGGTTAAGAGGTCTAATGCTGAATGGTTAAGACCTCTATCTGAATTGGTCAGACATTTGCATTTGAATAGTTAAATGATATACTAGCTCTTAATGGTTCAGACATCTTAATGGTTCAGTACTTAATGGTTCAGACATCTTATTGATTCAACACTTAATCATTCAGAAGTTGCCAAACAGCCCCTTAGTTGATTATGTTGTTAGCAAGGTATTGATGGGTCCTATGGGTTTACTTCATGGACACTAAAAAAAGGTATTAGACCCAATAATGTTTATTTTAAAATTATGCTCCTCTAAACTAAAATTAGCAGAGGTATTAGGTTCGAATCCTACTTCCATTGGTGCCCTGTATTCCTGTCATAACCTCTTGAAGGCCACCTAGCTAGCGCAAGCTACGATTTACCTGATTATGTTGTTAGCAGGTTATTGACGGATCCTATAAGTTTATCGGTAACACGTTCTCATGGACACTTAAAAAAAGTATAGACCCAAAATGTTTATTTTAAAAATATGTTCCTCAAACTAAAACTATGTGAAAGCATGCACCATTTCCATATAATTAATATTATTTATAGTTCATTAGTAATCACTAATTGAGTATTAAATAATAATAATACTAGTTTTAAAATGGATACAATAATTTCTATTTTGGGATATTAATAGAAAATTAATTCATTTTCTTAAAAAATTAATTACATATAGAGAAAAGCCAAGGGCATCCAAAATACTTGTCGCATTAAACCTTACCTTTGAAGAAAAAGCCAAAGACATCTAAAATACTTGTCGCAATAAACATTAATAACTTATAAGTGGATTATTATTTTTGTGTTTAGAAATATGCACACAAATTTTTTCACTGAAAAGTAAGAGAAGTCAAAAGATTAATCACTTGAGTAATATTGCCTGTCAAAAAAATAGATTTAACATAACTGATTTATAACTGCAACAAACTTTTATGATTAATCATTTCTAAAAGATAAAAATTGTTTAGTAGTTAAACTCTAGGGCCTGTGCTTTCAAGAAAACACATTTTAGTAGGCACTAGGCCGTCACCAAACACCAGCTACGGGTCAACATGGGTGCTAAATTTTTTTAGAGCTTAGGCTCCACAACTTTAACTTTACAAGTACGTTTCGAAAAAAGAAATCAATTAAAAGTTTTTACCTTTTATTCACCATTTTACCCACATAAAGCAAAAATACAACCGTATTAAACATCTACTTAATGGATGGTTATGTTACATCTCTGGAATTGACACCAAATCTTATCTACCTAATCATGGCTCTTGTAATGGCTGAGAGTGAGACAAAGCAATCTCTATGCACGGCACAACCATGAAGATCTATTTGTAATAAACAACTGATTCAGCCACATAAATTTTAATAGTAAATGGCATTTTTTAATTAATCATGCAATGCTTCATTAAGCTACATAAATTTCCACAAATTTTCTAAGGCTAAACAAATTATCATATGTTAGATTGCCCTTCCGGCCTACTATCACACACTTATCACAATTGTCATCATCTTTTTCATAATTATCAACTCTGGCGGGGTTCTAATATATACCTGCTCACTACCAACATCTTTACTGTTCATATACAGATTACTAATATACTCATATTATGTATGATCTTAAGGAACTGCGAAACCTATAATTCTAATTCTGCTTAGGAAGCAACCATGTAAGGTGATAAACATATTAACGAGCATTATTGGAGTACAATAGTTCACTGACCTCCACTTTTCGCAACTCACTTAGAAGAGACTCTGTTGGGTTTGTAATCGTGACAACTACATAAGAACGCTGTCATTTGAAGAGACTGTGAGTCACCGCTCCTTAAAACAGAAAGTAACTCGGCAACAAAATGAAATAAAACTTACATATGTATCAGCAATTTTCTGAAGTTCAGATTGCATATTTCCCAAAGCTGATAAAACTCTTCCTGCATAGGTAGCAGGTGTCTCACAAATCTTGAAGAAATAAAGCTGAATACTGGATATCAAAATAAATGCAAAACCATGCGCTCTGGATATGTGGCTATGACTATATATTTAAATCCTTATTCATGACCATTTCATATTTTTATATTAACGTAGCTAAATATAACAGGTGGTCACGTGATATATAATACAACATGACCAAAATGGAATTCTTATTTACCACTTTCGTCATCAGCGTCCACCGTAGTTTTATCCAGCAAACACGTCCCCATCTCATTCAGTGACTCCGCAAATTCTGAGACATAAATATAATTGAGAATTGTGATTTGTATATTAATCGGAAACAAAAAGAACCCAAGTTACCAATAGTTAGACATTCACATGAAAAAACTCAAAGGCTAAAACATCTATATATATGGCGAAAAAATCACAAGAAACCAACCATGTAAAACACTCTGAACAAGCTGAACATAAGAAGCACGCAAAAACCATATCAATCTCCATGCAACAACCATACTAGTTCAAATTAATATTCTCCATTATACCCGCTCAAGAAAGCTTGAGTATAGTCATAGCTGAATGATTCCTAAACTGCTCGTACTTGTAATATATACAAAATTAACTTACCATATATGCTATTCGCCGTAGCAGCAGCTGCAGATAGTAAGGAGTCATAGCAATTTCTCATATCTTGCATATCCTGCAAAAACAGTAGAAGATCATCACGAGTTTATTAGTAAGGAGAATATCAAATACAAAATCTAGCTAATGACACATCCTCTCTCTGATTCTTTCTAGCAGCATTGCTTGAAAACCTTATAGCAGTTTACCTTTGAATCATCCAACACCAACAGCCCTTCAATATTGAACACAACTAACATTGTTCAACACCCCTTTCATCACTGTCACACTCAACTTTCCAACACAATGAAGAACAAACAAACTTTACATGAAAGAGTAGGGTTTGTCATTTGTCAATCTACAACCACAATCTTCCAAACTGGAACTTCAAGAGCAAAATGGTACAGTGCAAAACACACTTACCCTAAGTCCCTAACCCAACTATAATTGCACACCGCAGGAAACAATTCGAAACCCTAATCGATTTCACACTACAATTGAAGAATCAAACAAAGAAGAACACATCGAAGAAGATTAATAATTAAAAAAAAAAACATAAAAATTGGGGAAACCCTACCTTGGTAGCCTGAGCAAGTTCTTCTAAGTGGGCGGAAGGCTGATGATCTCTCTTCTCTCTCCCATCGCTCCTGTTGATGCTTAATTTGCGGCCAAGCTTCCCCAGTGACGATTTCATGATTTAGGTACACAAATAGAACCAACGTCTGCTAGTGTGTTGAAGACGAAAGGTAGAAGACGAAAGCCATGTGTGATGTGTGTGAATATGAAATTGGTGGTCGATTGGTGGCAGTTGATCGGAGGTATGAATACTATTGGAAGGAAGAAGATGAAGTGAAGCTGAAAATTGGATCGCAAGATAGCAACAACAGAGAGTTGAAGGTTGCCGTGGTGGACATTTTGTTAGCTTCCTAGTGACAAACATTGACCATCTTTATCAATGACCATTCTACCTCTAATGACTAATCTAATCTAATCACTTGTTATTATATTCTCGTATAAAAAGTGATATCATTTTAAAAAATATCTTGATAACTAGTATTTTTTTGTGATGGGATATGGTTTGTAGGCATGTCATGAAAAATTATGGTTTTTTAGTTTTTCGCTTTTAACTCGTGTATTATATAAACACCAGTTAGATTTTCATTATACGTGAAATACTCTTATGTAACGTATTTTCTCTGCTTATCAGCAACGTAAAGTTTTATTATGAAATACATGGAATGTGCGAATTGGCGTCATGTGTTTCATGTAATTTTCTATATCTGGTTTATATATACATGAAGTTAATGCAACTTTGAAAACCTATTTCATAATTGCGTTTTAGAGATCTTTGTCGTGGCACTGTTTTTTCGTATCTATGACGGCGATCCAAAGTGGTGACGTTATGAATCTATCAATAGGAGACAGAAAGATTCGTCTGACTTGTAAGAATAGTATGGTGTGTGCATGTGTGCGTAACTAGTTTAGGGTTCCAATTCATTATACTTATATACGTCTTTCCATGGTTCCGTAAGTCTAGGTTACCTAAATATGTTTTAGTTTGGTTTCTAGATATCGTCAACTTGGCAAAAGGTGAGAGTGTGACCGAAGACGTTATGCCTTAAGGTGCATGTGTTTAGGACATCTAGGAGTAAAAAGTTGGGCTTTCGTCTGTTTTGTGCTCTTTTTAAAGGGTCAAGTCATTCTTTCCTTTTAATGAATGTAAAATTATATCATCTCCGTATAGACAATTACACAAGGTTAGTTGGGTATATTTGTTCATTTAATGCCTTTAACAAATTAATGGATAGATCAAGGAAGGTACGGAGAGGTGGCTTTGCATTTCACTATAAACGCAAATTGACCACACATCATTCCAACCATTATAAGCGTATGTAACAATTTTAACGTTAAACGTTTTGTTTCGGTGTAGAATACTTGAAATCAAATTTAGATAATCTGAGAGTCGTGAATATCACTTTCAGATCGAAATTATTCGGTGGTTCACCCGAATCATTCAGATATAACTCAGACGAGATCAAAAACTAGTATGTTTTGTTGTGTGATTTTCGTGAACCAGATCGACCTGAAACATTAACTTTAGTAGTAGTTTATGCTTCATCAGAGGAGTCTCTGATAAAGACCTAAAATTAGTGTTTATTTCAAGTATTTTTCCTCTTATAACTCAGGGTGTTTATAGTCAAGTTTAAAAGCATGAAAATGTCTAAACACATCATTGGTTTGGTTTCTCAGAAAGCTTTTTATAAAGTTTAAGTCAATCGCGCGGCTTATATATTTTCAAACCGAACGAGACAATTTGGTTTACGGTCTCAACCAAAAACGACCATAAAAAGTGGACAGGTCCTCAGGATTATGGATTGTGAAATTTTCTAGTTTTCTTAACAAAAAGTTAGCTAGGTTGAAGCTTTCTTTATTATCATGTTACTTTTAACCAAGCTATAGGTGTTGGGTAATGGAGACTATAGGCTTTGACTTGCTAGCATTTGTTTTGAAACTCAATGCAGCTTCAAATGTTTAATAGTAACTTTAACAAATCATTCTATGGGTGATTTATATAGATGTTTATCTAATTATTTAATTGATGTTAGTAGACAATTAATCTACTTCCAGGTGATGTGGACAATTTATATAGATGTTAGAACAAATTGATAAATCAATTAACAAAACATTTCTAATTCAGGTTATTTCCAGGTGAGGTGGCACCCTTTATGGATAGAGAATACTTCCACCTTTGCGGTACCTTTGTGGATAGAGAACGCTGCATGAAGCATGGATTATGTATAACTATATCAGCTCAATGTATAATTTAAAAAAATAAAGGTTGAGAGATATGAGAAAAATGACTAATTATATAGTTTAGAGGAAAAATCTGATGTGACGCTAAGTTACATAGGGTTTTAGAGAGTAGAGACATTTTATAATATGAAATTATTTCTAGATTTTTATAGAAAATCCTCTCACATCTAGTTACAAAGTATCAGTGTGCACGTAGATCATTATTATAAATGCACTATAATGATGAAGATATAAGAACATGGTAATATGATTTTACTTGCTAACGATCATAGGTCTTTAACCTATATGTGTGACGCCATAAGCAAAAACTAATATGACTAATATGAAAATAATGAGAAATATCAAACTTGAGCATTATGGTCAATGTGTCATGTCGACCTTGCATCAGCTATGTCAAGACCAAGTTCAACTTAATTATTCAATCAACAAAAGAACCACCATAGATGTGTGATTACCGGCATGATACTATCATTTGTAATTGATATGGGCAAACTAATCATCAACAAAGCAAGATTATTAAATATCACGTGCACATTATCGACAAGGGAAAATAGTCAGTCATGAAAAGATCACTTGTAATATTTAATAAATTTTAAACAAAATTTGTAAAGATAGATGGTTATAAAAGTAAGTTCTATAAACTTAAATATAAATTAATTGTTAGGCCTTTAATATTTTTATAACAACTCAATGGTAGAGGAATTCTTTCAACAAGAACCTATCTAGACACATTTGATTGTCTAAATACATTAATTTGTAATGTGACACCCTACGAAAACCTCACATTGACTGTGTACAGGGGATATTTCTGGTTCATAGTAATGTCTGGCTTCTAACATTACCAAACGTTTTGGGTGCATTGGTTGTGGATGAGAACATAATTTCACAATTAAGCGTGCTCAGATGTCACCAATCCAGGGATGGGTGACCTCCTTGTGAAATTTCACCCGGGCAACCAATAGCAAATCCGTGAGCTCCTCGTGGGCAAAGCGGATAATATTGGTGGTATAAGAGATCAGGTGTTACAAATAGTATCAGAGTCACTCCTATACCGTTCCGGATGGTGTACTTCATGATATTCTCTAAAACCGATTATATAAGTGTGAAACCTTTAAAAACAATTAGCAAAAACAAACAAAAAATTAAGCACGTCGCTATATGGTCGACCACGGACCAACTATGGACTATGTGGCCGCTTTTTATGAGCTATATATCTTGCATTAAAATCCAAGACTTCACTCCACATTGTCATTAACCTTTTAAGAGTTTAAAATATATATACCTATACAAATATATACATTTAAAATTAACAAAGTTGACATGTCAATTTTTGTATTTAAGAACTTTAGTATTAATGACATAATTTTGTGATTAGTTAATTCTTATATAACTATTATAATTCAATTCATTGTTTAATAAGATATGATTTAATGAATTGCATTTTTGGTAGTATAGATAATTATTAAAATTCAATTTACAAATATATGAGTTTTAATCTATACTATTATATAATGTATTTGAGATTTATAGATTTGGCATTTCACTCAAATTTAAGACACCTAATAGAAGTAATTTTGGTATTTAAGAATTTAGCATCTATAACATAATTTTGTTAGTTAATGAATGACAAATAAATTCATATATAACTATTTTAAATTTATTTTATTGTTTAATGACATATATTTAATAAATGACACTTCTGGTAGTATACATAATTATTAAAATCCAATTTACATATGTATTAAAATAAAGATACATCACAAAATTGAAGGGCAGTAAGTATATTATTTGTATATCAAGAACAAAACTTTTAATTGTGTTTCGAGCTACCTACGGTTTTGTTTTAAAGCTGCTCTGAATTGCCTCATGCATACCTTTACAATAACCAACCTACGTGTTGTGTTCTCCGCCGCATCACACGTGCTTCAGATTAGTATTTGAATACATATTTCTTTTCAAGCAATCTTTAATTCAAATCCAAACAATATTAAGAGAAGAAGATCAAGAGCAACGAAATAAGTTGATGTAACCCTTCATTGTAAACATATATTACCAATTTCGTAATGTAGCCTCTAAGTTGTATCATTACCCAACTATTAAGTAAAGAGATTATCACTACCAAGATTAACTAATGAAATGATTATTGGTGATCCCTTTTAAAGGCAAGGCATAAACGATCTCAAACATTTTAATGAGATATCTAAGTAGTGGCCAGTACGATGACATTTACAAATGGTGTAAAATGATCTATCCCAAGACTCAAACTTTGTTAACCTTCAAATTTATGGTGTTTTACTAAAAAGTATATATAAATAATAACGTTAGGAAAACTAAGTGGGATTGTATATGTTACACCCAAATAATTAACCCATGCATACAAGTATATAGCCCATTGTATAGGGGTGTACAGTTAACGTACAACACACAACAGATTTCAGTGTCCGACCCTACACAATGTATCATACGCAGCTTACAACAACAATTTGCCAATTTTTCCGTCTATAAACACCAATACAACAAGGTATTATTGACACTATGCTTGATCTTTTTTTAACATATTTTATGATCGATTTTAGCTAGAACATTTAAGTAAAAACATTAACACTTTTCATGAGCCATCCCTAATCTACCCTTACGCGTCATACCATGATATTGTGACTATTATATACATATACATACTTGCAATGTGTGATCAAATATTTACACCAAGCTCACATCCAACATTACGATCTTAAGTTAGATTTCGTTACAATATCATTGTGACTTATTCACCATTTGGATCACACAAACCAATTGTAAAATAATAACCCCCAACACTTTTAAACACCACAATCCATTTTACACCAAATCCTTTTCATCGCTTATAAGCAATTTATGAATATTGTAATCATGCATTTTAGTCAAACTCGATAAAGTCACAAAATGTTATCACACATACTTTCTTTACTGGGTACATGTAATACTCACATTCGTCGGATCCCGTACTTGAGTTCGTTAACTTCCTTAAGTTAACACACCTTTTGTCAGTTTTGCAAGTTCTTGACATAAAGTTCATCTTCATATGACAAATGGGTCCTTTTTAACTCGTCACACCCTTAATTAATCTTGAAACACATCTATCTTGGTTGTTATGACATGATAATAAAACACTTTTATTTTTTAATTATAATACAAGAATGAAACTAAATAAATTAAATTACCATACAATTACACCTCAAATGAATAAAAGTAAAAGAAATGTAGAAGAAGAAGATGATGATTGTAAAAAATGTGGTTAAGGATTAGTGTTTAACACAAGAGCAAATTTCAAGTCTTCTAATAAAACTTATCTGGTTCTAAGAGTACAACAGCCGAAACAATTTAGAGCCGGTGTAGACATGAAAACCTGAATTATATACCTCTAAGAAAATGTAGTAGAAGGTTGAAGATGGTAGAAAACAAAGAATCAGAATGCTTTAATGAGTTGGTGTATTTTGGTGTGTCTCCAACCACGACTTCCTTGAATTTATATTGAAAGATGACTTGAAACTCATATTCTCAATTAAAATATAAAATTTAATTGCTTTGAACGATTTGAATATAAATTTATTTGATTTCATTGATTTGTCAAAGTTTGATGTTTCAAACTATCAATTCACAAGATGGAGACCACCATGTCATTAAAATGAATAAAGTACGATGTCAAAACACCACATTGTGCCCATTTTCATCACATGCATACGTTTGTGCGAGCACTAGTTAGGTACCTTGGGATCCCCACTTGTATGTGCTACTAAAGAAAATTATTATTAGTGGATGCTTCCACACATATATGAAGCTTTGTTAATCTTAACTTCGTTTTGGATGAGTTTTGGTTCGTCGTAATATTCACACATAGTAGAAACCAAACGTAATATAAAAAATATATATTAACAGTAGTTAATTATATTTAATTTGTGTTCAAAGTTAGAAAAACTGATTTTCCTATTTGCTAAAACTTATTATAACCTTTTTTAATAAAAAAGATAAAGTTTCTAAAATGAATAAACATTTATATTAAGGACCAAAAGTGTTATAGCCACACGTATGATAAGAACAATACGTATAATTTCCCGAACTTAGGAATGAAAAACAAAATTCAACATAAAACAAGAACCATCATGTAATTTACTCCAAATTAAAAACTAAACAACTTAATTTTCAATCTGATATCAACTTTAGAGTATGTGTTATGATCAGTAACAATAAAATTTCAGTCGTTGTCACCTAGTTACGCCCCTTCATTTCACTCAACTTTCATTAATAACTTTATACTACAACTAAGACCTATGATTAATATAATATACATATATATATATATATATATATATTTATATATATATATATATATATATATATATATATATATATATATACATATATTACTGCTTCGAAAAGAAACCTGTGCAGTTTGATAAAAGTGCAATGGTGAGTGTAAAAATGGAGGTGACGGTGAGAATAGAGTTTGATAAAAGTAAAAAAAGATGAATTGAAAAGAAGAGAGTGATATAGTGTAGTGTAGTGTAGGGTAGATTCGTGTGTGGGATACCTCTGTCTTCCCTCATTGGGTGCTGACAAGCCTCAGGTTGACCACTATTTTTATTACAACCTTTTCCTTGGTCAAACTTAGACACGTGCTTCCTTAACCCTCCTCTTTTTTATTCTATTACTAGTTTTAGTAAACCCGTGTATTACACGGTTTAAATAAATAAAATATTAATATAATAAATTTATTAATTAAACAATGATATTCTAAGATATGATATGACTGAAATAAAAAAACGGTAATATCAACTTTTTAAAATTTTGTTTTTAAATTTCTTTTATTGAAAATAAATATTTTGTTTTAAAACAAACCGTATTAAAAATGTCATTTATAAAAGTTTTCTTATTACAACTCCCAAATTTGATAATTTAAAAATATCAAATTATTTAGATATAACCTTAATAAAAAGATTTCTTTCTTAATTTATTAATTATTAAAAAGTATTAAAATAATATTATTAGTAATTAAGGTAATTATTTAATAGGAGAGAGAAGCGGGAAAATATTGATGAGAATGATTGTGGTGCTGACACGTGTCATCCCAATGATTGTGGTGCTGACACGTGGCACCCCATTTACCCTTTTATTAGAGTAGGAAGATTTTTCTTTTCCCCTTAAAGATTATGATATTAATGTTATCTTTGTAAATAATAACGCTAAGTACGGTTCTAGACCTTAATTTATTTACATTATTCAAATATGATGATGTTTATACCTTCTAAACTAAACACCCCCCAACCAACCCCCAACACAAACACACAACAACAACATGTGTATATATATTGGGCTTTTGTTTTAGTTCGTTTAGAGTATTCATATTATCTTTCATCTTTTATCATTATTTTTATAAATTATTAAAAATTATTATTTTTATCTTTCTTTTTTAATCAAATAATATTTTTATACGTTTATCATTACATATATCTTCTTCACTCATAACCACTTTAAAAAATATTAAAAACTTTATATAGGTTGAATAGTATTTTCCCAAATACACAGATAAAACAGTAAAATTTTCTATTTTCTACATTCACAACCATTTCTTATAATTCAAGAAATGCACTAACAATTAAATGAGAAATGAGATGAGAATGCTCTTACGATTTTTTATTTAAATTATAACCCTCTTTGTTATCTTTTTTTGTGATATATATTTATGCATCTATATAACATTCATTAATCCATTATATAGTTTTTAATACTTATTACAAATTAATGACTTTGAACTAGAAAAACATGTTCAAACTACACGTATTGATAATAAAAGATCATTTAAGCCGATTTGACATGTCGGAATAGACCAACCTAACCACCCGAATTTTTGTTAAATTCCAAATTTCATAACAATAGTTAATATTCTTAGTCCAAATTTTGTTAAATTCCACATAATTAAACCATGAACACCATACTTAAATAGATTGTGCATGCTTCTAATAGAAACAATCTTTAAAAAAGTGGTCCTAAATCTTATAAGTGTTATTATTGAAAAGAAATTATAATATACAACAAAAGAGGACAAGGGTGCGGTTAGATACATAGGAAGTAGGGGGCATGAGGAATCTTATTCTGAACTTAGTTGTAAATTATTCTATATAATAATAATATAAGAATGCTTAGCATCACCCTCATCAATGCCTATGGTGTTGTTTGTGACAACCCGTGTTTTTAGGTTGCTACCAATCTAAATTTTTTTATTAATAATCTGTGCACCACTACATGTTATGTGTTTCGTGAATTTTTTTTAGTGAATTAAAAATATTAGTATTATTATTCAATTAGCAACCTTAAACTCAACTCATTTAGATCAACATTAAAATAATGAAAAAAAAAAACAAAACTTTAACGTATTTGATTAACACAAATTATTCAACTCTATCATCCCTAACCAACTCCCCTATTAACCCTCTTGGCCCCTTTTGCTTAAACCCACGATCTCACAAACCCCACCTCACAACACCATTCAACCATTCAGACGTCTTCCACTTCTCCCCGCGCTCTGAATCTCGAACGCACACGACAGCATTTCTCCACCCCACTGCCGGTTCCGACGAACCCAACATCGCACCGACGACCGCCGTACGCTATCGACATCACCGTAACCTCACCGGCGAGCATTGTTTCGAAATTATATAGTCGACAAACGAGGTAAGATCGTTTAACATTGCTACTAGTTTTCATAATTAATTATGCGGGTTCGGTTGATCCCGGTATCATGGGTGACTAGAAACCGTTTAACGAACCGGTGGCTTGGTTTCGCGCATGGTGTCTCTCGTTTAAGTTTCACAAACTATAATTAATTTGTTGGGCCAAGACTTTTGTGAATCATGATTATAAATTAATGCATATATTCTGTGTGCATCTTAATAACATATATATTACGTGTGTTTTGTGATCAATGTATATATATATATTGTGTGTATGCATTGAAATCAGAGATATATGATGCGTAAATTAAGAAGGTGCATGCATGTGTGGTCATTGGGTATGTACATGTGAACCATGGGTATGATTTCCATCGCAGAATGAACATGTTGCATGTATGTATACTTGTTTGTATGAATGTGCTGCTAAGTTAGTTATGATGGATTTATTGATCTCGGGTTCGCGTGTGGGTGTGCGTCGGGTTAAGGTTATGGATGATTGTGTGTGTGTGACAGCGTGTGTTTCAACTGTTCATGTGTATGGTGTGTGTTTTATTTTGAGTCTGCGTTCAAATCGGTGCATAGACGTGTTCGTATAGTCGAGTCTTGTGCATGATTTGTTAGAGATTTCATGATTTCTCTTAGTCGAACTATATATCAAATGTGCCTGATGTATAAGTGTGTGCCGATGGGGTGGTAAGTGTTGTTCATCGTGAGTGTTCTTTCCACTTTATACATGGTTGCATGGGCATGTTCCTGTTGCATATATATATATATTGAGGTGCATGGGATTATTCAAGTGGGTATATGGGAATTCCTAGTTGGATGCATGGGGGAATTTTTCTATGTTTTTTTTTTGTGTATGCATGCTTATGTATTCATGGATAGTTATGGGATAGTCATGTTGGTGCATCTTATGCATGTGTGTTTCTGTGAATTAATGGATATATGGTTATGTGAGTTAGGTGGGCAATACTTGATATGCATTTATATATAATTGTGTGCTTATATATTTTTTTTATGCATGTGAAGTGTGCGTATGAAGTAAGTTAGAATCTGTATTTATGCTTAGTATGTTCTGTTGGAGGTATAAGACCTATTTTGGTGGTGTTTGGAGCATGACCTAGCGATAAGTGCGTTGAGTTTCATTTAAGGGTGCGATGTATGAATCTATATATTAATATATGTTACATGAGTTATGCGTGGTATATATATTAATTGGGGAATAATCGATTTATCGCACCGTAACCGAGCCATGAAACGCGAAGCCGTACCTTTCTTATATTTATATTTAACAATTAATATTAATAGTGTAAATTAATATTAATTCAGGTTAATCGGAGACCCGAATCTTTTGTGTTACATTACTTTGTTGCTGTGAAATTAAGGTGAGTCTTCACGGCCCCTATTTTACTTTCTTTCCTTTTTGGGGGAGAAAACATGCAAACGTATTTACAAAATGGTTTTAGTATTATTGATATCGCCTGTTACGTTAGTGCAAACATTCTTGAAAAGTCCTTACATTCTCGAACCGTTAGTAATGTGTAGCGAGGTAATTCTGAGTAGTACTACTGGGTTTGACAAACCCCGCCCGGGCTAGTCGCGCTAGCTTGATTGGAGGTCAAACGGGTGCGTAATTGACCTAACATTTGTCATTGTCTGGTGAGACGTGACGGGAAGGCAACGAACATACGAACACACAAACAGTCAGCCTCGGTTCGAAACGCTAAGTAACTTGTTTATAGGCTAGCTACCTATCGATATGCTTTAATTACCTTACCATTCGAACAGTTACAAACATTTTATCTGTGATAAAACCTGTGAACTCACCAACTTTATGTTGACACACTTTAGCATGTTTTCTCAGGTAACAGGAATGCTTAAGCATGATGCACGATTAAGGAACGCACTCAGGACATGCATCATCAAACTTATTTACTTGCATTGAACATTTTGTTTTGACTTAGCATTTATAACTTTCAGTACTAGTTTACCTTTCGTTTATTCGCTTCCGCACTGATGTTTATTTCTTTTATGCTACTCTGATTTAAGTCAAGCATTATTTTTAAATTCATTTAGTGTCGTTTGATATGACCGTGTCTGAGATCCTGGTATGTCACACGCCTCGCGGTAAAACCCCGCACGTGGAATTTGAGGGTGTGACAGATTGGTATCAGAGCCACTGGTTATAGAGAACTAGGATTGCATTTGCATCTAGACTATAGCCGTAGACACAACACTAGCATTGCACAGACACTCTTACATGATTACAACTGTTGAACGAACATTCTCCCAACATGCTAACATTTGCATTTTTAAACGAACATAACATCATTTGCACTACCTATGACACTGCATCATCCTCTACGAACAGAGGGGCGGAGAGTCCCGCTCGCTCACTTCCAACATCTACATCTGTTTCTTCACTCTCGTAGTTGAAGCAACGACGACTTGGATCGAACATTATCACTTTGGAACACGAAACACTATTCTAGCACACACGACAAACCTAACGACGACGAACAAGGAGAACAACGCACATTACTCTTTCAAACTCTATCGTACTTGTCTCTATTTCCAACATGCCCTATCATCTTCACTCGTCTGAACAGTAAACGTGGGACAACCAAGGGATTTGAAGTCTATCAGAGGATCAGGCTTAGACATGAAGACGCTTAGAGCTTTAAAGGGAAAAGGCCAGATCGTCTTAATTCCCGTTGTTATCTTAATCGAATCCTTTGTACAACCTTAGTTATTTGACCCTTAGTATAATAAACATATCCTTGATATCTCTATCATTGATAACACTCGATACTTGACAAGGCATGCTATCTCGAATGGGAGGAACCATGGGTGACCATGCAAAGCAAATTAGAATCACGGGTGCACACGTAATTGTAATTTGTCGTGCATGAGAACTCTGGCAACTCTATTTGGTGATAACGGTCATGATCAGTACAAATTTTCATTTGCTATACTTGGAGACATGAGGTCTCGGTGCTCATAAAACCTCACTATCGATATGCAAACAAATCCTCCATTCCTACCAGTACGAAACAATTCATTTTTATCAATAGTTATTATTTGATAGTGACTGTCGTGTATTGTGAATTGAAGAATCATGTCTGGAAGAAGAATTGGACGCCCGAGTGGACGAGGAAACATCAACATGACTCAGGCTGAATTGGATGCCATCATCAATGAGCGTGTAGCTGACGCGCTTGCAGCTTATGAGCAGACCCGCAATCAGAACCAGAACAATCAAAATCTGAATCAAGGAGGTAAACTAGAATCAGCAGACACGTTAGTTTTCCCTATGATAACATATATTGATTCTTAAACAATTATATGTCCTTTTGATTCAGGTCCAACTATCTGTACCTTCAAGATGTTTATGGACTGCAAGCCCCACTCTTTCAGTGGTTCTGAGGGTGCTGTCACATTACTTCGCTGGCTGGAGAAACTTGAGTCAGTATTCGCCATGTGCAACTGTCCTGTTGAGAGTCGTGTCAAATACGCCTCCGGCACATTGGAAGGACCCGCTCTGACATGGTGGAACTCACAGGTCCAGACCTTAGGACTTGATGCTGCTAATAGTCTGCCATGGGATGACTTCAAGAAGTTGATGAAGGAAGAATATTGCCCAAGGAATGAAGTCCAGAAGCTGGAAAGTGAATTCTGGAATCTTAAAATGGTTGGCTCCAACATTGAGGAATATACGACTCGTTCGCACGAGTTGGCTACTTTATGTCCTCAGATGGTAGACCCAGACTACAAAAGGATTGAGAGGTACATTGATGGGTTAGCTCCTCAGATCCAAGCTAGTGTCATCGCTGCGGACCCCGAGACTATTCAGCATGCTATCCGACTAGCTCACAAACTCACCGATCAGGCAGTGGCGCAGGGCACTCTGCCTAAACGTAGCACTACATCTGGCTCATCTGACTACAAGCGAAAATGGGAAAGTACCACCAGCAAATCCTCGAACTCGAACAACACTCAGCAACAACAAGCCAGAAAGTTTGACTCTTCCCGAAGCTTCACCAATAATAATCAGAACAACAACAACAGCAATGGTCAGGGATCAAGTAACTATGTGGGCAAGTATCCAAGGTGCAACAAATGTAACTTTCATCATCATGGCCAGTGTGATCGTTTTCGTTGTCTAAGGTGTGGAAAAATGGGCCATGCTGCCAAAGACTGTAGGGGTGAACTGATGACCAAGCAACAACCTCATCAACAACGACCGGGTGAAGCGACTAGAGGCTGTTTTGAGTGTGGTAAAGAGGGCCATTACCGGAAGGATTGCCCCCAACTGAAGAATGGGAACAGGGACAATAATGGAAATAACAACAACAGAAATGGCGCTAGAGGTCGAGCTTTCGTGATTGGTTCTGGCGAGGCGAGAAACGATCAAAATGTGGTTACCGGTACGTTTCCTCTGAACGATTGTTTTGCTTCTGTGTTATTCGATACCGGCGCTGATAAGAGTTTTATATCTACTAAGTTTAGCAAGCTTTTAGATGTAACCTTGACTGAAATGGACCCTAGTTATGCGGTAGAACTAGCTGACGGTAAAGTGATCGAGGCAACTCATATTCTTAAAGGATGTAAATTAGAGCTATCAGGACACAAGTTTGAGATAGACCTTATGCCAGTTACACTTGGTAGTTTTGACGTGGTCGTTGGCATGGACTGGTTATCTAAGAACCAAGTTGAGATATTTTGTCGCGAGAAAATTGTTCGTGTACCACTTCCTAGTGGTGAAGTCTTATCCGTACAGGGTGAGAAAAGTGGTGTCGTTTCTAGCATCATTTCGTATATGAAAGCCCAGAGGTGTTTACGCAAAGGTCATCCCGCTATCCTAGCTATAATCACTGAAAAGACCACTGAAGAAAAGAAGATCGAAGATATCCCTATCGTTCGCGACTTTCCTGAAGTTTTCCCTGAAGACTTACCTGGTCTTCCACCGCACCGTCAAGTCGAGTTCCAGATTGATTTGACACCTGGAGCCGCACCTATTGCTAGAGCACCATACAGATTGGCTCCGAAGGAATTACAAGAACTGTCTACTCAACTGCAAGAGCTCCTGGATAAAGGATTCATCAGGCCTAGTTCATCACCGTGGGGAGCCCCAGTCCTGTTTGTCAAGAAAAAGGATGGGACTTTTCGCATGTGTATAGATTATCGTGAACTAAACAAAGTGACGGTTAAGAACCGTTATCCTCTACCTCGCATCGATGATCTGTTTGATCAACTGCAAGGGTCGAGCTTTTATTCGAAGATAGATTTAAGATCAGGGTATCACCAACTGAGAGTCCGAGAGGAGGACATATCAAAGACGGCATTCAGAACTCGATACGGACACTATGAGTTTCTGGTAATGCCATTCGGTCTGACTAATGCACCAGCGGTTTTCATGGATCTTATGAACCGAGTGTGCAAACCCTACCTGGACAAGTTTGTTATCGTTTTCATCGATGACATTCTGATCTATTCAAGGAACAAGGAGGAACATGAGGAACACCTTAGGCTTATCTTGCAACTACTAAAACAAGAGCAGCTCTACGCCAAATTCTCGAAGTGCGACTTCTGGATTCGAGAGGTCCAATTCTTGGGTCATGTAGTCAACGAGAAGGGCATACATGTCGATCCAGCAAAGATAGAAGCTATCAAGAACTGGGCTACGCCAAAGACTCCGACGGAGGTACGACAGTTCCTTGGATTGGCTGGCTATTACCGACGATTTATCGAAGGGTTTTCGAAAATCGCTCAACCACTTACAGCGTTAACTCAGAAGGGCACTGTGTACAGTTGGGGTGACAAGCAGGAATCAGCCTTTCAGTTCTTAAAACAGAAACTCTGCACAGCACCGATATTGTCTTTACCCGAGGGAACTGAAGATTTTGTGGTGTATTGCGATGCTTCTATTCAGGGTCTCGGTTGTGTGCTAATGCAACGCGAGAAGGTGATCGCATATGCTTCCCGACAGCTAAAGGTTCACGAGAAGAACTACACGACACACGATTTAGAGTTGGGAGCCGTTGTGTTTGCTCTCAAGATATGGAGACACTACTTGTACGGTACCAAATGCACCATTTATACCGATCACAAGAGTCTCCAACACATTTTCGAACAGAAGGAGCTGAACATGAGGCAACGTCGTTGGGTTGAGTTGTTGAACGACTACGACTGTGCAATCAAATATCATCCGGGTAAGGCTAACGTAGTAGCCGATGCCCTAAGTCGAAAGGAAACACCTAAGCCAAAGCGAGTTCGAGCATTGCAACTCACTATTTACACTGGATTACCCGACCAAATACGTAATGCACAACTTGAAGCTTTGAAAAACGAGAACCTGAAAGCCGAATCACTAAGAGGCATGGAAAAGCAGTTAGAGATCAAGTCTGACGGAGTTCGGTATTTCATGGAACGAATATGGGTTCCTTTGTATGGGAATCTACGAGAACTAGTGATGGACGAAGCCCATAAGTCTCGATATTCTATCCATCCGGGTTCAGATAAGATGTATCATGACTTGAAAGTTTTGTATTGGTGGCCAAGCATGAAAGCTGACATTGCCACTTACGTAAGCAGATGCTTAACCTGTTCTAAGGTTAAGGTGGAGTATCAACGACCGTCTGGTTTACTACAACAACCAGAAATTCCAGTATGGAAGTGGGAGCAGATATCTATGGACTTCATCACGAAACTGCCACGAACACCCAGCGGATGCGATACCATTTGGGTAATTGTAGATCGATTGACGAAATCCGCACACTTCTTACCAATCAGAGAGACCGATAGAATGGAGAAATTAACACGTATTTACCTCAGAGAAATAGTCTCTCGGCACGGTGTGCCAATTTCTATCATCTCCGATCGTGACGCTCGATTCACTTCACATTTCTGGCAATCATTACAACGAGCATTGGGAACACGGTTAGACATGAGCACTGCATATCATCCTCAAACGGATGGCCAGAGTGAGCGTACGATCCAGACTTTAGAAGACATGTTACGCGCTTGCGTGATTGATTTCGGAAGCAGTTGGGAAACTCACTTACCGTTGGTTGAGTTTTCTTACAATAACAGTTATCACACGTCGATCAAAGCTGCCCCATTCGAGGCACTGTATGGGCGTAAGTGCCGATCACCTATTTGTTGGGCGGAAGTTGGAGAAAGTCAACTTACCGGTCCTGAACTTGTGCACGAGACAATTGAGAAGATCGTACAAATCCGTAACCGCATGGCAGCAGCACGTGACCGACAGAAGAGTTATGCTGACAAACGTCGCCGACCGTTGGAATTTCAAATTGGTGACAAGGTACTTTTGAAAGTGTCACCTTGGAAGGGTGTGATTCGTTTCGGGAAACGTGGAAAACTAAGCCCTAGATACGTGGGACCGTTTGAGATTGTCAAACGGGTTGGCCCCGTGGCCTATCAGCTGGACCTACCCGAAGAACTCAGAGGAGTACACGATGTATTCCATGTTTCAAACCTGAGGAAATGCCTTGCAGACGAGACTCTCGTCGTTCCGTTAGACGAGATACATGTGGATGAACAACTACGTTTCATTGAAGAACCGGTGGAAGTTATGGACCGAGAGGTCAAAACGCTCAAACATAGTCGTATCCCTATCGTCAAAGTTCGTTGGAACTCAAGGCGTGGACCAGAGTTTACTTGGGAACGCGAGGATCAAATGAAAAAGAAATACCCACAACTGTTCAAAGATCAAGCATCTACTTCTTAAGGTATCATTTTTTTAAGATATCCTTTCCTTAAAATTTCGAGACGAAATTTCCTTCAACAAGGGGATGATGTCACAACTCTCGCGTAACCTTACATTTCTTTGTTTTGGGTTTGTTTCAAAGACTATAGTAACTCTGTCTTAAACAAGTTCCGAACACCCCTTCTGTTGTTGCTGTTAAATCTAACATTCTGTGTTAACCTGATGTTCTAATTTTCGGGACGAAAATTCTTTCAACAAGGGGATGATGTGACAACCCGTGTTTTTAGGTTGCTACCAATCTAAATTTTTTTTTATTAATAATCTGTGCACCACTACATGTTATGTGTTTCGTGAATTTTTTTTAGTGAATTAAAAATATTAGTATTATTATTCAATTAGCAACCTTAAACTCAACTCATTTAGATCAACATTAAAATAATGAAAAAAAAAACAAAACTTTAACGTATTTGATTAACACAAATTATTCAACTCTATCATCCCTAACCAACTCCCCTATTAACCCTCTTGGCCCCTTTTGCTTAAACCCACGATCTCACAAACCCCACCTCACAACACCATTCAACCATTCAGACGTCTTCCACTTCTCCCCGCGCTCTGAATCTCGAACGCACACGACAGCATTTCTCCACCCCACTGCCGGTTCCGACGAACCCAACATCGCACCGACGACCGCCGTACGCTATCGACATCACCGTAACCTCACCGGCGAGCATTGTTTCGAAATTATATAGTCGACAAACGAGGTAAGATCGTTTAACATTGCTACTAGTTTTCATAATTAATTATAAGGGTTCGGTTGATCCCGGTATCATGGGTGACTAGAAACCGTTTAACGAACCGGTGGCTTGGTTTCGCGCATGGTGTCTCTCGTTTAAGTTTCACAAACTATAATTAATTTGTTGGGCCAAGACTTTTGTGAATCATGATTATAAATTAATGCATATATTCTGTGTGCATCTTAATAACATATATATTACGTGTGTTTTGTGATCAATGTATATATGTATATTGTGTGTATGCATTGAAATCAGAGATATATGATGCGTAAATTAAGAAGGTGCATGCATGTGTGGTCATTGGGTATGTACATGTGAACCATGGGTATGATTTCCATCGCAGAATGAACATGTTGCATGTATGTATACTTGTTTGTATGAATGTGCTGCTAAGTTAGTTATGATGGATTTATTGATCTCGGGTTCGCGTGTGGGTGTGCGTCGGGTTAAGGTTATGGATGATTGTGTGTGTGTGACAGCGTGTGTTTCAACTGTTCATGTGTACGGTGTGTGTTTTATTTTGAGTCTGCGTTCAAATCGGTGCATAGACGTGTTCGTATAGTCGAGTCTTGTGCATGATTTGTTAGAGATTTCATGATTTCTCTTAGTCGAACTATATATCAAATGTGCCTGATGTATAAGTGTGTGCCGATGGGGTGGTAAGTGTTGTTCATCGTGAGTGTTCTTTCCACTTTATACATGGTTGCATGGGTATGTTCCTGTTGCATATATATATATATATTGAGGTGCATGGGATTATTCAAGTGGGTATATGGGAATTCCTAGTTGGATGCATGGGGGAATTTTTCTATGTTTTTTTTTGTGTATGCATGCTTATGTATTCATGGATAGTTATGGGATAGTCATGTTGGTGCATCTTATGCATGTGTGTTTCTGTGAATTAATGGATATATGGTTATGTGAGTTAGGTGGGCAATTCTTGATATGCATTTATATATAATTGTGTGCTTATATATATTTTTTATGCATGTGAAGTGTGCGTATGAAGTAAGTTAGAATCTGTATTTATGCTTAGTATGTTCTGTTGGAGGTATAAGACCTATTTTGGTGGTGTTTGGAGCATGACCTAGCGATAAGTGCGTTGAGTTTCATTTAAGGGTGCGATGTACGAATCTATATATTAATATATGTTACATGAGTTATGCGTGGTATATATATTAATTGGGGAATAATCGATTTATCGCACCGTAACCGAGCCATGAAACGCGAAGCCGTACCTTTCTTATATTTATATTTAACAATTAATATTAATAGTGTAAATTAATATTAATTCAGGTTAATCGGAGACCCGAATCTTTTGTGTTACATTACTTTGTTGCTGTGCAATTAAGGTGAGTCTTCACGGCCCCTATTTTACTTTCTTTCCTTTTTGGGGGAGAAAACATGCAAACGTATTTACAAAATGGTTTTAGTATTATTGATATCGCCTGTTACGTTAGTGCAAACATTCTTGAAAAGTCCTTACATTCTCGAACCGTTAGTAATGTGTAGCGAGGTAATTCTGAGTAGTACTACTGGGTTTGACAAACCCCGCCCGGGCTAGTCGCGCTAGCTTGATTGGAGGTCAAACGGGTGCGTAATTGACCTAACATTTGTCATTGTCTGGTGAGACGTGACGGGAAGGCAACGAACATACGAACACACAAACAGTCAGCCTCGGTTCGAAACGCTAAGTAACTTGATTATAGGCTAGCTACCTATCGATATGCTTTAATTACTTTACCATTCGAACAGTTACAAACATTTTTATCTGTGATAAAACCTGTGAACTCACCAACTTTATGTTGACACACTTTAGCATGTTTTCTCAGGTAACAGGAATGCTTAAGCATGATGCACGATTAAGGAACGCACTCAGGACATGCATCATCAAACTTATTTACTTGCATTGAACATTTTGTTTTGACTTAGCATTTATAACTTTCAGTACTAGTTTACCTTTCGTTTATTCGCTTCCGCACTGATGTTTATTTCTTTTATGCTACTCTGATTTAAGTCAAGCATTTATTTTTAAATTCATTTAGTGTCGTTTGATATGACCGTGTCTGAGATCCTGGTATGTCACACGCCTCGCGGTAAAACCCCGCACGTGGAATTTGAGGGTGTGACATTGTTTGTTTTAAACAACATCGGAATTAACACTAACCACATCAAGACAAAACACATGAAACTTATCTTTGTAAGTATTCCTTTTGGGTTTTTCAAACGAACATGCAACTTTCTTGGACTTACTATATCATCACTTTCTAGAATTACAATGTACATTGTTTAATGGTTATATATTTATAACTCGATCGAGTGGTCACTTGTATATAAAAATATAAAAAATAACGGGTTCATGAGTCATAAAAGTTAAAACTATCAAATTCTTTAAAATATATAGTTTCTTTATTTAATGTCGATGTTATAAAGAAAAAGAAAAACAAGTTTAAAAAGTTAAAACTTATAATTAAATAAAACATAAAAGTTGGGTCATGACCTAATTGGAATATTTTTTAAGCTTTAATTATCTAATTAGAACACTTTTAAAACCTTAATTGCTATTTTGAAAAGTTGTCATTTGAATTGAAACTAAAATGTTAATTATTTCCACTGAATTTTGATATCTTTTACATTTAAATTTTGATATATGATACATGCTAATGTTTTGGTTATTTATTAGAATCTTCTTGTAAGTAATTATTCCTTTCTAAATTTAAATTTGTTGAAATGAGATGCACAAAACTAAATAATGGGCTGACAATTCATGATCTAGTTACTAAATGATTAAATATGTTTAACAAAAATTCATTATGTAAATTTTATTTTTTTTAAATAATTAAAATTAGAAGACTATATTAAATCATTTCTCATTCTTGATACCCAAACATATAAAAGAAATTATAGGCATGAGATAAAAAAATTAAACAAGTCATTTTCATACTTGATACTTGTTTTAATCGTGTAATCTCAAACATGTTAAAAATGATAGAAATTACTGTTTTGCTAGCCCCTAGGAGACTTCATTAAAATAGTAAGTTTTTAGGTTCATGACTCACTTCTAACTAAAAAATGTTTTAAGTTACGCCAATGAGTTTTCTCACTTAGGTAGGTTTTCTCCCAGAGAGTGGTTCGAGATTGATAGAGATGGACTATACTACAAGCTTCCTACAACCCTAAAGTTTCGTACTCAAGTAATGGTGATAATTAGGTAAGCCAGCAGCCCGTCAATGATTAAAAAGATAATCAAATAATAATAATAATAAAAGAACAACTTAGATACATGATAAATTCTTTCATTGTGGTTCCATCTAATGCAATCTTTTTTACTTTCATACTGCGTGACATGCCACAAGTATCTAAATTTACCTCTTACTTTGAAGTCCCCTGATCTATGACGGGTCACAATTCTATTAAGTTCAATTCAATATACATGTAGAGTATAGTTCAAAAGCTAAAACTCAAAAGGTTTAAAGAATTAAAAGTACCCATTTTTTCAAAGAACATCTTCACATGTGATCACAAAGTACAAAACAGAAGACTATTAAACACTCTCTCTACCAGTTCAAATTCATTGCCTTCATTTCAAGTTGTCAAAAGTTAAAAATACAAAAATTTAAGGTGAGCAGTAAATGTTAGGTAACAATCCAACTACTTCTTAATTAACTCTCGATTCTTCTTCATCTTCTTCGTCTTCTTCTTTCCGACCACCGCACAAATCGTCGTCAAAAGTTATCCCACTGCACGAATCATCATCGTCTTCCACCTTCTGAATCTCAACATTTTCACAATAAGATCTCTTCAATCTTTTCACCTGACCCTGATGCTGATTCCTCATGTTTTTCGACTTCATATGAATGCTGCAAACCACCCATTCTTGCATCTTCAAGAACAAACAACATCGAAACATCAGAACTCAAAGATAACATAAAAGATTCATGATCTTTCAACAACTGTAATCAACTGACGGATGTACCTTGATTGGTAGGGGATACAAAAGGCTGAATTGGTGCAAGATCCATGAAGTTCTTGAACCCGATCTACGGTGGTCGGAAAACTCATAGAAAACAAAGGATTTCTTGAAACCGATAGGGTGGTTGCATCCGGTAGCCAAAATGAGGTTGTGGGTGTTGCCTGATCTCACAATGGGCTTCCAGTAGCCATTCGGATTCGAACCATGGTCACCGGAACATGGTCTGTGAAAGAAATACCGTTTCTCCTTCACATCACCTGCAAACCATCAAATCACCAGTTTAGATTTTCTTTCCTTAACCTCTCTCTAGTATAGTACACAACAGATATTCAGATACAGTAGAAGACATCTTACGACTGTAACTGTAGATATGAAAGTTAAAGGAAGAAGAATAGTGACCTGGGAGGTGTGAAGGGTGGTGTCGGAGGAGGTCGTCGGAATGAACGATGGCGGTGGCCGGCAAAGGGAAGTTGAAGACTTTGGGGCGGAGGTAGTGGATGATGATCTCTTCGTCGGTGGGGCAGAAGCGGTAGCCGATGGGCATTTGGGGGGTTTTGGGCGGCGGTGCGGTGGTGGTGGCGGTGGTGTCCATCTCCGACGAGTGGTGGACGAAAGTGAAGAGGAGTTGGGATGTAACGAGAGTGGTTGTAGGGGTTGGTTTTGTATTTATTGGCAAATTTGGGTGAGTTTTTAGTATTATTATATTTACTTGTGTTTTGACTAAAAGTCTTGTCTTGTTTCTTTTTTTCAGGACATGGAAAGTTTGCAGGACTGAAATTTCCGGAAATTTAATGTCTCATTTTATCGTTCATGACAAAAATGGTCCTTTTGGTTAGCTAAAGTTGCACATTTTGAAAGTTGTAAGTTTGGGTTTTGTAACTTTCATTTTATGCAATTTTAAGGTCTAAGAGCATTCACAACCCGTTCCCTAAAATAATGTGAGTGTAGTCCTTATATTATATGGTATAGTTAAAAGTGGTTGTGAGTAAAGGATATGAGAAATTTACTGTTCAATCTGTATTTTAGGAATCACTGTTCAAAACCCTATAATGTTTTTAATATATTTTAAGTGGTTGTGAGTGAAAAAGAGAGAAAAAATAATGATAAAGTAGAAAAAGAGAAAGAAAAAGTAGTGATTTATAGTGTAATTATATGAATAAAGATGGGGAATGGGTTGTGAATGCTCTAAAGTCACTTTTGGTAACGATGTAATATGTAAAATGATTGTTATATCTTTAATAAATAATTTAAAAAGTAATATAGAGTGTTAATGTGAAGGGTCTTTTATGAACACACCCGATGTGTTATCTGGATACTTTGGATATGTGTCTTATTATACAATACGACCCTACATATATTCCGACAATCAAACGACAGAACCTGCAACTTGTTGCATTAGTCATTTCGAGACCCTAACGGTAATAATAGTTTATACAACATGGTCACATTTATGTTCCTCTTTTTTATCGTATTTTTGTTGTTTTTTTATTTGCTTCTTTTAATTGGATATGTTGTTTATTTTATTTTTTTCGCAGGGTTACGTTTATGCTTAACTTATTTTCAAGGATAATTTAACTGTTTTACGGGTTTGAGACGAAGTGAAAAGTCGGGGTAACTTTTTAAATGTTATTGTTATAAACATTAACAGCTTATAAGATGTTTTGTGAGTGGGGGTAAAGTGGATTGGTAAGTTAGAGTTGGACAGTGTATAGTAAAAGCATTTAGACTGAAAGAAATTAATAATAAGATTTATTTAAAAAGTGATATTGGAGTAGGATTTGATATTTTAGATTCAATGCATTAAAATATGAATTTAAGTATATGTTTTCAAAAAATTAGCCCCAAACAAATGAACAATAAAATTTTTTCTCTTATCAACTCAAATCTAGTTCATATAATATAAAAATTTTTACTCATAAATTTTTAAAAAATAAGATGTGAATGTTCTAAATGGACTAGTCACCCATTGCTAAATTGCAGTCTAAAGTCACTTTGAAGGAGATACCAAAATGTTGGTATCTACCACGTTCTTCTCTATATCATTCATGATTTTTAATTATATGTTTTCAAACAAAATCAATATATTTAATAGTGAACGAGAATTTGGTCCCCAATCTAACATGAGTATCAAAGTCTTGGCATTAATTACATATTCTCACTTTATTAATAGTTCTGGACTAGTAGAACTGAACCCATACGTTACAACTTTAAACGTGCCATAAACATGTGCGTTGCGATTGAGACGTTGATAATTCGAAACTCTATATAATAAAATGAAACCGTGAAAAAAATTACCGCCAAACAACATACTTTAAAAGTTGTAATAGTGAAACAAAAAATTGTAAAAGAATAGAATACTTAAAGTAACTTTGATGATTTATACGCTTATGTTTCAAAGACCTGTATATTATTACACACTGTTCAGTTCTAAATAATATTTACATCAAAATATAGATGAAAATAAGTGTTACAATTGTTCATTCATAACTTTTTAACACAATATATCAAAATTTATGTTTAAAAAGCTAATTATATTAATACAATATTCAAAAAAATAGCATGTGAAGCAGCCTAACCAAGAAACACACATAAATCATTTGTACATGTTAAGTTTTCTAAATACGTGTATTTTACCATTCATAAGAATCTATACTTGTAACGTAAAATAACTATTAGCCACATGGTTAATTTCTTGAAAATTCACATCATCTATATCTAGAATTCTCCACATGTCCTCACCATATCAAATTTACAATTTTTGATAAAGATCTCAACTTTAAAATTTTTTATGCTAATTTAATATTATATTAATCATAATTTCTTTCTAGGAATAAATAACGTTTTATTAAAAAGACTTTAATGAGACTTAATTTTGTTATAATATATTTTTTATTTGTAGCTAATCATTATTAAAACTAAAAAATTTAGAAATGTATATAAAGAGGTTTATGGATATTTTGGGAATAATAAAATTCCTTGTCTCTTTATACTATTGTTTATAATTTAAATATGTTTATTATATGTAATGATTTTATTGATATGTTATCTATAATAAATATTAATTATACATATACATAATCTATTATATAATTTTTTTATTTTAACCCGTGTAACACACGGGTATATATCTAACCTAGTTGGTAAATATAGTAAAGCATATAACACGTATTATACGGCACATTGATATGTTTCTAAATTTTACGATATGTTCACTATGTCATATGATTTCATTGTTAAGCTTATCTTCACACAAAATAAAATGACAAGTTTAAAGGCTATTCAATGTATTCTCAATGCATCCTTATTACTGTAAGTGAATAATTTTATCTGTCATTACTTGTTAATTTTTGGTGAAGTCAATTTATGTGTTTTCACTTCTCTTCTATTAAATGATAAAACAATTATGTCAAAAAATAATATATTTATCAATCTATTTAGCATTGTATTCTTAAATAAAGTGAACTTTAATTTGTTTTGTCATTAAAAAATAGATACACTACTTCTATGTTACTTTATTTTAAAAATTAAAAAATGAACTTAAAATTAATTAACTTAATTTTTTAAATTTCAGAATTAATATTTCTAAGATTAAAAAATAAATGAAATATAAAGCAATGTAATGATATAATGTTTTTGTGTTTCTTTTTAAGATTAATGTAATGAAATATAACACACCAGTTTCTAATTACCAGTTTCTAATTTATTATTAATGATATAAGGATGTCCTTTTAAAACACCTAGCCATTAATATCTCATCTCACCAAAAGACTTGTATCTCAATGATATTAAGATAGATTAATAAGGTGTCTCACTATGGGGTTATGATACGGATCCGTATACAGGTGGAACCACAATCTCTAGAAACAAACAATGGTTAAAAAAATTATTATCTCATCTCACATGCATTAAACCTAGATATTTGAACGCTTGTGACACATGATACAAACAAGTCACCCTCAACTCCCTTTAGAAATCTTATTTTCACACTACATGGTCTTACAATCATATATACCCCTTTTGTTAGTCTTTTCATTGGTCTTTATTGGTGACCAACCAGACACTATCCAATAGAAAGGGAATAAAACATACTAGGCTCTTATGGTTCCACCCGAATTATTGATCACTAAATGTCTTGAGCGCCCTGCGTTCTACTCCTTCAACCGAGCCTTAGTCATTGTTTGCATGCGTGTATGGCTTCTTCCTTTTAGTGAAAAGAGCGATAAGATACATCTCGTATTTTTGGTGAATGCCTAGTTTAAATATCCCAATTTTTGATACATTATCTTGAGGATATTTTATTTCAAAGTTCTTATTCAAGGTGTGTTGACATAAGTTCAATTTGATTATTAGTTTATTACGGAATAGAACTAAAAAGTTGCTATATGTTGAAATTGGGGTTAGAATTGTAGATTTCTAAGTTTTGTGTTTAAATTTCAATCTAATGGAATTGGATGACCACTTTGCCATTTGAAGTTTTGAACAAAATAAAATCCATAAAAAGGAGAGGAGATTAATTCATATCACTTGGGAACACCGTGTTAAATTTTCATGTGGTAAGCTTTCTTTTCCTTCTTATAAAAAGGCCCGAAAAACACAAAAAGCGAATTGATTAAGCAAAAACAATATGAAACGCTTTACAATTGTATTTACGAGTCTAGAGAAGTTGAGGAGGTTACTCTTGTGGAAAGTAGAGGAAGAAAGATTTGATACATCAAAAGCTAAACAAGAAAAAGAAACAAGAAGAGCAAGATGAGAATAAAAATGAAAAGATAAAAAGCAAAAGTGTTGGAAATTACTATTTGGAGCGTTCTTAGATAGTTATTTGAATCGTGATCTCACTTTCATATTAAAGTGACATTGATGGTACTTCAAAATCTTTAAATAATAAGACAAATGATTTCAAAATTAAGTATAAAAGTTGTTTTAAAATTCCTAAAAAAATCATACCAAAATTGTCACAAACCAAACAAAATGACTACTCTATCTAGGGATTGGAACCAATGTAGTTAATAATCGTAACTATTCAATAAAACAAAAAATAGTTATCTCGTTAGAACATTAATAGCACTTTTGTTGATGGTCATTTTGATTTTGCCGTTGAAGATGTAGTTTATGCAATTTTTTTTCCCTTGTTTTAGGATTATATGTTCTTATATCAATATAGACATTGTTTTATGCATTTTTAACATATAATCCCTAAAACTAAGTATCTATCGTATTCCCGTTAGTTGACAACATATATTCTTGTGGGAAGTCAAAAATGCATTCACGGTCAAAATTAACATAAAAGTACATTCTCTATCAATCTATATTGATCACATCAACAATATGTCAATCAATACTCGTATAAAAGTTGCTATATTCTTGTCAGAACATACCAAGTAGAATTTTGAACACTAATATCAAATAAACCTTTGGATATGAGACTAAGTGCTAACAACAAGTATTACTTTCCACATACGGCAAAATCTTTCTTTGATGGCCCAAAACTCAAGTCAAACATGCTGTAGATGCACACATTATCATGTTTAGCCTTAACAGAAAACTGATCCGAAGTCGTCATTAAACCAGGTACATCACACAACGGTGAACTGCTTCGGATCAGGGTGGCCCGACACTTGTTCAAAACCGCAGCATCTTTAGCACAATAGATCCCATCCACAGAAGGCACCCGCATATCCAACCTATAAACTCCATAGCGGTTCGTAGTCCTGTTAACCGAAAACGATATCTTCTCCGCAGTTCTTGGTGCAACCGCATTGAATTTGCAGTCTATTCTAACCTCAGCTCCTGCAATCAAACAGTAACAGCATAATTAGCTTCCTAACAAGTAAAATCAAGAAACAATAAACAAGATTCAAAGATAGATGATTTAACCTGATAACAAGTAGGTGTGACTATGTGTATTGGATGATTTGTTGGAGCAAGTATCACAGTACACCTTACCCATGACACTGATATGAGGAACAATGGGTCTTGAAGCTTCAAGTTGCAGAAACATGAAGAAAGATAGAAAAAGAATGAAAATTGTTGTTGAATCCATTGAAAGAGATGATGGATGATGTTATTGTTGATCTTGTATAGATGGATAAAATGGAGGGAAGGATGTGAAGTGTAGAATGAGATGGGGGATTGAAGATCATATGGGGGTAATTAACGAGTGGAAACAAAGAAACCACGTGAATGTCTTTTGGTTGGATTTGTTATTATAATGCTTAATTATTGTATGTGTTTGATTAATCATGGTTAATGCAAACAAAAAACATATGTTGGAGAATAATGTTGAAGGGTGTTTAGTTAAGAGTTATCATGGGAATCAGGTGAAGTGGAGATGGAGATGGGAGTAATTAATGAGAGGTGTGTGTGAAATGTGAATGTCATCACGAGGATCTTGAGACTTGAGAGGATTGGGCCCAAGGCCCGTTTACTTCACAAACCGGCCCATTTAGAGGTTCTCAAAACACAATTGTATTCCAGTCCAGTTGCCGTTTGTATGGCCCATTTGAAGTGAGTATTTGCCTATTTGGTATCGATGATGTGTGTTTTGGTTTATTCTTTTTTCTAATATTCACTTTCGATTTTTGTGTTTTGGTTCTTTTGATAAAACCATATCATATCACTTGTACCACAAAAATAACGAAATATGTATTTAGTTTTTTACTATAATCTGAATTTTAAGTAAATAGTATTAATAACATAATGAAAGATGAACTAGAATGAGATATAGATAATTTGTTAGGTTGATAAATAATTATGTAACGTTTGAATCCGAATCTCAAATTAAATGCTAAGTTATATATATAAATAAATAATTTTTCTTTAAACGACCAACGAATACTTTAATAATTCATGGCGTGCTCTCCGGCCTACATCATTTCGCCTTTTTTCGTTTTCGTTGTCCCGGTACAATTCGAGCCCATATATTCTTCAACCCATTTTGTTTTAAGAAAATTGAGCCCTTGAGGCTTAAACTAATCACCATTTTTTACTTTAACCTTTTATTAAATTACTTACATAAGTAACTTAATTTAATATTATATACATCCTAAGTTGTTTTATAGAATATAATTTTGTAAGTTTATATGTTTTTATAAGTTTAGTTGTATAAAACTATTTTTTTAGAATAAGTGTGAAAACTTTATAAATGTGATTTTGATGAACGGAATATGTTTCCTTCAATGTCACAATACAAATCTAGTTCCCTCTACATACTATAGTACAATCATGTAAAGTTTTATTATACAATGTGTTTATCATTTAGTATCCGACACGTTTTTGAACATTCAGATATTATATTACGTTTCTCCATTATGGAATGGATAGTATGAAACTAATATTGCTACTGATATTGAACTGTAACTAACATTGATTATCATTGACATTATCATTAAAATTGATACTTAAGGACTGTTAATGAGATTATGACTGGAACTATCATTTAAACCGCCACTAAAATTATCACCATTTGGTTACTGTTAATTCAATGTTATTTCCATATGATGTGAAATTCTTTACTCAAAGTTCATGATTTGGACGAGCATCATATAGATAAACTATTGTATGGTTTTTACCTCCTTTCTTATTATTGATCTTATTATTGAATTTACTACCGTTACTATTGTTGTTAACGCTCATCAGACAATACCTTAGCCGTGCTTTTCGTTACGCCACATTAGTTAAGACTATTGGGAATGAGAAATGGTAGAGTGCTCAAAAGTTAAAAGGGACATTTGTTTAACAAATCCAAAGAATTAGACTTTGTAATTCCTACAAAAACATTGATAATGGTTTAGTTAAGTATTCGTGAAATTATTTTTGTGTCCGACTTCTGTAATTACACCATTTCCATTTTTCTGAGTTGGGGTGTACAATTTCATTCCAAAGTCAATGTGGTTTTTCAAAGTATGTTTCTTACAAGCACAATAAAAAAATGCAATATGTATTACTAGGAAAAAAAAATCAAAAGATCACACTTAAATACAACAACACCTCCTAACCAATAATTTCTTTATCACTACTATCTTTGGGACCCAAAAAATCTCATATTAATAGAAAAGAATAATATATATAATAAAAAAATTCATATTTCTAACAAAGAAAGTTAAAACTTTAGCGTCTTTGGTGAGAATAACTTGTTTAAATCCGTGACTTTTGTATGACAAAAACTTACTACATATATTTTCTAATAGCATAGTTTACTAATTAATAGACGGTCTCTTTAACTGAAACAAAAATTTGTAATGTGATTGGTGTTATGACGTAAAACGAATTATTGTATTATGAGAATATACTTTTATAATTAGTGGTATTAGTTGAGAAATGATTAGAGAAATATAATTAAGCAGCAAGAGGTTAAGTTAAGTTAGAGGTGGAAGAAAGAACAAAGGAGGACGGAGAAGACAACCACCTCCTTCCTTGGAGTAATCCAATGTGAGGCAGGCGTCATATATTCTCCATTTTGTCCCTTCCAAATATCTACTTTTTTAATAATATATATTTATTTTTAATAATCTAAATTATAATATTTTAAAATTAATGTATCAATATTTATAGAAACATAATACCAATATTAAATCATGAAATGAAATAATATCACACGCTCGCATTAAGTTAACTAGATTAAGAAAGCTTGTTAAAACTTGATTTTTTTAATTTTATATACTTATAATTATACTAAGATAATAATAATAATAATTAAATCATGAAATAATATCACAACTCGCGTTAAGTTAACTAGATTAGAAAGGCTTGCTAAAAACTTGAAACTTTTTATTATATATACTTATGATATATAAATGAGATAATATTATGGGTGTGACAACGTCGTTATGTTTGGTTTTTACACATAACTGAAATCGATTGCCTAAGTTGATATGCGCTTAGTTGAGTTTTAGAGATGTACTTTTAATGCTTAAAAAGACGATTATTTAAATTAATTACCAAAGTCATAGTTCAGTTGAGTTAATTCATTTAACAAAAAGTACAAGCCGAAACCATAACCGTTTTTCGGTTAATTCTGTTTTCGATTTGACTTGTTTTCGGTTAAAATTTAGTTCGTTTCATTAGTTAACGATTCAGTTTTACTCACCTTTAGCTAATATTTATATATATTTTTTTAAAATTATAAATTCATTTGTGCTTTTCATTGTCCATGGTTGAAATGCTATAACCAACCAATCAACATGGTCATTTGCAAGCATAATTAACTAATAGGCAACCACAATGTTATAGGAATCTTAGAACTTATATACAATCAAAACTCCACCTTCAAGTCAAACAATGTAAGATATTGTAGCTCTAAATTAAACGGGAGTTCTGTAACCAATCGTATATACTTAACTTATAACAATTAGCTAGTAATTCTCTTCCAATGTGAAGCCTACATTCGTTCTTGCTGGCAATGTATATTATTATTTTTATCTTTCTTTCTTTTTACTCTCTCACACACAAATATCATATGTACTGTAACAATTTTTTCTTAAAAAAATATGCGTAAGAAAAATGATGTTTCATTCCAGGACCAAGTTTGTTACGATGATAACCTATATTAATAAACTAGCTTTAGTAACACATGTAGTACACGGCCGCGGGTAAATAAATAAAATATTAAATATAATGAAAATATGTTAATTATAAAACGATATTTCAAAATAAGATATGTTTGAAATTACGTATGAGTAAAAACTGTAATTAATAAAACAATGATATTATCTTTTTAAACTTTTTTTACATTTTTTTGTTTTTTCAAATAAAAGAAAAAGAAACTAAACATTTTGTTTCAAAATAAACCTTTTTAAAAATTTATTATTACAACTCTCAAATTTTAATTATATTTTGTTTATAAAAATTTCACTTTCTAAAAACACAAATTTTAAAATATTTCATATTTTTTAAAAGTTTGATGTTTTAGAAAATTTCATAGTTTATAAAAAATATTTTTTAGAAATAATATTAAATAAGAGAGAGAAACGATAAAACTTAGGTTAGCAAGAATATAGTGATAATACATGTCCGCATTAGTTACTCTTTTATTAGAGTAAAAACATAAAAATCTTTAGTGACATGTGACACTTTTTCATGTCTTCTTAACTTATTCTTATTGCATCTCTCTCCTATTAAATTATATACACAGTAGCTTTAGTAACCCGTGTGTTACACGGGTTGAAAATATTAATATAATAAAATTTATTAATTATAAATAATATTCTAAGATATGATATGATTAAAATTACATATGAGAAATTATTATAAGTAATAAAACAATGATATCAACTTTTTAAAATTTTATTTTTAATTTTTTTCTAAAAAAATAAACATTTTATTCTAAAACAAACCGTATAAAACTGTCATTTTTAAAATTTTTTTATTATAACTCCCAAATTTAATTATTTTGCTTTTAGAAAATTGACTTTTTAAAAGATGCCAATTTTAAATTATTCGTATTTTTAAAAAAGTTTTATGCTTTATTTATTTAGAAATAATAATAATAAATAGATATCTTTCTTAATTTATAAAATCTAAAAAGCGTTAAATAATATTATCAGTAATTAAGGTAATTATTTAATAGGAGAGAGATGCGGAAAATTTTTGGTGAGGATGATTGTGGTGTTGCCACGTGTCATATTAAGATACTCTTTTATTAGAGTAGGAAGATTTTTCTTTAATTGTTTTTATATATTTTTATATTTTGTTTCTCTTCTATTAAATGATTTTTATAATTATTTTTATGAAGTGTTTTATATCTTAATAAAAGTTACGATTGTTCATAAAATATTTTTATGCCATTTCTTTTATTAATTTTTATAAGACATTTTTTAAAGATAATTGTATATTGTTTATAGATTTTGTATCAAAAGCTATATAATAGTTTATAAATATGTAATATGTAAGCTTTATTCCTAAAAATATAACCATATTTTTAAACAACATGTGCAATACACAGGGTTTTTAACCAAGTTATAACGATTTGCCTAACATAATATAACATTATATAATCTATACTAATGGACATGTGTTATAACTAGAATGAAAGTTAACCATTTATACACTAAATATTAATGATTATTTATATACTTTTCAAATTATAAAACATATTTTTTTATAAATTAAAAACATGATTCTATTAACTAAAGAATATAATTTTTATTTAAAAAATTATGAAATATAAATTTCTTGTAAATACAAAGAACATTTAAAATGACATTGTTAGAAAAAAAAACATTTTACAAAATAATTGGAGTGTTTGAAAAAAAAATTCAAGCAAAAGTTTTTTAAAGACGAAAGTTTTAAAAAAATATTGTTATTGTTTTATTACCTAAAGTATTTAATATACATAGTTTTAATCATAATCTATCTCAAAAAGTTATTTTATAATTCTAAATATCAAGATATAAATATTAATTTAATATTTTCATATAACCCGTTTAATATACAGGTTTTTTAACTAGTAATGTATATTACAGAAGAAGAGGTGGGCAAAGAGGTCTCCACGTAGGGTTATTAACGGGCACATGTATGCACAATGCTTCCAAATCTTTAGAACACAACGCACCTATATTTACAAATATGCACTAGCGATCTAATCGGTTTTGACGTATAAATGCTGCTTGATACCTTCAATGGCACGTCCAAGTTTTAAATTTATTATGGTTTTATAATTGGTTTTCAAACATAAGTTATAACAGTATGTCAAACACCTACAAAGATGTAATCGTATGACGTCCATGCTAGTTTATCTCAAATACAAAACCCATCAACTGTATATATATTATAACTTGTTCTATCCTATTCTAATTCAATGAATGTCAAAACATATATAAAAGGCAGTGATACATTAAAAAGATGAATTTCAGAAAACCCGGAGTAATGGTGAAATATCTCAAAAAACACAAACCTAAATAATCGTTATAGTTGATCGAACTTTAGCCATTTAATTGATGGATCTTGGCATTTTTATTTTCAAGTTATTCCTTCTATAGGTAAAACAAGATATATAATGAATAATAAAGTAAAGCTACATTTCAATGCTTGCTTACTTTAATAAGAATTTTTTATCACTTCTCCAATCATATAATTTAAATCGGCTTTTCTTTTACATGGAGAGACTGCGTTCGTAATTTTTATACTTTATTGTCGCGTGAAAATAAAATATATATCTCTAGAAAGGTCTTTTTGGGATCTACTCTTGAGTATGAAACAAATTATAAGTTAAAACAAAGATATCTTATTGTTCAAAATAAAATAAGATAAAAACTATGCATGTAATCGAATATTTTTTCCAAATATGCGGCATATAAAAGACATAATTAATAATAGTATATTATAAAAATAATTTTTATTAATTCTCTAATTATATATAATAATACTAGTCTAATGACCTGAGTGTTACACGGATTGAAAAAAAATTAAATATAGGATATCTTATTAATAATTAATAATATATAATATATAAAAATAAAAACATTAAATTAATATGTTAGAAAGTAAGTTGCATATGACATAAAACATAAAAATAATACAATTATTGTTTACAAATCTCTACAAAAAAAGTAAATCATCACTATCTAATATAACTCAAATATCTAAGAAAATGTAATTTTTTTAATTAATGTTTAAATATTTAAATTGATTTATGTATTAACATGTAAATGAAAATAATACAAATATTAGCAAAATAGAAATAAATGCATACAAAAAAAGATTAACTTTCAACTTATATGAAAGTAACTAAATCGTTAAAAAAGTGTATTTAAACAAAAACAAAAACAATGTAAAAGAGAAAAAAACAGAAAATAAAGGTACTTATTTTGTGTTATTTTTAAATGCTTAGTACGCGTTTATTGAATGAATTTTAATTTTATGTATGTATATTAATGTTATGAATATATGTAAAGTCAAAGTAAATAAATCGTTAAAACAGAAGATTGATAAAATGTTGTAACAAAATTATTTAACATGAGAGCATGCTAACTAAAGTTGTAATGTGATTGTATATAAGATTAAGTTTTGGAAAATTAATTTATAAAAGCATGCTAATTTGTTTGAAATAAAAAAAAATCATAACATCCATTTAAATCATCATGTATATACATTCTAGATTTAAAATATAATTAAATGTAACTAATTCGAATTATATAACACTTTTAACTACACAAACATATATGTATTAAACCATTGGCGGTTAATAGGTGGATTGCATGTTGTCCTTGTAACTCCATTGTAAAATTGGTTATCTTGTGCAAGTGCTATTTCAATAACCTTATACCTTGAATCAATGAGCAATCTTGTGTCCTAATATAACGAAAAGTATGCACAAAGAAACTTTTTCGCATATTTACTTAATCATATCGTATTTAGATAATCAATGATATTTGAAATGTCAAAAAGTTTCCTCAAGTTGAATTGATAATGAGTATATGTGAGAATATGAATCCAATGATACCTTAATATCCACCAAATTGTTTAAAGTTTTACATAAGTTTTCACAAATAACTTTGTCGTTGTTGATTGTAACTAAAAAATCTCACATATTACTAAAAGCATCCGAAGATCGTTATGACGTCATTTGTGGTCTACAATGCTTTAAAACATCATTCCAAACATGTCATCTACAAAATAAATGTTTAAAACTTGGGAGCTACAAGCCTACAACTTCACATACTTTCTTCAAAGCGAAATTTCCATTTGTAGCATAATGTGTGGGTAAAAAGAGTTATTAACCATTGTAGGTTTATGATTTATACATCGTGTATCACGGCTAAGTATCCAAACATCATATTATCCTAGAATATATAGTTGTCAATTTGAATAAATACTTAATCTTTTGTTGTGTGTTTGCTATATGTGTAAAGTAACCAACAGAGGTTTGGTCTATCTTTTTTTCTGCAGATGTCTGTAGATGTGGTACGTAAACTACAGATATTTTACTGCAGAAAAAACAAACAACACCTAAAATGTAAATAGATGAGAATATCAAATAACTACGTCTGTATGAATTCCGATTATAGTACGTGAACTTATGTATGCATGGTTTTAGTCAAATCAAACCCTTTTTTGTTTAGAGATTCATAATTTTTGTTTTTTTATTCATAATTATGATTTACATTTTAAATCATTTCGTGTTATTTTGTCACGCTCATTTATAATTTTGTTATATTTTTTGCATATGCAATAATATTTTTAATGTATACATATATAATGCAAATATTTATTGGTATAATCTATAGTATTTAATAAAAGAAAATTTCTTTTGACACTTGTCATCTTCTTAAACAACCTTTTTGACACTTGTCATTCTTCTAAACATTCTCACTTTATTTTCCCTCCAAAAAAATATTATAGTAATTTAAATATTCAAACAATTTCTCTCTCATCATAAAAATTAATTTGGTCAATTGATACATTTCTCTCTCTCATCTAGATTTTTTTAAAAATCAAACTATGTTTTTAAAAATAAATTTTGTTAAGAAAAATAAAAATCATATCTTTTCTAAAACATTAAACCTTTTGAAACAAAATATTTTAAATCGCTCATTTTTTAAAATAATATAAAACACATGGAATTTTCTAAAAGCAATTCTATTAAAACAACCAGAATAATTAGAAACTTGAGTTTTTAATAAACAAGATTATTATATACAATAAACTTTTATAAGAAAATCTTAAAATAAATATTTAAAAATAAAACTATTTAGATAAGAGAGTTAAAAAATAATAATATTGTTTTATCTCTTGAACAATTACGTATATATAATTTTATTCATATCTTATATTAAAATATCGTACTGTAACTTTTTTGTGTTTATTACTAACTATAATACGTTTAATATATGGGTTTCTAGACTATCTATTTATCTATATATATATATATATATATATAGCCTATCTATTGTTTATTTACTTAAAATAGTTATTCATATATAGTTATAATCATATTTTATCTTCAAACATGGTTTTATAATTCATAAATTTTTATTACTAATTATTTAGTATTTTATTTATTCAACCCGTGTAATACACGGGGTACTAACCTAGTTAAATATATAACGTCAGATGAATGATCAAATATAAAACTTAGTTTTCATAAAAAGTGTAAGAAAGAAGACGAATACAATATGTGTCATAGTAAAAAAAAAATAAAGAAAATAGTATTTTAGTCAAAAAATCATATCTTTTTCCCCCTTGCTATTTCCCTTGTTATTTCCCTTGCTCCACATCAATCCAGCACATTCCAATCTCATCCTCTACCTTTAACCCTAATTCAATATATAAGATCTGATTTATAGGGGAGTAAACCTAAAAAATAAATCATCAATGATTATGTGTATTTACTCCTCTCGTTCTTCTAATTGCCAATCAGATCAACCAAAATATTTGATAAACATAATGAATATCATTCTTTTAAAAGCTCCATTCTTATATATCGTCAAACAAATCCTATTAAATTAGATATGATCTTTATAAAATTTGTTCGTAGATAACATATTTGGCTTAATTTCCAGTCTACTATCTAGACAAAGACATTACAAAACTCATCAAAAATCTAAGAATTTTTATTTCTTTTTAATGTTTTCTATACTTAATCTATTTGAGAAATTGCAGTTTTTCATATTTGACATCCTTTCTTTTTATATTTCATTATAGTAATGTTTTCCATTTTAGTATTTTATTATTATTGAATCATTTTTAATTGTTGTGTTGTATTTTTATTATACTATTTTTTATTATTTGGATTGTTTCGAGTAAAACAACACATAAATATACTGATTTTAATGTAAAATAACACTTTAATGATAATACAACACATAACATGTTGTTTTATACTTAAACAACATAAAACGTAATGTTTTACCTTAACTTGTTGTTTTGATGGAAACAACACATAAATGTATGTAATTTCATGTGATATCTAACTCTAAACAACACAGAATTTGATGTCTTATTGTAAAATAACATAGAACATGATGTCTTACCGTAAAACAACATAAATGTATAACAACTCAATGTGTTTTCGTATCTTAAAAAACCACAAAATGTGTTGTTTATCATAAGCAACATAATTGCAAACAATTTTATGTGATATTTTAATATAAAACAATACAAAACCTACAACGTTACCCTAACAGAGTACATAACGTGTTGTTTTACAATAAAACAATCAAAAGTGTTGTCTTACCATAAAACAACACATAACAGTTTTTATCATAAAACAACACAATTCCGTAATTATTTGTTTATTATACAAAAAGTATAACAATACTTTACTCTAATTGGAAAATATAACGTTCGATTTTATGGTGTAATTTATTTTAAAAAATAATATTGTATTAAAAAATTATTAACAATTAAATAAAGTGAGGGAATGTAAAAAAAGTCATGATCCCAATCATTAATTTATATTATTCGGTCGCTATCGGGTGAGGCCAAATTTATGATAGAAAAGTCTCCAGTGATGCGCCACACTTTTAGATTATATTTTGAATAATATTTCATTCTATGTTTTTCGATCTAATTAGTTTGGCAGAAGAGTGAGAAATCGTGAAAATCAAAACATATGATACGTAAAATTTCATAAGAAAAACATTTATTTTTCTACTTACACAAAATACGCATTTATACGCCTATGTATTCCATCAAAACATCCACTCCAACGGACAAATTCGCTTTTAAATATAGATAACTTAGGAACATGATACATGATACTTTAAATCTAATATACATTACTTTATTTAAAAACAATTAAAATAATAATAATCCCGTCTTCCGCCCTAATAATTTTGTAAGCTTTTTTGCATGCGTCTTGCTACAAAAATATACAATGTTGCGTCCTTGAATGCTTTGAATTTGAATGCTTTGATTTATTCTTCTGGTAGAAGTTGAAAGTATTTATTTATTTAAAAAATTGACTTTTTTTGTTTATTTTAGAAATTTTTCCGTAAAACGTCTATAAGGTTAATAATTTAATCCTTAATGTCTCATCGCAAAAACAAAACAAAAATAGAGAGCTCTTGTGATCAAAATCAAAGTTGCTAAATAAAAAAATATAAAAAGGTTTACAAATAAGTTAAACACTTAAAATTTACCTAGAAACAAAATATCATTTCAAACTAATAAATCCAAAGTATTTTCTATTTAATTTTATGTGGACGAACATCGGCAAAAGAATGCGCCAAATCATATCATATCGCTTGTATGGTTTAATTTGTGATTATAAGAGAAAACCCTAATGTATGCATTAGCCGGCCCACAAGATCCAAATATTTTAACTTCTATTTATCATTCATTGGACTTTCCTATGTACCAATTTATACAATTTTACAACAACCAATAACTACCCTCCAACTGCCACTGTCTTCTACCTCACCACATTCCACCATTAAAACACCTCACACCCTTGCTTCATCTTAATTAAAACTTAACCTCCGTTAATCAACAACCCTAATTAACTCATTTCATCTATTAAATGATACATGCCACCATGGGCACTTCTTTGCAGAATGACATGAACACCCTCATTGCTGAAAGCTCATGCTTAAAGCTCCACCAAGACAACCACCACACCACCACCACCACCCAAGACTCCGATACCACCAAGAAAACCACCACACCGCCACCGCCACCGCCACCGTCGCAATCCTCGTGTTCATCCGATCTTGCACCCTCGAGCCTCAGCTTTCCTTCACTCAAATATGAGCCTTTGGATCAGGGTGATATGGAGATTCAATCTCCTGATACTAACTCCTTGTGGGAGTCTTTCTTCTCAGAGCAACTTGAAGCAGACTTCATGATCTCTTCTCCGGTGAGAACGTCGTCGTCGTCGTTTTATCCCACTAACGGACACCCTCCGTTCGGTTGTTCTCCGCCGCGTACGGCGTCGCCGTTGGCTCCGTTTAACAGCAGCAAACCGAAAGGAATGAGTCCTCTGCAAAGGGTGTTTAGCAACTGTAACTCACCCAACAATCAGTTCATGGAAGTTGAGACGATTTCGCTGCCGGCGATCGAGAACTTCTTGGATGATTTTGATGGGGATGATGATTTTTTGGCTTACTCCAACACTGCTACTGTTGCAGGTGTTAGTTCTTCTGATCAGTCGTATGATCCTTTAGCGACGATTCCGGCTTTGATGGATTGCTTGACGTTGCCCAGCCCTTCGAGATTTTACGACGAGGCTAACGCCACGGTTCGTGGTGGTGGCGTTGGAGGGTCTGATAATGATCAGATGTATCATCAACTCCGACCTGCACCTTCGAATGCACCGTTGATGGAGCAACTAGAGCAAGAGAGACGAGAAGAGAAACAAAGTAGACGACAGCAACAACAACATCAGCCGCGACAACAAGTGCCGTCGCGGCTGCAACCTCCTCAACCGCAGTCGCAACCGATGAGCCATAACCACCTCATGGTTCCTCCTCCGGTTGGCCCCGAGGTATGTTGTCTTTACTATATATATAAAAAGTCCAACATGCAAACTCTAGAGTTCACGATAGTAGGTGCATAGAAACATAAAAGGTAACTATAGACCAACTTAGTTATGATTTTAACGTTTAAAATCATAACTAACTTGGTCGTCAAATAAATACTATGAGTGAGATATTACTGTTAGTTTATCTCTTTTTGTGTTTTTAAACAAATCATGTGTAACAGGAGCATGATAGTGGACTTCAACTGGTGCACCTACTTCTAGCTTGTGCAGAAGCAGTGGCTAAAGAGGACTTCATGTCAGCTAGAAAATACCTTCACCACCTCAACCGAGTCGTCTCACCGCTAGGCGACTCGATGCAGCGTGTCGCCTCGTGTTTCACCGAGGCCCTCACGGCTCGTCTAGCCGCTACCCTCGCAACAAAACCGCCCTCGTCATCCAACCCAAAGTTCACCCCTTTCCCACCTAACGCAATGGAAATCCTAAAGATCTATCAAATTGTCTACCAAGCCTGCCCTTACATCAAATTTGCTCATTTCACTGCCAACCAAGCTATTTTCGAGGCCTTCGAAGCCGAAGAACGCGTGCACGTCATCGACCTCGATATCCTCCAAGGCTACCAATGGCCCGCGTTCATGCAAGCCCTAGCCGCTCGCCCCGGTGGACCGCCGTTTCTCCGGATCACCGGCATCGGTTCGTCTCCCGAAGGCGTAAGGGAAACCGGACGCTGCTTGTCCGAGTTAGCCCACTCTCTCCATGTCCCCTTTGAGTTCCACCCAGTGGGTGAGCAGCTAGAAGATCTAGAACCACACATGTTCAACCGAAGAGTTGGCGAAGCCCTAGCGGTTAACTCAGTAAACCGGCTCCAACGAGTCCCGGGCCACTGCCTTGGGAACCTACTAGCCATGATCCGAGACCAAGCCCCAAACATCGTAACAATCGTGGAGCAAGAAGCGAGCCACAACGGGCCTTACTTCTTGGGCCGATTCTTGGAAGCGTTACACTACTACTCAGCGATCTTTGACTCGCTCGATGCAACGTTCCCAGCAGACTCACCCCAGAGGGCTAAGGTAGAACAGTACATATTCGCACCGGAGATTCGCAACATAGTGGCGTGTGAAGGGGCGGAGAGAGTGATGAGACATGAGAGGCTGGAGAAATGGAGGAAGATCATGGAGGGGAAAGGGTTTCAAGGGGTGCCGCTGAGCGAGAACGCGGTGACTCAGTCGAAGATATTACTGAGTTTGTACTCGTGTGATGGATACAGGTTGACAGAAGATAAAGGTTGTTTGTTATTAGGATGGCAAGATAGATCAATTCTTGCTGCTTCTGCATGGAGATGCTAGCTGATGATCATACATGCATGTCTACGTACGTTGATCAGTTTGTTTAAGAGTAATTATATTTTCTAAGTGTACGTTACAGTTGTAATATTTTTATTTTATTTTGTTTCCCTTTTTATTTTTAGTCTCGGCCTTTTTATGATTGAGGAGATTAGTAGGCCAAAATGAAAAGGGAAAACAATGTGCTACTTTTGTTTCCTTTTATATCAGATAAATAAATTACAATAATACTGCATACAACACCTTTGTTCAACTCCATCTTGTTGAAGAGCAGTGTAATTCTTGTGTCCATAGATAGTTTGAAGAGATAATTTAAGGTCACTGATGTTATTTAATCTAGAAAACCCAATATTATCTATTTCATAATAAACAATGTTGAACTGTTCATATTGTTATACAAGTCATACAATATTTTCATCATCGACAAACTTTCGAGAAGATGTTGTCCTTTTCGATGTATAAGACTTTTCTTAACATCTGGACGGCGACACATTTATCCCCCCTCTCCCTATCTTGTCCCTCATGAAGGAGCCAAAGGGATGCTCTTATTGATTTTCTAATCTAATTTATTTTCTTTACATGTGTTATAAGAGGGCTGAAATCTAATGTACTAAGCTACTAGCCATAATTGTGATCCATGGCTGCACAACATCCATATATCATTCAATTTCTAAATTGTTTAGATAACTAATGTTCTCTGTAGGACCAAGACCACAATTATGGGTCCCTTTAATATGTTGTGCGCAGTTTTGAAGTTCTAAACTTGATGTTCTTATACAACCGCGTCACACTGGTAATGGTTGACTGTGTACACGAGGTTAGGCGTCCAGAAGAAAATTCGAATTTCTCCAGGAATATGAGCAAATAAAGAGATTTATATCTTAAATTCTGGCAATTGGCTCAGCATCAGTGCATCATGCTAATGATGGGTAGATATCACATACATTGTGTACTGAAATGGAGTTCAGTAGTGCAAGTATATAAAGTACAATTTATGAACCAATATCAGTGTCACAATTCACTCTCAACATCAACTCTGTACTGTGCAGAGTATCTTATTAAGCTAAGTGAGATCCACAAGGTTCTCTAATCCCCTTGTATGTTGCTTAAATCTACAAGTTTTGTGCTTTACTACCACCTATGTACTATAATTTTTATTTCTGAATATTTACAACATTCTTATCCACTTCATTCAGCTATACATGAATCAGGATGATGATGTGATGATCATGATGATGATGATATCAGGAGGATGATCTAACCGATTTGAAATTTGAAGAAATGCCCAAAGAGATAACTCATCGTTGTTTCTTCACGTGTGGGCTTTTGTGGGCTCAAGTTCCACCTAACATCAAGTGCCGTTTGCTGCCCGATTTGATTACGAATTGAATCAATAGTCCTGGGGTCCACTGGACTGTCACCGGTCGTATTTGTCACATAAAAAGTGTCTCTTGCTTTCCCGTTTTCAGTTGATATCTCTGCTCGCTTTATGCACAAACTGTTCTCCCTGAATATCCTGGTTATATCAGACAAGAGTCCAACCTGATCTTCTGCACATAATTCTAGCTCTAGTGCCTACATATAAAAAAATCACATCCAATCTGCATCAGCCTTTAGAAATTAAAAGCCACCGCTACATGTTAATGAGTTGATTCATGTATCATATGTGTAATAACTTGTAAACTATACCTCTGATGTTCTTCGCTCAATGGCTGCTTCAAGACACTTCATGACTCGCACGCGCTCTGCCTCTGAGCTTATACGAATTCCATCAACATGTCGAATATAATACTCCTAGGAAAAAGAAAATTAATTAGTTTTCCAAACATAATCCCATATCAATTGACTTGTTAATGAACTTTTGTGCTTAAGTAGCATACCTGATAAGCTTCCATCTTCCCAGTATACACTACTCCATGATAGACTACATATTGCATGTCTGTAATGGTGCAGACAGTATCAAATAGCAGCTTCGGCCGATCTTTACATCTCATGGTAATTACTGTGTAATCTTTCTCAGTACAATCTACCACGCTCACCTCTGCCTTCAATCCGTTGATGTCTTCTTGTTCAACCTTTTCATAATCCCTATCATCAAACATTATCTGATGTAATCTTCTCTCTCGGTGCATAGAGCCAGGGGGTGAAAGCGTCATTTTTGCAGTCTTCAAGTCATTGTTTCCCTTGAATACATTGAAAAGACGATTTTTAATGGTTAAAAGTCTCTCTGGATCTTCAACTGCACAACCCATAATATCATCAGTCACGTTCACCACGGCTGCAGCTCGAGCATTGTGGGTCCATATCTCAGCACTGACCACATTGCAACTAAGATCAGCTAGAACTGCACACACTTCAGATAGCAACCCGGGTCGGTCTGCCCCAGCTAGTTCAATTGATGTGTAATCTAAAGAAGACTTTAGCCCAACTGAACTTTCAAGTGATGGAACATAAAAGGCGTCGCTTTCAAGTATCTATCAAAACATTACATCAAATACACGAAAACAAACTTATTAATAAACACATATACATCATCACATACAAAAAGATTCGGCGAAAAAGAGAGCAAGAAAGTCGCTTACCTTTTTAATATAACTGATCACCGCTTCATCCCTAACTTTGTTTCCATTTCGATGTTTCACGTTGAAAACTGTAACAAAAATGTCAAAAAAAGAAAAGAAACTTATACTATGAGCTAAGAATATAAAGAAAAAAGTTTAAAAAGTATTGGATAATCTTACCATCCATGAACCATCTTCCATCCGATGAGATGTAAGCCTTGGTGATAACCAGATTCAAATCAGTAAGAACTTGGACTACTTCGAGTAGAATCCCGGGCTTGTTAACACTCTCAACCTAACATTCCAAACAATAACTAGACTGTTAAAACAAACGAACATATCCAGTAAAGTCTTACTCACAGCACAAGCTATCTGTAGGGTCTAGGAAGGATGTGACTAGTGTACAAAAAGGGTGCTCCCAAATGAGACTCACCAACTGTATCATGCTAATTAACATGAACAATTAGAATCAAGATTGTCTACAACCACTAATCCACCATACAATCAAAGCAAATTGGATCATACAAAACATACCTGGATGATTGTTGCATCCGGAGAGGAGTTGTTGTCAATTGTAACACTGCAACACCCAAATAAACAACTTAGATCCCAACAAAAACACACAAATTAAAGAATCCCCAAAGCAATATAGAACATAAAGATTCAAAAAACCAACAAACACAAGCATTAAGCTTTAAAGGCTACAAATAGAAAAGAACCCAGAATTATACAAGTCACAGAGAACAATTACCGATTTGAGAAATTGAAAAAGAGGGTATTAAGTATTAAGTACCTTGGTGGGTTCATCCTTCTGATAAGTTTAGCATACTCATCTTCCATCTCTGATGCAGAAGAGAGGTTGGTTGTTGCAGATAATATCATCTGATTAAAGAAAAAGTGGATATTTATGGAAAACGAAGCAGCAGGGTTCCAACATGTAAGGAAGCATGATAGTTGACGATAGAGATGCAAAGATAGTGAGTGGGGACTATAAGCAAAAAAGCAGAATGATTCATGAGCACCTTCACATTCACATTCACGACGTTAATATTAGGAATGTGGGTTATAATTATCTTTCTTTATTAAATCTTGATTAGGCGATTCAGAATGATAATCACATGGGGGCGATTGGGTTTTACGTGGCAAAAAGGCGTCTGAGGAGTTGAGATGAGATTATTATTGTTTAGAGATTTTTGTTTCTTCTTCACCGTCGTTTACAAAATATGTATAAAGTGTTGATACATATTTGTGGTTAGAGGGTTCGACTGAAGTATAGCCGGAGACCTCGCCGGTCATCACCGCATCACCCTCAATCTTTTACGCCTCCGGTGACCTAGGGCAAAATTTCATCAAAGGATCAAAACTTTTTACTTTTTTATTCATAAGTAAATTTCCTTAAAAAATTGTAAATTTCCTTAAAAAATTGTGAATTTCCTTTTAATTTTCTAGCATTGGCACTACTTTTCTCATTCTCACTCCCATATTTGAATTAAAAATATTTGAAATCACGATACAATTCTCATAATTTTTCTCTCTTCTTTACTCACAAATATCTCCTATAATATAAAACATACAATTACATCCAAATAGAGAATCTAGTGTGAATACTCTAACACTAGGTTCTGTTTCTTAAACACTAAACTTTAAATCCTAAACCATAAATTTTTACATAAACTTTAAATCCTAAACCCTATTTAAGGAGAGAAAAAAAATAAAAGCAAAAAGAAAAATATAATTGTGTTGCAAAGGTTTTTTTAATAAAAAGAAATAAAAGAAAGATAAGAAAGCTTTGTTTTCAAGTTTATTTAAGGATAAAAAAAGGAAAATAAAAACTTAAATAAATTCTTCCGAATTAAAATGGAGTAGAGAAGATAAGAAAAAGGAAAAAAATAAAATATAAGAAATGTTTCATTTCTTTCTTTAAGTAAACTTGAAAACACATTGTAAAAGCTATTAAAATATAGTAGCAATAGAAGCTATTAAAATTTTACTAGGGATGTGAAAACTACTAAGTTGAAGCTTTGAGCGATAAAATGTGTAGAAATCGTAGAGTAGAGAACACCAACAACGTTCTAGCTTTATGAATATTTGTATAACTAAAAATCTATTAAGTGACTTAAATAAAAATGTATTGAACATAGTTACTATTTCAAAATAATAATTTAAAGTTTAACGTAAAATAGAAGTAATTGTATAAAAAAATCAATAAAAAGTAATCAAGTTTTATAATTGTTTATTTAATTCACGTTGGACAAAATAAGCATTAAATCGTAACTAATGTATATATGAGTCATTTAACTTTAAATGTATTAACATTAAAAAAAAGTCATTAAAATATTGAAATAATATTGACTTGTTAGAAAAAGATGTGAGTGATTTAATAAAAATGTTAAAATATAGTTTCTAAAGTATGTATAAAATATTGACTAAAAGATCTTTTTAATTTAATTTGATATAAATAATTAAATATATAGGATTATAAAGAAATATATAAGTCCGCAAGAAAATGAATATCTAAAAACTAGTTAATTTCCTCACACTATTACAATTTGACGTTTCATCTTATTCAAACATCTTATAATAAAAATTCATTAGATTTCATCAGTTTGCAGTATTTAGCTATGACAATGAAAAACAAAAATGAATCTCTTGTAATATCATACACACAAGAAAAAAAAAAAATGAAACGATTGAGCAAATGCATTTAAAATGAAAAGGTTGCTTTCCATGGTTGTAGTGGATGATATGAGAATAAGAACATGCAAGTATGCAACTCATGATGTTGATAACTTTATTACGTCATATTGCTTTTTTTATTTATCTTTTTCTAACTTTTACAAATTTCAACTCAAAATATTATTCTTCAAGCATCTTTAACACGAAGTTTCTGAAGCCGTCTGTAATGGACGTAAAGAAGAGCTGTCTGTTATCGCAAACACCCTTAGATGGATTATGTGAGAGTGGAAGTAAAGAGGGAGAAGAAAATGATCATGAACCACAACAATGATGTTGTTATATGTTCCCTAATTTCCTTGTTATTATTCTTTAATGTAATTTAATTAACTAAAAAGTAGAGAAAAGAAAAAGGTTTCAAAAAATTAATTAATAATATATATCTTATTGTGTAACAATGATATTAGACAATGCCTCAATGATACGGTTTGTAGAAAACGAAAGATGAAGATTGACAAATTGAAGTCCAAATCAAATGGAATAAAAAAGAGGCCAAGTTGTGTAGAATTAGAATTGGTATTGATTTCATTGTTCGGATAAGTATATCTATCTATCTATCTATCTTTATTCAAGATTTATTCGAATCACACATATACCATCTTTTAAGTTTGTTTTTGTTTTTATTATCCCCTGTTTACAACCAACAAATAAACAACCGTCAAACCAGTAACTTTTTTAATCCGGTTATTATTTTCCTTTTTGACTGAATATTTACCGACTTAAATACATGAATTTTATGTTACAAGTTACAGTGTTGTTATAGTTTTACGTGGATAATAAATCAATAATATCTTCTTTAATGATCCAGTTGCGATTTAATTTCGGTGTGAAATTATATACCAGTTATGTAGTTTATTGAATTTTTTTTAAAGCTTGTTCATCCTATAATTATAGTCATGGATTAATGCATGTTAGTAATGTTGGTGTGAAAGATGCCTCAAAACTTTTATAATTATTTTGTAGTACAAGTCCACTTTGACCCTTGATCAGGTTAGACAATTATTGTTTTCAATATGCAGCTATGCGGTTTTATGACGTTATCTTGTTACTGTTACTAAATGTTGTATACGCTAGCTCGCACTGTCTACCATTAGCGAGGTCAAATTGATCCAAAATACACATCATCAAGTGGTTTTCTTATTTCCTATCACACATAGTGGATTTGAATCAACAGGGTTTTTTATGGGTTTTCACATGTTCATTGCTTTTAACTTTACTCAATCACTGTATATTTGATGAGTTTTTCCATTATTAGAGGTGGTCTTTGTTTGGTTGCTTTTAGTGATGTCTTATCTTAGGTTCAAGTTTGCCTTCATTGTTTTAATAGGGTCATGGTTGTGATATTCAAATAGATCTTGGTTCAACCTTAGATTGGTGAGATGTTCAATGACATACAGTAGCGGAGCTTGGATATTAAGGTATTTCCTCAAAGGTTTGATCTATATCATGAACCATCTTCTCAGTAGTACATACAAAATCATGTAAAAATATAGGTCCAACACTAAAAAGTCTAAATTAAAAATGGATAAATAGTTGATGATCAAGCAAAACTCAGAGATAATGAATCAAGACATATACTATCCCCCTAAGGCCACTTATAACCCTAGGGAATCAAATTAGTCTAATATGTGAACCAAATGAACAACATTTCACAAGAGGAGATTCCTAGTATCCTTATGTTTTATCTGGTGTATGAAGTCAAAAGCAACATGATGAAACCAAAAGAAGAGAATGTTTTTTTATTTTCCTCAACATGAAGTTGAACGTCTAAAGCCAATAGAAGAAAGATGAAATAGGTTTGATATAAACTGTAGAAGATGTGTCATTGAAGGTGCCCTTAAGGAGATAGAGATGGGGGTGTAAACTAAAGGGCGGGCGGTTAAGAGGTGGCTTCGGATTAAACTCATCAGTGTCGCATAATCATGAAAGAACAAGAAAACATGAGTACGAACTCAAAGGAAAAAAATTATATCTTTGGATAAAGAAATTATTTGTCAAAGGTGCTAACCAACGTGGATTATGTGTAGTCATGACACAAGAACTCGAGCATATGTGGTGACTTCATATAGGAAATGTTCACTCTGCCAACCATGAAGAAACATCAAGTATGGTTCAGTAGAAGACCAAAATATTAGCATGACATGGGAGACTACATAAGAACTTTGTGGTAAAAACTTTGTGGATATGACAATAATAACACTCACTACACTTCACAATGTTATAAGTTGTGTTTTATGCATATAAATCCGACCCTTCTTTGGCCATAGAAGCAGTCATAAACTTGATCTAGTCCACTCACGTGCACACACTCCTTCTCACGCGTTTGTTTGATCCACATTGTTGGAAGTGCCCTTCTACGTTTTGAGTACATCTACTCAACACACGATGTCCGGATAGATGTTTGGATACGCGTCCCGTGATCACAACATTTGACTGTGATCACAAGTTTGTCCTATATGTACACCCCTTGGCCTGATCTCAAAAATACAAATGGATGGCGATATAGTAACCAAAAATTGTTAGTTGACATACATGGTTTGCTTTTCTGTTTCTGTTTGTGCTAGAAATTCAAACCATTATGTTTTTAGATTTTGTAGAACTTAAGGCCATTGTGTCTCATGAAATTTTTTTCAACATTCCTACTTTATGTTTAACCTAAGCCTAGCAACAAGTGCGGGTTAGGTAGGGTAGTTGGTCCAAACAGGTTGGGGTCAAGATGGGTTTGCTTCAAAACGTTCTAGCTTAAAAACTATTTCATTTTGGTTTGAGATCGAAACAAGTTTTAACCTGAATAGAATCCGATCAAAATGGGTCATTTAAAAAAATCAAACAACTTGTTACTTATCACTCGCTTTTTTTCTTCAATCTTTTTTATTTTAAAAAACAACTAATATAATAAACATATAATAGTTTGAACATTGATTTAACACGAACGATGTTTGTTCATGTTCATAGATGAACATACCAATGATATCAGACACTTAAAGGAACAATTTTTCTTGTTTGTGTTTATTCCTCAAGAAAATGAATGTGTTCGTGTTCACTTATGTTCGTTTGTTGATATATTAACATCACATAAAGGAACATAAATCAAAACAAACAAACATAAACAAGCATAAATAATTATAAACGAATAGAAAGGAACATAAACAAATGAATGTGTAAATGATAGGCGGACTAATAATATTACCAAAAATTCTATTTAAACGAATATGTAAATGGATATAAATAAGCAAAAGTAAATGAACAAACACAAACGAAAAATACAACAAACATAAACCAATTTAAACAAGCAAAAACATAAAAAAGCGTAAATGAACGAATAGAAACAAACTTAAATAAACAAATGAAACATATGCTCCTAAAAATTGTGAGCTCTTTCACTCGTAAATATATAAACAACTTCGCGCCCAACAGTTCATAAAATGTTTAGTATGTTTGCCGGACCATTTTATTAACTATCTTGTATATAAAGAAAATAATCAATGTTAGCCTGTTAGGTTAGTTTATGGACAATTTTGTTTATATCATGAAAAACAAATAAATAATAACTTTAACCTTCTTTTGAAAAGTATTTATAAACATCTACCACCTATCAAAAACTTGCAGGTTTCAGATTGAGTTGTTTAGAAAAACACAGCATTATTCTGTCAGCAATATCTTGGACCACCACTTACAGTCTTACAGACCCAAATCTTGAAGAAAAAGGAAAAGTTTACTCACAAGTCTCAACATGCTCTGCAAGAAATCATCAAAACCTACTCCAATATCTTCACTTTATCAACTAATTCATCATAGAAACATCTAAACAACAAGTCCTAAACATGATAACCAAGATCCCAATCACCATTGTCAACTAATTCATTACATAAACATCTAAAGCGATTATAGTATCATGGTGTGTAATTAAGATGTTTCACCCCAAGTGGTTAGTGGTTCTAGTCCCATGGTGGATATTAGTGTAGATTTAGGAGAATGTTTAGAGAGCGTATAAGTTAGCCGCTCTAGAAAACAAAATAATCACATAGAGAACACATGCTTTTGATGCATCTTCTAAAGTCATGTTACAAATTAAGTATAAGGAAGATGAAGAATTATCTTAGCTTACTGAAGACACTGGGCGAAAAACTTCAAACAAACAAACAATCATACCCAACATACTTCGCTCAAAAAGTAGTGTCTGGGAAGATAATACGAAGACAAACCTTAGCTCTATCTCGGGGACACTGAGCTGCTCCTGGAGAGGAAAACTTCAATTTTGCAAAACATGTCATTACTCAATATCAATATATGGCATTAATGATAGTGTAACAGACAGACATACATCTGAAAACAAACAAGAAAATGTTATAATTTCAATCCAAATTCAAATCCAAACTAGTATGGCCCTGCAAAACCAGAGCACAAGCAACTATATGTGGTAACAAAATCAAATGTAAACAAAAATCTATGATTTACAAAAGCACCTGTAACTGAACACTCTGATGAAGGAGAAGATGGAAGCTGAACAGTCCCACCAACTGAATCATCATCTTCATCCATCACTTCCCTTTTAGCAAATTATACAACACAAATACAGAAACCCAATATCCCCAAAGTTCTAAACTTTAGCTTCGTTCTCTGCATCCGATGGCATCACACTATCACTATCATATGATAATTCACCTAAGATTCTACTGTCCCTCTGAACCTTGAGAGTTATCATTCGAAGTCTGCTGCTGTTGCTGATGGTGCATTCGGGTCTGACCCATCTGGTAAATCTGATTCAAAGCTTGATGATTCAAAACCCCCAAATTACCATCTTGAGACAACCCAAGCTCCAACCCAGGAAGCTGTTGCTGATGATCATGATTCTGATGACCCAAAATCGATGTAAAACTCATCGGACCCATGTTCGACCCGGGTAAATCGAACCCAGAAAACGCAATCTTTTGCAGGTAATTCGAGCTCTCAACGCCCAAATTGCTACCCGATGGACCAGAGGATGAAGAAGATGACTGAAACCCGAATCCAGTAGTGGGTGTAGGGGGCCATATGCCTGTAGGTGTAGCCATGTGGGTTGTGGGTCTACCCACCCCCAAATTGGAACCAACCATGGGCCAATTGGTCCTACAACTGCCACTAGCGGCTAACTCATCAATCTTGTGCTGTAAACCCGCTGAAATCGAGACCCCATGTGAGGTTGCACCGGTTGCAGCTAACACAGATGCAGGGATCGTCCCTGTTCCAGTGGCTGCAATGATCGATGGCTCCGCCTGCTGCAACAGCCATTGAATTGTTTCACCATCGGATTTGTTACCCAATTCTCTAGTGAGTTGAAAGATTCTTGCAGCGCATAACGCAGGCATCCTTATTCTCCGACCTCTGCCTTCAACCTTTGTGTGTCGGTCTTTGTTTGAGGTTCTTTTGGGTGCCAATTGGTGTTTCTTGGTGGCAGATTCTTGTTTGTCGAGAATTGCTATCTGCAAATCTTTGATTTCTGCAAGCTTATTGTTGCTGTTGTTGTTGGTGTTGGTGTTGTCTTCCATGGTGTTTGAAGTTGAAACCTCAAGTGGCTGCTGGTGAAGATGATGTAGGTTTGAGCCCTTGGGATCCATCTTCAAGGGTGGAGAAATTGTGTGTGTTTTATTGGATTAAAATATGAGAAAAATGGATGAAAGTTTTTGTATTTTGTTATTGTTTTGTAAAAATTGTAAAAAAGAAAATGGGAGAAGGTTAGATAATAGATATTCTTGATGACTTTAGTTTACATGTTTATGGCCAAGAAATGTGAAGACAAAAGTGTAGATGTTGAATCCCAAGGCAAAGTTGAAAGTGGAGGGATTCTTTTCATGGATCAACATTTGTCCACTCTCTTTTTCTTTTCACTATTCATACATTTGACTAGTTGTTTTACAACTATATCCCTCTTTCACTTTGCTTTATTCATCATGATTTCTTGCCACTTTAACCAAGATGGTAATGATAGCATTAGCATGCATGCATGATGAAACATGCCATGAACATGTATATACACAAACATGTATGTATATGTATATATAGGTTAGGAGGTCTTGCAAGGTACTCAACTCAAGCATATTTGATTAGATATAAAAAGGTAGGAGAGGTGGCATGGAGACAATGAGTTGGTGGTGGGAATGGGATTGCTTCTAACCCACTCTAAGTTGATGAATATTGTCTAATGTCTAATTATATAAATAGGATGGATAGATGGATGTTTGATGTAGGGGAGTAGTAATCTCCTTTAAGGGGCCCCCAATGGAAACATTATGGCTTGAGATGGTGGTAGTGGTGTTTTTTAAATCTATCTCTTCACTCTTTTCAACTTTTCTTTCTTTCTTTTAAAAGATAGGATTTTGATGGTGTAAGGACTTAAGTTTTGTATATATGAGGTGATTTATATGTTATTGAAGCTATCTTATAAAATTTTAAAGTTATATAGAAAAATAAAGTTTTGAGAAGCATAACAGAATTATAAGCAAAAACCTAAAGTTAATGTCAAATCTTGAAATTCATAAATTGACGGACTAACATTTTATACAGCTAAATAAAGTTTACGTGAGTTGATGAATTTAAGTATACAATTGTATGCATTTTAAGTTGAGTTTTTCTTGTCATTTTACGCTTATCCATGGTCCATATGGGAGTTTAGTACTAGTGTACGCATATTTATGGTTACAACCATCAGTGTATTTATCTTTTTTAAGTGGGAGGTCAATTACTTTTAGTGTTAAAAATCCCAAACATTTAATTTTGGACATGCCTAAATATTAGTTTTGAGGAAGTGGGATATTAAGCTATTATTAACCTAACCTTGTTAGCTATTAGTCTACGAGAAAAAGAATGAGTTCTATGGGTATATGTCAATCATTGTTGATGTATGAACAAATGAAATGCTCAATAATTGAAGACATATGTAACGATGCCCATGGATACGACATTGAATATTGTTGGTGAAGAATATATGATGTTTGCAATAATTGATTGGAAGAAAATAAATAAACAAATATATAAATTAATTAGTTGCGATGCTTAATAATAACATATTAAATCACTAGCTTTAGTAAACCCGTGTATTACACGGTTTAAATAAATAAAATATTAATATAATAAATTTATTAATTAAACAATGATATTCTAAGATATGATGTGACTAAAATAAAAAAACGGTAATATCAACTTTTAAAAATTTTGTTTGTAAATTTCTTTTATTGAAAATAAATATTTTGTTTTAAAACAAATCGTATAAAAATGTCATTTTTAAAAGTTTTCTTATTACAACTCCCAAATTTGATAATTTAAAAATAGTAATTTATTTAGATATAACCTTAATAAAAAGATTTCTTTCTTAATTTATTAATTATTTAAAAGTATTAAATTAATATTATTAGTAATTAAGGTAATTATTTAATAGGAGAGAGAGGCGGGAAAATTTTGATGAGGAAGATTGTGGTGCTGACACTTGTCATCCCAATGATTGTGGTGCTGACACGTGGCACCCCATTTACTCTTTTATTAAAGTAGGAAGATGTTGGAATAATAGCGTAAGTATCACTTCGTTAGATAGAAAACAAATTCTTCTAAAAAAGGATCAATATCATCTTAATCTTAATTATAATATATTAGTAAGCAAAATTTGCATCCATAAGTTAGTCTAGACATTTTAAGTGTGTGTAAGCTAGACCTAATTAAACAATCAATTTCATATCAATTATTGATTACGTATATTTACTTTTATATTTTAAGACCAATTGGATTATCTATATATGTAATGAAAACTTCGATGGATAGTTTTTTTCAGTTTCTTACATTTTGGACACAGTATTGTAGTTTTTTTATAGCACAACTTTCATCTAGTTTATATTATTTGTGGAAAATAATATGAAACCAACTTCTATCTTTTCCTTCTTCATTGGCTTTAATTATTATTTGGTTAAAATTATACTAGTAAAAGAAGAAAAGTAAAAGACAAAAGGCGATGTTTTCTTTAATCATCACTTTCACAATATTTCAAAACCTCCCCCCACCTTCTTATAAACGTTAAGGAAAAGTATTTGATTAAGTTCCCATCTAATGATGATCTTTTATAAGTTTATTATAGAGTTCTATCACCTATATAATCATAACTTTAATTATAACTGATTTTCTACTGATGGAAATTGTTTTTTTCTTAATCACGAAAGTTCTAACGCTTGGTTCTTCATCGCCTTGTAAATCGTTAGTAAGATTTCACATACCTAGTTTATTGATAATTGTAAAACACCCTTTCGCATACTTCTTAGATTACAACCTTAACTAGCTGGTTTTCTGATTAGATGACTAGTAGGGTAATTAATATTTACAGTCTAATACTCCTCGCAATCGAAGCCCATTGAAGCTAAAAACAATGAATATGTTACCATAACAAATTTATATATAAAAAAATCCATTAGTAAGAAAACTTTGTGGCAACAAATAGCGACAGTGGTTTTAAGGTTATACCGGTAGTTGTAAGAGGCACAATAGCATGGTTGTTGTGACAGGAGCTACACTAGTACGTGAGACACGACAACACTCACAAAGAAAAGTAAATTAACCCTAATATATGTGTACAATGTGTACAGGACAAAAGTAAAGAAGAAAAAGAAAATCAACACATAAGGAGAAGATGAGAAAAGATGTTTGAGATGAAGTGAAAAGGGATAAGAGGAAGGGAAGAAAAAAAGAAGAAAATAATTTTAAATTTTTGATGCCATATAAAAATAAAAATTAAAATATAAGATACTAGAATGAAGGCCCCCCGTGTTGCGGCGAGAGCGTAAACCGTGCCAAATCTCACCAAAATGTCACATCACCGTCAGCGGCCATCAATAATAAGGTTGTGGTGTGTTAATGCGGATAAATTAGTCTGAAACGTAAAACATATAAAAGTTTAACTAAGTTGATCTAAGATCCGTGCGTTGCGACGAACCTGTACAACGGGAAAAATAGACGTAAGGACATTGAACCACACATGTACATTGTGCTGTGTTAACTCACAAAATGTAGAACAAAACGTAAAGTGAAAGGCAAAAATATAAAACCACACATGCAAGTTTGTGCGGTGTTAACTTGCAAAACTTAAAACGAAACGTAAAATGGAAATTTGCGAAAATTAAAAGTATAAGGGTTTAAAGTTGAAAGTAAAAAAGTTGTAAGGTCAAATTAGAAAAGATAAAAAGAAGTTTTAGGTTAAAAGCAAAAAAAAATATTATTTTTTATAAAACACTCTAAACATAAGATGCAACACTCTAAACATAAGGTGCAACACTCTAAACATAAGGTGCAACACCTTATGCATAAGATACAACACTTTATGCATAGAAAATTAAAAATTAGTATATTATAAACTAGTATTACTCATTAACTATTATAAGAGCATGATGTTAATTACAATAAAAAACATAATCAATCATACATCCTAATAGTAAGAATTATTATTATTCTAATAAAAGTTAACTAATATATTCTCTTGTGTTTTAAAAGCATACTGTTGTATTATTATTGTGGAAACTAAAGAAAGAAAAGAAGAAGATTATTTGTTTTACAACCACTTAAAAAGCAAATTGTTGTATTATTATCGTGTGAAACTAAAGAAAGGGAAGAAGAAGATTATTTGTTATACAACCACTCAAACTAATCAAAAACAAGCTAAAGTTGAAAGCTTTTTGACTTCTTTAAGAAATCCAAGTATTATAAAATGATTCATTTATTTAAAATAGATCTTTAAAAAGCATCTTTAATTATGAGAGTAAGGGGCTGTTTGATAAAACTGACTCAGTAAGATCTGACTGAGTCAGAAGCTGACCCAGTCAGAAGTTCTGACTGAGTCTACATCTGACTGAAACTTGGTGTTTGATTCAGTATCTGACTGGCTCTGCTGATTGATAATAACTCATTTTATAAATTATTTTAACACGCAAAAAACCATCAAAAAAACAAAATCCCTACCATCACCATCTCTACATCCCCTCCCGACCACCACCAGCCTCCACCACCACAACCACCACCACCGGCAGGGGAGGAATCGCGAAGGAAATGAATCGTGGTGGGGCGGTGCTCGCGCAGGGAGGAATCGCGCAGAGGAGACGCTCGGCGGTGCTCGCGCAGGGAGGAATCGCACAAGGGGGGTCGTCGCGCAGGGGGGGTCGCCGCGCAGGGGGGTCGTCGCGGAGGGGGGTTGTCGCGCAGGGGGGTCGTCGCGTAGGGGGTTCGGTCGGATGGGTCAGCATTTTCCGAAATCAGGTCTGGGTCAGCTACCTTGGACCCGGTCAGCTGTAGCTTCTTGCATATCAAACGGGTTGACCCGCTGACCGAGTCAGCCGGTCAGCCGGGTCAGCCCGGTCAGCCGGGTCAGACCATAAACAAACAGCCCCTAAGACAATTGGAAAAACTTAAAGAGAAGATGATCGAAGTGAATGTATTTAAATTATTGATCACATTATAAATAAATTAATTAAACATACATTTTAGAATTATAATGTTGTAGATCGGATGTTCCATGTTTCTTGGAACCAAATGTAACACAAAATAGTTAAGTTTAATCCGGTGGACCATTGTTACGAGGAACGTAAAATGTTTGGTAATGAGTCATGATCGATGTTGAAAGTTAGATATATAGTACTAATGTCGTTGCTTAATAATTGTATGGTTGATTGTCACAAGTGTTCCCCATATTACACACATCCCATCATTTTCAATTTAACCCTTAATCCACGCCGAACAAATATCTTTCTTCCTTTTCTTTATATTTTCTTTCACCAAAAAAAATTTTCAAAGTCGCAACAATAATTATTCAGTGATTTGACATCCGTTTATTTTTTATATTTATGTTGTCCGTATATCACAATCACAATCAGATTATTAACAAGATAGTCTGATTTTAAAAATTATGAAGATATATATATATATATATATATATATATATATATATATATATATATACATATATATACATATACATATACATATATATATACATATACATATATATATATATATATACATATATATATATATATATATGTATATATACATATATACATACATATATATATATATTATATATATATAAAGCTATGACGGCAGGATGTGACCTTGCCTTTCGCCCTGCTACCGCCGTTCTAAGTTCTTCTGACTAAACGAAGTTAAGACTAAAATTTCGGAACTGAAGTTTGCAACTTTTTTCAGCAAAGCTTAGTAAAAATCTGTCCTTCAGCTACCTTGGATCAAGGGTAGAGATAGGAAGTACAACTAACTTACAACTTCCCTCCTGCCCCCTCATTCAACCATTGCTTTATTCTGTGGTATTGGCTAGGGCCTAAGACCTCTAATCCATCCATGAATATACTTTTTTCGCTAAGAAAGCCTCTACTGGGCGGGCTACTCCAATAATTTCCCTCCCTTCGTCGAGCCTTTCCTTTAATGGTTGGGGGAAGCATTCCCTTATCTGAACTTGGCGGGCATTACTCCCTCTCCTTCCCCCACCGCCTTCCGACCCGCGGGAGTATATAATGACAATTTCCGGACACTCATGCCCGATCGTGAGGCTGCCTGTTGGACGTCCGATGGCACTTTACTCCGACCTGAGCTACGCAACAACGAGAGCGCCCTTGATCCTTGCCGGATGTATATATATATATATATATATATATATATATATATATATATATATAGATATATAAGATATATATATATATATATATATATATAGATATTATATATATATATATACATATATATATACACATATATATGTATACATATACATATATATACACATATATACATATATATATACATATATATACATACATACATACATACATATATATATATGTATATATATATACATATATATGTATATATATATGTATATATATATATACATATATATATATGTATACATATATATATACATATATACATGTATAGATATACATATATATATATACATATATATACATACATACATACATATGGTAGGCGTTGGAAAGATAAAGAATACTGAATTTTATGGTGAACTTTTTTTGAAAAAATGATGTAGTGAAAAAAAGTTATGAACGTTTTTTAAAAAAAGGGGAAATGGCATGTGATTTGCATGTGATAAAAAGTGAGTGGCTAAGATTGGTTCCTGTCACACCCCAACCTTGACGGCGGAAACGTCGAGATGTGAGTGTTAAGATTGTTCACAGCCACATAACGCTATTATTAAATCAAAATATATTATACATAAGTTTCAAAATTACATTACAAGCATAAGTCTCAATAATGAAATAAGTTTCAACATGAAATAACAAACATAATCATTTTGTTTATTAACTAGGTCCAAGTCCTAGAATATGCCAGCAACATAAGTTCACTTCAAACTTGGGGGTTTTCCTGAAACATGATAAAAATAAAAGGTCAACTATAAATAGTTGGTGAGTTTCCAAGGTTTTCATACATAATACGAAAAGGTTACAAGTAGCAATTCATGTCATAGGTTATAAGCTAGTAAGGTTATAGAACACATATCGTTACAACCAAACCTCGACTTGATTACAAGTATAAAAGATTGGCTAAGTGTATTTGGTTCCCTAGTGCACAAGCGTACGGCCCCTAGGAGTCGGCAATACCTCGACTTTAGCACCAAATAGGCTTGTCAGGCCCAAAGATCTAAGACGTCGCCAGGCTAGCAATAGTTAATGATTGTAAACAAACTATGTATCTCATATAAACACTTACAACACACAAATAACCATGACAAAATAATAAGATGAATTGCATGTGCTTACAAGTCTCAAACGTTTACAAGTGTACGATGTATAAGTATCATGTTTCACCCCAAAATAGTGTGAAATAAAGTAAAAAGGGGACAAGGAAACTCACATGGAAATAAGCATTTCAAGATGATATAAAATATTACAAGATAAATCCCAAGTGTCCATCACAAGTACCTAAATATATAATTTACAAGATGAAGATTAAGGTTAATATATTGATTAATGTTTAAATAAGAATTAGGGTTTCAATAGTTTTAGGGTTTTGATGAGTAACTATGTTTATAATGATGATGATAATAATTTAAACGAGGTTCCAATGATTTCTTTTACAAGTTGTTTAAATGTATAGATTCCAAGATTAGGGTTGGTAATAAGATTAACAATAAAACATGAACTAGGGTTTCAAATGGAATTTGGGAGTTTAATAATAAACCATTTAGGTTTAATAAAGATAATTTAAATCAATTAAGACCAATAATAATTGAAAATGTCTTAACAATTTAAGTTATTGATTTTATAGAAATAAGTATAATAAAAGAAAATAATTAATTTAATAATTAATTATTTGGTAAAGAGAATTTATTAAATACTTATTTAAGTGACTTTAAAATTATTTAAAATCATTTTATAAAATGATCTATTATAAAGATCTTATAATACAAGATTTTAATAATAAAAATAAAGTATCATATATTATTTTATTAGTTCCAAGAATTTAAATAAAGGTTAATAAGTTCCTTAAGTATAACATGGTTACATGATTAATTATTTAAAAACTATTTGAATAGTTAACATGTAATTAATTAAGGTTTTGAAAAATTATAAATTGAACTATATTATATTTATAACATACAATGACTAAATAAATTATGATATTTTTATTCTTTTAAAAGAAAAATAAATTGGATGTTACAAGTTTAACAATCTTTAAAAATTAACTTAATAATTTCAGAAATCTTTTTAGTTTACAAAATAATTTTTATTTTTATTTTTATTTATTAATATATTACAACTTTTCTGGATTAAAAAATACATAAGATAAAAAAAAAACAATTAAAAACAAAACATGGCAGAGGCAGGGTTCGAACCCCTGACCTCTCCCATGTGTAACTTTGTGACTAAACGCCGGGCCAAAGCCCAGATGTTGTTTTAAACTACAAATGAATTATTATAAATCGATTTTTTAAATAATCCCCAATCCATATGAACCCTAGGTTCGATTTGAGCCAAATTGAACACGAATTCGTAGTTGTAATCGAAATCCAACTTAGGGCTTTTGATCTCTAAGTGAAATCGAGTATGTAGATGAGTGAAACTTACGTGATTGAGTTCGGTTTCGATGAAAATGGTAGCAACCCCGTCGCGAACATGGTTGGATAATTTCAAGGTGCAAATGTTGTTCGTAATCAAATTAAATTTACAGAATGCTTCGGATGGTGTTTATATGTCAAAGCCCTCAATCAATTTTGTGTAAGAGTGCTTCGGCCATGGTCCTCGACTAGGTTGCAGGTTGAGGAAGACGATGATGATCGAACACCATGAAATCGTGTGTTTCGAACGAAATTCGTGTTACAGAAAGCTTTAAGAGTTTAATTAGAAGCTTTTCCCTTTCTTAAATGGGTTCAATTCGATCGGTTTCAGTTCAAACGAGTTAAAGCTATAAACAAGGTTTCGGTTTCAACATTTACACCATAACCGTCGAATAAACGCAACTAAAACGGGTCTTTGGGTTCGAAATAAGTTCACGAGCGGTTTGGTATACATTAATTGTGTTTTAATCAAGCGTTTGGAGTGGGTGAGGGTTGCCGGAGCTCCACCGGAGAGGTGGCCGGCGACAAAGGGGGTAAACGGAAGGATTTTCTTTAATTGAATTTACCCTTTTGGTCCCTGTAGTTTAAGGAGGTTATTATTTTATGTGTAACTTTTAATTCAAGTTTATATAATCTACAATTTTAACCCTTAAACTTTTCCAACTTATTGTTATTTGTAACAACATTATTATTATTATTATTATTATTATTATTATTATTATTATTATTATTATTATTATTATTATTATTATTATTATTATTATTAACATTATTATTAGTAATAGCAATAATAATATCTTTATTATTATTATTATAACAATTATTTTTAAGATTTTTATCCGCTGTTGATAAGTTTTATATTATTAACCATTATTAATATTATTTCTATTAATTTGTTAAACCCCAAATTAATTATCAAGCATATTAATTCCATAAAGTTTCAAAGTTGACATAAAAGGTCCTTTTAAAACTTAACAAAGTTTACTTTTAATTTAACGAAAATATGAAATGTCACAGTCTCCCCAACTTAAAAGAATTTCGTCCCGAAATTAAAAAAATGAACTTAGATGAACAAAGGAATTATAATGAAAGGTAAGTGTACAACGGCCAGTGATAGACGTTTGATTAAGATGAGATGTTTTGAAATTGGCATATGAAACGTTGAAAGATGATGACGAGTTACCGTGGTATGTTAGACTTATAAGCCACAACTTCTAGAATATAATAGCGATGTATTGAAATCAATAAAAGACCACAATTGTAAGTAATGTTAACCGTCAGGATTTAAGAATCCCAAACGTCACTATATGAAACGATCTTAACGCATATCTTGTGAATATGTATCTCTCCTTTGACCAATCATCGGTCTAAGAATAATACGATATGCGAAGATTTTGGAATAAGTTCACGACGATGGTTAGGAACATTATTAAAAAGCAGGAAATGAATTGATCATCCAAATTAATGATCGATGTTTAACGACATACCACGGTATACGACTATTTGAGATAGATACAAGCCAATTTCTCGACCCATTATCTCACAAGTGTTGATATGCAATTAACCAATCGGTCTATAATGCACCAATTGTCATCATGGCAGCTAAGATAAGAGACACTTAGTGAATGAAAAGTTAAACAAAAGATCCATAGGATCACGAATGTTAGGTCTTGTCATATGTGAAGGTAAAACATTTGGATACATACCAAGTTACGTTTTTTTTTTTTTCCTTTATGCCAAACCCATGACTACAAGTTACGAAGGTTTATGATTCTCCATATCCGCAACGCAATAACGAGTCTCGTAGATCGAATTCTTTTTGAAGTTTTAAAGATTTCCAAGGTTAAGGATTCAAAAACGATTCAAGAAGTAACGCAAACAATAAGAAAACTATTTGTAAACATGTTTTGCAAGGTAGCAATCTCTACGTACAGTTTACATATGCAGTTAAACAACCATAAGCTGAGAACATTTGTATGACCAAAAAGACGTGAGCATAAGTTGATAATGTCTTTAGCAGAAAGATTGTTTAGAAAGGCTACTATCGCGCAATCAGGTTTTGATGATAACTCAAAATGAAAGTCGATGAATAAGGAATAAATGGTTCCATATAGTTAGATAAAACATGAAATTAAAGGGAAAGAAATCGATTCAAGAATTCAAATGCTCCAAGCTTGGAATCAAAATCAACCTAGAGCGTTCAGGTCTCCTTTCAAGTTCAAAGATCATGCTTTGGCTTGATAGGTCCAATCACTAACATTGGTTCACCCTTCAAGTTACTACATGTTTCTTGTCACTTGATTAAAACCTTGATAAATTGGAGATCAAGAAATGAGAATAGTCATCAAGGTGCGGTTTTCACTCCTAACTTGATGGTGCATTCCCAAGGTATGACCCCTAACTTACCAATTAAAAAGTTCGATCCCAACTCCTTGTTGAGGATCCACCGAAATAAGACGAGGTAACTCACCATTAAGGTAAGGGAAGTCACTCCTGTCTTAACGGTGAAGTTTTACAAAAACAAAATATAACGAGATGAACTTCTTCATCAAAATCCAGTATTCACTCCTACTTTGATGAAGTCGTCTCATTTGAACAAATACAATTCATAATGATGATATTATCATCAAGGTATGGAATTCACGCCTATCTTGATGATTGAATTTCATAGCAAGAAAACAATCGAAGATTGACATTTGTCACCAAAGTACGGGTTTCAATCCTATTTTGATGAGATCATGTCATTTGTGAAATGCAAGTTCCAATGAGAATAATTGAGGTCAATCCTCAAGATAAGGAAATCACCCTAATCCAGAGGATGAAATTTCATAAAACACACCATTGAAAACCATTTATCGAACGAATAGAGAATCATCAAAGTAAGGGAATCACCCCTGTTTTGGTGAGTTGGAATCATTTAGGAGATACGGGTGTTCTTAGTCATAGGTTGACTTGCAAATACTTGCATCTCTCACGGTGCAGACGGTAAGGAGTTTGACTTAACGACGAAAGGAAAATAATATCAATTAGAAATTCGGAAAATTTCAAGTTACATCGATGTAACAAAAAGGTAAAATCATGCTTACAAGCTTAAGATCAAAGTTCGAGATAACAGATGTTGTTGTGGTGTTCAAATCTTGGATGGTTTCAATCGGGAAGACGAAATCAAGGGTAGGAAATTATTCAACACCACAATGAGATGTGAACATTCGATTCACAATCGAAAGGAGTACATGGACTTCTCAAGATATGAGGTCAACCCTAGCTTTATTGAAGACACGCGTACTTATAAGTGATCACTCATCTCAAGGGTTTCGAGTCAAGAAAATGGATTCAATGATCGAGTCAAATCACCATTTACACCTTGCCGAGACAAAATATCTCGAGATGTAGGAATTCCACCTATAGTATTTCATGTTCTTAGTTATGGGACACATCCTTAAGAAGACTTGAGAACCATAAGTAACGGCTTAAAGTTTTTGATGACCATTCGGTTTAGATTCCCAATATCTTTGGGTATATTAAGATCCATGTTCACATTGGTCAAGATATAGAAATAGTTTCACGAAACGCTCAACGTGTAACGGTGTTTAAACGTAAGAGTTGAAATGTCGGTTAGGTTCAATATTAACACGAACATTATGTATGATAAGAATGAAGTAATACCAGTTCAAGGAATCAAAGATTTTTAAGATACGAAGAGGATGGTTCCATTTGGTAACGCATTACCATTTGGAATCGTTGACACGTCAATGTAAATTGACCCATTTGCCATAGAGACTTGTGTATGTTGACCATAGTTTATCACTCATCCCAGAAATCCCCAGGTAAGCATAACTGGTCTCACAATGAGATTTATACGATATGCTTGCCTTGACCCGAAGGCCTTTTGCCAGAAAATCCAGAATACAGGTGTCTATGTGTCACACAAATTTCTTTGGTTTATGAAATCAAAACCTTGATGAGATTTTCATAGATTAGACATAGAGTCTAAGGAACTAAACCCACGACGATAAGTGTAGATTCCACGTGTCGTTGAGAATAAGTTTAGGAAGTTCATTTGTCGGGGAGGGTCAAAGAGTCAAAGTTAAGTTTAGGGAGACAAGTAACTAAGTTTAAGCATACATTAGGCAATCCTATGCTAAGGCATCAAGTTGCACAAAAGGCATAGCATTATGTAGCATGCAAACAACATGTAAGCACAAAGGTATAAGGTTCTTGCTATAAGGTTCATGCAACTATAGTCTAGGTCACCATTTCTAATAACCTAAATCCCTATAGTTATGGGCTCTGATACCAATCTGTCACACCCCAACCTTGACGGCGGAAACGTCGAGATGTGAGGGTTAAGATTGTTCACAGCCACATAACGCTATTATTAAATCAAAATATATTATACATAAGTTTCAAAATTACATTACAAGCATAAGTCTCAATAATGAAATAAGTTTCAACATGAAATAACAAACATAATCATTTTGTTTATTAACTAGGTCCAAGTCCTAGAATATGCCAGCAACATAAGTTCACTTCAAACTTGGGGGTTTTCCTAAAACATGATAAAAATAAAAGGTCAACTATAAATAGTTGGTGAGTTTCCAAGGTTTTCATACATAATACGAAAAGGTTACAAGTAGCAATTCATGTCATAGGTTATAAGCTAGTAAGGTTATAGAACACATATCGTTACAACCAAACCTCGACTTGATTACAAGTATAAAAGATTGGCTAAGTGTATTTGGTTCCCTAGTGCACAAGCGTACGGCCCCTAGGAGTCGGCAATACCTCGACTTTAGCACCAAATAGGCTTGTCAGGCCCAAAGATCTAAGACGTCGCCAGGCTAGCAATAGTTAATGATTGTAAACAAACTATGTATCTCATATAAACACTTACAACACATAAATAACCATGACAAAATAATAAGATGAATTGCATGTGCTTACAAGTCTCAAACGTTTACAAGTGTACGATGTATAAGTATCATGTTTCACCCCAAAATAGTGTGAAATAAAGTAAAAAGGGGACAATGAAACTCACATGGAAATAAGCATTTCAAGATGATATAAAAGATTACAAGATAAATCCCAAGTGTCCATCACAAGTACCTAAATATATAATTTACAAGATGAAGATTAAGGTTAATATATTGATTAATGTTTAAATAAGAATTAGGGTTTCAATAGTTTTAGGGTTTTGATGAGTAACTATGTTTATAATGATGATGATAATAATTTAAACGAGGTTCCAATGATTTCTTTTACAAGTTGTTTAAACGTATAGATTCCAAGATTAGGGTTGGTAATAAGATTAACAATAAAACATGAACTAGGGTTTCAAATGGAATTTGGGAGTTTAATAATAAACCATTTAGGTTTAATAAAGATAATTTAAATCAATTAAGACCAATAATAATTGAAAATGTCTTAACAATTTAAGTTATTGATTTTATAGAAATAAGTATAATAAAAGAAAATAATTAATTTAATAATTAATTATTTGGTAAAGAGAATTTATTAAATACTTATTTAAGTGACTTTAAAATTATTTAAAATCATTTTATAAAATGATCTATTATAAAGATCTTATAATACAAGATTTTAATAATAAAAATAAAGTATCATATATTATTTTATTAGTTCCAAGAATTTAAATAAAGGTTAATAAGTTCCTTAAGTATAACATGGTTACATGATTAATTATTTAAAAACTATTTGAATAGTTAACATGTAATTAATTAAGGTTTTGAAATAATTCTAAATTGAACTATATTATATTTATAACATACAATGACTAAATAAATTATGATATTTTTATTCTTTTAAAAGAAAAATAAATTGGATGTTACAAGTTTAACAATCTTTAAAAATTAACTTAATAATTTCAGAAATCTTTTTAGTTTACAAAATAATTTTTATTTTTATTTTTATTTATTAATATATTACAACTTTTCTGGATTAAAAAATACATAAGATAAAAAAAAACAATTAAAAACAAAACATGGCAGAGGCAGGGTTCGAACCCCTGACCTCTCCCATGTGTAACTTTGTGACTAAACGCCGGGCCAAAGCCCAGATGTTGTTTTAAACTACAAATGAATTATTATAAATCGGTTTTTCAAATAATCCCCAATCCATATGAACCCTAGGTTCGATTTGAGCCAAATTGAACACGAATTCGTAGTTGTAATCGAAATCCAACTTAGGGCTTTTGATCTCTAAGTGAAATCGAGTATGTAGATGAGTGAAACTTACGTGATTGAGTTCGGTTTCGATGAAAATGGTAGCAACCCCGTCGCGAACATGGTTGGATAATTTCAAGGTGCAAATGTTGTTCGTAATCAAATTAAATTTGCAGAATGTTTCGGATGGTGTTTATATGTCAAAGCCCTCAATCAATTTTGTGTAAGAGTGCTTCGGCCATGGTCCTCGACTAGGTTGCAGGTTGAGGAAGACGATGATGATCGAACACCATGAAATCGTGTGTTTCGAACGAAATTCGTGTTACAGAAAGCTTTAAGAGTTTAATTAGAAGCTTTTCCCTTTCTTAAATGGGTTCAATTCGATCGGTTTCAGTTCAACGAGTTAAAGCTATAAACAAGGTTTCGGTTTCAACATTTACACCATAACCGTCGAATAAACGCAACTAAAACGGGTCTTTGGGTTCGAAATAAGTTCACGAGCGGTTTGGTATACATTAATTGTGTTTTAATCAAGCGTTTGGAGTGGGTGAGGGTTGCCGGAGCTCCACCGGAGAGGTGGCCGGCGACAAAGGGGGTAAACGGAAGGATTTTCTTTAATTGAATTTACCCTTTTAGTCCCTGTAGTTTAAGGAGGTTATTATTTTATGTGTAACTTTTAATTCAAGTTTATATAATCTACAATTTTAACCCTTAAACTTTTCCAACTTATTGTTATTTGTAACAACATTATTATTATTATTATTATTATTATTATTATTATTATTATTATTATTATTATTATTATTATTATTATTATTATTATTAACATTATTATTAGTAATAGCAATAATAATATCTTTATTATTATTATTATAACAATTATTTTTAAGATTTTTATCCGCTGTTGATAAGTTTTATATTATTAACCATTATTAATATTATTTCTATTAATTTGTTAAACCCCAAATTAATTATCAAGCATATTAATTCCATAAAGTTTCAAAGTTGACATAAAAGGTCCTTTTAAAACTTAACAAAGTTTACTTTTAATTTAACGAAAATATGAAATGTCACAGTTCCTATATATATATATATATATATATATATATATATATATATAGATATATATATTATATATATATATATATATATATATATATATATATATATATATATATATATATATATATATATATATATATATATGAAGCTAAATGATTTTTTGAAAATATTTAATAAAAGGATTTTAAAACTAAAAAGTGTAAAAAATAATCTCAACCATTCATTTTCTTAATCAATGGTTGTAATCAATTTGTAGAAAAAAGTTTGTTAGAGATGTATTTTATAAATAGTCACTTTTATTGACTTTTTATAAGTTCCTCCATTTTTGAAAATGTTCATAACTTTTACGCACATCATTCTTTTTTTATAAAAACCACGCCATAAAAACAAGCGTTATTTATCTTTAAAACGAGTACAATATTGTTATATAAAAATATGATAAATTTTTTTACGTTTTGAAGCTCATATCACCTCATTGTGTCTTATAGTATAGTTCAATTGTGTCTTTTAGTATAGTTCATTGTGTCTTTTTGTTAGTTATTATGTTTTTTGTGAATACTATCATGTTTTTCTAAAATGATAAATTTTAAAAAAATATAATGATGGAATAAAACTATTGTGTATTCTTAATATATAAAATACAATAATTAATTAACAAATAACTAATCTAATATAATAAAAACAATGACAAAATAACATAATGTTTAATTGTGTTTTTTATCGTTATTGTGTTATTGTGTTAATTGTGTTTGATGTTAACTCCACTACCATCAATTTGATATTAAAAAAATGGTTTATAAAAATTATTTGGTATTAAAATAGTTAACCAAACTAGAATTTAAAGATAAAAGACAACAATAGAGGTTTTTTTTTTTTTGCTATTTTTATCCTTTCATTTTCTTTTACTTTCAACTTAGCTACTTTACTGTCACCATCTTAAACTTAACCATTTAATTGATATAATCAACGGTTTTAAAACATGTCTCACGAAAAACCACTTCATTAACTAACTCTCATAACTTAGCAAGATAACACAATTAATCCGTTAACTTACCAATATATCACTTGGGCCTCAAATCTCAAAATAACTAAACATCACAAATCCATTTCAAATAGTCATGTCCAATAAACCAAAATTTAAATAAATTATCTCTATATGATTTTTGGCCTTTGTTGACTGCATATACATGTTCTTTTTGTTGCTTAGGAATAGATTGAGGTTTTGGCGTGACAGGTGTCAGGTAAATCTTTGGTTTAACAAACACCCAATTAAACTCTAGTTATCATTGAACTGCACGACTATACATGAACAGCTTATAACTTTTAACAATACATGAAATCATGGTTTTATTATATATCTACATGTAAAATAACATTGTTAAATCTTCTTTAAACTACACAATATTTATTTGTGAAAAGTTGTCACTGTCTCCCCAAAAGCATATGTTTTAAGCCATTTACCACCGATGAGATGACACCGAGGAACAAACAAAATGTCTACAACTATAAGTAAAATACATGAGATATAACCAGTAGATGGTGATACAAAGAAACTACATCAAACATATTTGCATTTTTAACTGGAACAAAGGCATGATGACTTGCAGATCCCAAACGCTCAGCTGCTAACCGAAGGCCCGAAGTACATGCAAATGGGCGGGTCGATCCTGAAAATGGAAAGTATCGCCGATGGTATGGTCCATATTCCGTCACCACAGATTAATCCTGAAGCAACCGCGCCTGCATAGTCTTCTGAATCCTTTTTATTCACTCTCTCCCACACAAACAATATAACCGTCCCAACAAACATGTCGATTGCAAAGTAAGCTCCAATATAGAACGGTACAGCCATTGCCATGGGAATGGGAATGAATCTAGACACCTTTGAAGGAGTCCAATCGCGTAACAGATTCAAAACCAATGCTGCGACGAAGAAACCGCAACATAAGGCTAAACAATGCTTTGGAAGCTCGGAGAACCCTTCAACCGCAAGAATAGCCATTTCTCTGTATATGACAGCGTATGGCGCCTTGTAAGGACTGTCGGGGGTCCCTATATCAAACGCGGTCCAAAACATCCAAAATGTGAGGGGTGCGATGATGCAGCCCATCGCGGTCCCAACTAGTTGACTCACAAACATTGACTTTGCTGACGATAAAGTCAGGTAACCGGTTTTAAAATCTTGCATTAAATCGGCTGCAGTGGAGACGATTGACATCATAACACCACATGCAGCTAAACCAGCTAACACACCTCCATTGCTTCCGACTATTGAAGATATTATGAAAAGACCGATTTTTCCATAAGTTGAAGCTAAACTCCAGTCTGTGAGACCAGTTCCATACGAGTTGCAGAAAGCAAGAGCAGGGGCAATTATGTAAGAGCACAGAACTAGGTACCATTTAAGGGGCGGGAAAATAAGCGGCATTGTTGCTGTTGATATTGCAGCTAAACCGACATATCCCGATGCTGCAAACCATGTTGGTATCCTGTCTTTTAGAAACACTTCATCTCTTTTTTGTTGCTCTAGTTGTAATTTGGATGCCTCGGAGTCTGCATAAGTGGCTCGTTTGAAGTCAAACAACATACATTTTTGTGTAACATGTGAAGAAAAGTTATATCTTACCTAGTATCTCCTTTATTACAGGGAGATCTTGTTGTCTCGTGCTGTTGTTCAACAAAGCCTTAACGGTGATCAATATTATTTTCACTAAATTGTAAAGCCCGTCTCCAAGAATAAGGGCAATAGCTACAAAGACCTGCATACACAACAATGGTAGAAAAGAATATAAACATACGAGAATAACATGCATAGAAGTTAACCTTGCACGGGCTGAAATATGTAATGCAATAACGGGAAATGTGTACCTTGTATCCATAAAGACCTTTGAAGTCGTTGCTTCCTAAATCAGCCGGATACCAGTCGCCTGCACGTGTGGTAATGTAGGGCCAAAGCACGCCCCATGATATAATAGCTCCAAACAGGACTGAGCAGTTGACTATGTGTGGGCAAATAAGACCACATCCAACATAAGTAGGACTGAAGTCAAAGTAAAACCTGCATAACAAAACGATGTCAACACCTAGTGTTTTTTGGGTAACCGTTTAGAACTTGCTTTTGGAAACTCATGGGATGCCACCAATACCATATTAACCAAGGGATCAGGCAAAACACGGTTTGCACTGTGCAGATGAAGGAGGTTAAAGATAAAAAAACTAGTGAAAGTTTGATTCTAACTAACAACTAGTATTTTATTTAAAACTGTATCATGTAGAAGGTAATCCAAGGAAATAGATGTGGTGCTAGTTCTTGGTTAACATTCATCCATTTCTATAGTAAAATGCATACGTATGACACAGAGAAATAAGTGATTTTTTTACTAGAAATACAGGAGTCGATTTCTTCTGGCTTATATCCAAATTTTACATGTTTTACACATTAGCAAATTACTTTGTTTAGGGTTCTTATGACGACAACTCTTGTGTAAAAAAAGAACAAACTTACGTATTCTTGAAGAGGGTCAAACCAAGACTTGGAAAATTATCGAATCCACATGTATCCCCAATACCACCAAAGAACCATTTAAAGCAACTCCATACAAAGCTTATGCTCAGATACTTTCCAAGACAGCTTACCTGTTTCCTGTACAAAACGATATGATGGCATCGTAAATTAGTTAAATCAGTTGAAAATTATCGACATTTTTTCAGCAAATCCAGCAAACTTTCATAATATATTATTACATGGTTACCTTGCAAGCTCGGCACCAGTAGTAGTGTGGAAACTATTGATTAACATAGCCGTGGCAGTTCCACTAGGGTAGGTAAGCTTATAGTCCATCACCATAACCTGAGATAACACACAAAGGAATAATAACAAAAGTGAATAAATGATCAGAAGAAATTCCTACATAATAGGTTGGGGAATTTCCTAGTTTCAGGGTACTGATAATCAAATAGCTTGGTTCCTATATCGTGTACAGAGACCACTTTCCAAAAGTAGTGTTTCGACCCTCTAGTGTTTGGGTTACATGAAATAAGCTTTGGGATGATATATGATTATATGAAACAATCACTTATGTTTTAAGGCACTAATTTTTAAGTAAATCAAAGAGTGAATTTGGAAACATAGTGAAATTGTAACATAAGTTGTATATTGTGATGCTCTCTCAGAATCGTATATTCTATCACGATCAAGGAATATTATTATAACTTGATGCTCTCAAAAATGTTTGATGATGTTACAAAGGATCTCAATTTAATCCGTTTTATACAAACATTTACTCCATCTCTCTAAACTTGTATTATAACTTGAACTCCTTTGCAAATCCAATTACAATAAAACACATTGATAACACTAAAATCATCAACAATTGCTACCTAAGCCATGAACACAAGCTCCAAAACCTTAAATTCAACCAAAAGTACAAGATGACTACCTTACGAAGCGGAACAAGACTGAAAAGGCCAAGAAAACTGACGACAAAGATAAATCCAATCATCCACAACAACCCTGGATTCTTAACATCCTCCGCCCGATTACCAGGGTAATCAGGCCCTATCAAATTGTATGTTCTCTCATCCATTGACAGCAAATAAGACCCAAATCCACCTGCACAGTCAATCACCAATCACTAAATGCTAAAACACATCGTAACACCTTCAAATTCACCATTTTTACAACATCAGTTACAGTAAGAACATAACAGCATAGCACTATAATCAGATCTAATTGGCATTTACAAACCTTATAACAGTTTTTTATCATTTACAAACTGTAACACAAATACTTGCAGCATCCAACAGCAATCAAATAAGAACATCAAGATAGTGAAGATTACCGCTAAAAGCAAGCCCATAACACGCAACAACACAAGTCTGAATCACAGTGTTCTCTTGCCTAGTGAAAGGGCGAGCAGAGAATCCAAATTTCTCAAGAAAAGTAGTCCAAGATTTGACAAAGAAAAACCCCAACAAACCAGCAGCAACGTTCAACGACGGTATGATTCCGACAGTGAGATTGAGCTTGTGGGTGATGATACAAAACAGAGTCCCCAACAAAGCACTCACGATCAAACCCCTGAAAGTGATTTGATCTTTCCATTCGGGTATGACTTCAGGGGCTGAATCAAGGGGATTGTGGTGGGATTGTTCGTCTAACAGTGGTTCAGTGATATCAACAGAAGATCTTCTGGTTTCTGTACCCATTTTGAGGAATCAAGATTAGAGGGTTGAAGAAGATGAAAGATGGAATCTTGAAGCAGATAATCAAGAAGGGTCTTTGAATATATTAAGGGGTGAGTGGGTGGTGGTAGATCCCAAAGAGGGCATGAGTTTGTTTGACAAAAGACGATGAGGTTGTTTAAAGATTTACTCCCACACGCATTATTATTTCGGCTGCATTTTCAAGGTCATGGCAGATTCCTTGAGTCTTGAGTAAAGAAGAAAAATTCAAGATTCTTTTCTTTTTTATTTTTGGAAGGGATATGCACTTAAAGTAAAACAAATCGGAACGTAGATCTGATGGATAAATCTACGATCTCAAAGATTTGGAATGTAATCAGTATTTAGATATGAGATCGATATTGGATTTTAGTTTGAAAATTTCGCACGTATGATATTAGATGATATTTTGTCTGATTATTACCGATTTCTAATATAAAGGTGATGAATCTTGTTATCGAGATGTCTCATTCAATATTTTTTATTTTCATTTCCTTCATCTTTGGGCAACTGAAAAATCTACTAATCTACCAACCTCTTAAATTTTATGTATTCATAGGGTAATAAATTTATATAAAAGTTAAAATATATGAAATGTACTTGGAAATCCTAATAAGTATTTTTTTAACGAACTGGCGAATACACCTAACGCATGGGGTATAGCCGACACCAACTGGTAATGATATCGGGTGCCAAAGGGGTATTAGATTGGGTATAGGATATAATTTTACAATCAAGTATGAGGACTAAAATTAGTAAGTACTACACGTCTCGATATGATGATATCATCCGTAGTTTAAGTTGTGAACTTTAACAATTACACAAGGTATATGCATAAGGTATTGATTGGACTAACCGAAGAAAAAGACTGCATTTGTTGAGCACTATTATAGGTTACACCCTTTTAAATCTGATTCATTAGAAACAACTTAAATGCTATACTAATTTGAAAACTAATATGAGAGTAACTAGAAATAAAATGTTTAGGAAAGCTATATTTAAGATTTTACTAATAAGTAATAACAACCGCCGGTAGACTCGAGTTAAGATTTTTTTTATTCTTAAAAACTCTTTTCCAAAGAAATTAGGGATTGAAGGAAATTCTATTTCAGGTTGATATTTGGGTGAATATTTATCGCAGAGGATCTTGATAATTTCATTCAAATATGTTATTAATGCATTTCACGCTAACTATTATCACACAATTTGACAATGGTGGGATATTAAGGCGACTGCTTTCTATCTTGATTAGTATAATCTCTTTTCTACACGTAATCCATATGCTTAGAAAATATAAGATTTCATGTTTGTTTCATTATACGTAAAAACCTTATAAAGAAAAGAAACGTCGCTGTTAACTACCATACCAAAATGGTAAGATAAAAGACATAAAAGGATGGTAGCTAATCAACATACTGACACATCCATCAACTCACCTAGAAGAACGCAACATATCCAAAACCCATTCTGTTATGCCAACAATATAAACAGTCGAACCATAAAAGTTAGTTATTAAAACACTCTTTAACCAAAAAACCAGTTAATTGTTCAGCTACTTCCAATTAAGGTTAATTTTTTCTACTCACCCCCTGTTTTACTCAACTCTCACAGATTCAAAACTTGGGTATTGAGGCCTACACCTTAACAAAAAAACAACAATGAATAAAGATAAGGATATTTATATGCAATTTATCTGTAGATTATAAAATGATATTTAAAAACTGATGTAACATTATAAAATGATATTTAAAAACTGATGTAACATGATAGTGCAATGGTGTCATGGGACAATTGTATACTGATACTCTAAGTTGAGATTCAAACATAAATTATCTGCCCATTTTGTTTCACAAAATACTGCAAAAACTAGTCCATTTAAAACAAACCAAGTACAAATTTAAGTATTCCTGAGATGCTAGTGAAGATCAAATTGAAATGGCGAACATCACACACGTCTTGAAAGTAGAAATCGAAAATAAAAGGAGAAGTTTTGCATGATCAACGCAACCTCCGGGCCTCCCTCTCAGACTCAAGCAGGGTAAGAACATCACCCTCTCTCACTGGTCCCTTGACGTTTCTCATGATAAACCGGTTCTGGTCGTCCAAAAACTTCACTCTCACTTGTGTCACCTGACCTCTTGAACCAGTCCTTCCCATTATCTTAACCACGACTGCATGCTTGATTTGAGACTCCATCTTTCACTTCCTGTATGAATTGCAATTTTCAACCAACAATTATACTTCTATGTCTATACATGGGTGTCGATTTGACAAATTGAAATTAATGAACCTTAACAAGCCCCATATAGTTATTAATGTCAACATAACTGACCCTAACCCAGACGCTTTTAAAATGTTCTAACCTGTACAATCTATTTATCTAACCAGGTGAGACAGGTATAGGGGCAATAAACAACTGAAACATTTTTTTATTTAAACTTAACAGCATGTCCTTGCTTATTACTATATCAAAAACTAATCTAGTTTTAGTATTACAGATCTAAAAGGTTTTCTTGATAAGATCATAACTTGAAATGCATTAATGAATAATGTAATTAGCTTAGTTTCAAGATTAACAATTGGACGAAAACTTAATTGGGTTTTAAGTCAAATTGCATGTCAAGACTCACTTGGTAACAGCATAAATCTCGGTTAGTATTATAAATGTTGGACCCTCTCAATTTTCAAAAGCAAAAGAATAGTAAAAAAGATATTAAATTACTCAATTTAAATTTTTGTATAAGATATTAAATTATTCAACTAAATTATTATAAAAACTCTCTTCTATAAATGAAACTATAAAAAAAACCTTAAAACGGGTTATCGGGTTGAGGCCATTTAACTTTAATACAACTCGAAAACAACCAGTTCATAAAGCAAGTCAACCCAAAACACATACATGTTTATCAAACGGGTTATAGTGTCCAACCCCAATACCTTATTAGCATAATATAAAGTATTTAGATGGTTAGCATCACATCCATGTAGTTATACATTTACACACACACATATATGATATATCATTTTTGGTTGTTCTGTGAGCTTAAAATGTTATTCTTTAAAAGCTTGCATCTAAATGGCAATGCATGCTGAATTCATTAGATAAATCTCAAAATGTATGCAGCTGGTTAGTCAATACATCATATGACATATGTTTTACCATAGAAGTGTAACTTATTTTAACCTTTACAAAATTGTACTCTAAATTTGTTATTCTGGTAAGACTGATATCATTTGATGTCCTTACAACCTTAAAAGTTCGAAAGCACCCGAATTTAAAACTAAAAAATCAAATCGTTAAAATTGTTATTGATTATAAACCTTCTAACAGGTTATACAGACAAACTGGTGCAGGAAAATTACTAACAAATTCAAATCAATTTGAATATGATACGTCAAATTCAACATAAAAAGAACCGAAATAATAAAAAATCCTACAATAATTATCGCATCGTTACTAAATACACCAAAATCAATCAACGGAGAACATAAATAATCCCTAAATCACATGAACTGCAAACTGAATAGACTAATTTGATTCAAGCATCAAAATTATCATAAAAAATGCTGATAAATCACAAAAGATCGACTGATGATAGTAAATAGAGGAAGTACCTTGCACCCAACGTGTTTAGATGGCTGCTTGAAGTTCCAAATGGCGGATGCAAATGAATGAAACCCTAGAATCTAAGGGAAGTATATACACCATGAAATATGGATTTGAATCTCTTCAGTTGACAAAATAAAGCCCACAACCCAAATAGTTATGTTGGGCTTCGATGATGGGTTTTTTATCACAGTTTTGAAACCCAATATCAAATGGGCTTCTTCTAGTGCTAGAACATGATAAATAAATGGTTAGTTAAAAACGTTATGCGGTAATTAAATAGTTAACTAAAAGCGTTCGTTTATATAAAAATTAACTTATTATTAAGTTTTAACCGAGGAGATTTTAAATATATTTGTTAGAGTTAGAATATGTCTCAGGTAACTCAATAAATTACGTTATTATACTAATGTACATAAGTAATAAGGTTAAGTGGTATTATTGTTTTTTTGTTTTTTTAGTAAACCTCTCTTGTAAACCGTTTTTTTTATTCCTATCTTTCTAAGAAATAATTTTCTCCTTTTACAAAAGTTTACGTGCACCACGACTTCCTAAATAATGCATACTTCAACGAGAAGTCTATAGTCAGAGACATTGTAAACCCTACACCTATAAATCTCGATCCCTAGCTCTTCTCTACTACTGAATTGGCTTCATCTTGGCTTCATCATTCTTCAAATTGGTGAAGCCCATCTTCTACACTAAATTGTTGTAATGTTTTCTCTCTCGTTCAAATATTGACATGACAAACCTTCACAATTATCCATCATCGTGCTTGAAGAGGTGTTTGTTTTTTATTGGAGTGACTAAACGTACCCCTGTTGTAATGAAAATATCTCTCCATTGTGAGAGAGAGATTACCTTTTGATGGATGAGGGCTCATAAAATTTATGAGTTGCAAGAAGTACGTTTAGCAGCAATACTTTTAAAGTTATCTTCTTTCGTCAATTCCAGCATGGTCATGTTATAGCTACCAACGTTTCATTTGCAGAGTGCCTAATAAATACATGTTGATTCTTCTTCTCTCCCTGGCTCTTAAATTTTTTTATGAAAGGGTTAATTTCTTAATTTTGTGATCAATCAAACTTCATGTTTTGTTTTCCATTGTTGAGTGCTGTAACTTTAAGATTACGCATGTGCATTAATTTTTTAATGCATTATGTAATTTGTAGTGTTTATTTTAGATTGGATTTGATATGCATAGTATTATATTTTAATTGTATCTATATTTTAATCACACGCATGTAATTTAAAAAATATAGTTATCTTTTTATTTCATAAACTAGATTAGTAACCTGTTTACATATTGTCATTTTGTCAAATACTTAAATTGACACATGAGGAAATAAATTCACAGTAAAATATATATGATATATATGATGTTGAAGTGATAAATTATATTAAAAAGGTTATCGTAGTATAATAGTATCAAAACATTATTTCGTTCCATAATATAAACAAATGAAGCTAAAATTGTTGAACAAAAAAATAAAGAAAAAACTAATGAACAAATTTGATAAAATTTACAAAAGTATGTAACAATGATACGTAACTAAGACAAGAAACAGTTAAAGATAAAGCCTAATTGTTCAAAAAGATGTAAATTCTTCTTTATATAATGGTATTGAAAGTTATAAATGATGAGTAAAAGTCATATCAATGGAATTTTGTTAAAAAAATAAACATTATCGAAAATATGAACAATGTCATGAATTTTAAAATTAATTAAAAGAAAATTGTTATTTCGAAAGAAAATATGACAGAAACTTTTTAATATAACAAAAAGTTATTAACGATAATATCAAAATTAATACCTTAATCATTATTTGTTAACATAATTAGCAATTTTTTGTAAGTTTTGGAAAGATGTCGAATAATTTAAAAGTAGTAATTGATCATAAATATTGATATTTATTGGAGTTAATTACATATGGTCCCTGTAGTTTATCTAAAATAACATGTTTAGGTACTAAGAGTTTTTTGTAACAGGTTGGAGTATTGTGTTTTAAATTTTGTAATGGGTTAATGTATTAAGACTAACAGACATTACTACGTTAGATTTTCTGTTAAATTTAAAAAACAATTGAACAAAATATCCTTTAAGGGACTATTTTTGTAAATTTATATATTTCTTTTATTCAAGAACCATTAGTGTAATTATATATACCCACCATCACCGCCATCAATCTTTGTCAACCACCAGCTACTAAGCCCACCACCCAACCCTCCCGCCTGCCTGCCACCAGCCCACCACCAAACACCCATGAGCCCCACAATAACCACTATCTCCACCATCACCGTATCATCACCCCCATCGCAGCATCACCATCACCACATCATCACCACCGCCACATCATCACCACCATCGCAACATGACTTTCATCATCATCTCCACCTCCACCATCGCACCATCATCATCATCATTTCACCAAATCTCCCTTCCTATTCCCCTTTTAACCCCCGACAGTGATGGCTGGCGATGGTGGTGGTGAAGAAAATAATATTCTACAGATGTGAAAATAATATATATATATATATATATATATATATATATATATATATATATATATATATATATATATATATATATATATATATATGTGTGTGTGTGTGTGTGTGTGTGTGTGTGTGTGTGTGTGTGTGTATTTTTAATTAAATTACACAAGTAGTCCTTCTAATTTACATAATATATCATTTGAGGTGAAAAGACCAAAATACCCTTGTATTTAACAGAAAATTTAACGTCTGACAGTATTAATACTTAAATTTGTACAAAATTAAAAGTGAGTACTCAAACCTGTTACTTTTTTTTTGCTTAGTACCCAAACTTTTTATATTAGATAAACCACAATGACCGTTTATGTAATTAACTCTATTTGTTGTTATTGATATGAGTTAATAGTTTCCAAATTCATAAACTTAAGATTGAAAGATGTAACGACATGTGGCAATGCAAACGTGACGCTTAGGTGGACGACCTAGAAAGGTACAATGTGTACCCATAGTTAGTCTTTTATTATATGTTTTAGATTCTATGTACCATCAGAAAATATTCTGTCCTTACAAAATAAGGTTTTTAACTTGTTTCAACTAATAAGCACATGGGTGTCCTTGAAGAATGAAATAAATAAGTTGGTTTGTAAAAGAAATGAAGCCTTGATATATTAAAATTAGAAATTTTCAGTCATTTTTGTTACAACCAAACGCTCCTTATAAAAGATCAAACTTTGATAAGACAAGAATTAAATCTGAATATTTGTGCGTTTCTTATAAAAATGAAGCTTTGATATGGAGGAATTCCGCTTTCCTCACGATACTTATAATTTGCGGGTATTACCCACTGATTCATATCCTGGAAATAAGACATGTAGACCACCTAAGATCATCTAACCATAATCGCCCGTACCAAGGGCTTTTTCGAACCAAGCATCAACAAGTAGGAAAGACAAGTGCAAACCAAAATGTAACAAAGAATGTAAATATAGCATAAAGTAGTCAGAAACTACATCATACGAAGCTAGACTAGTGGGTTTGTAGATGGTATCCTATTTTAGGCCAAGTCTAGTGGGCTTCGACCAAACTCAGCTTAACCAATTACGATTGGCCAACTATCCTTCTAGTATATTGAAATTAATCTTTTTTTTTATATATTTTCTTCTCAACCTTTGTTTTGCCTCTCATGGTAGATCGCCTCTCTCCCCATCAACATTATATGCTTATCTTATACCAATGATTCATATTTAATATCTCGGCTTCATACCTAAATGACGATATATAAGCAGATTTGACCATAAGAGGGTGGTCTGATGTTTCGCCCTCAAGGTCCCTTCTAACACTATAGCTCATCTCCTAGCTCGAGGCAGTAAAGACCCTACATGCTCATTAGGACCATTTTGGAAGTAAAGAATTCTCTCCATAATAATGTTAAGGAATACCCACTATATTGATATGTGATGCAACATCTAGCCTCATCTACGGGATTGAGAACCAAAAATTTGTGGCTTTTTACATGGTCACCTTGTTGGTTTCATCCGTCCATTTCTAAAGAAGCTGATAACACTACTCGATTTCACATTCATCTCTCGACCTAAAAGTGTAGACTTGCATACATGAAAATTCAACCATCTAAGGTAACTACTTTGTTATGTTGCTAGCTACTTCTTATATGTTGCTTTGGAGTGACAATTTTACTAGCATATAATTACTTTATTTATTTTAAGATATACAATCGTTCGTTCGTGCAAACTATAAAATATGCATGAAAATACTTACGTATTTTTGCTAAAATAAGTTCTCACACAATTTTTTCTATAACAATTTACAACCAACAATATGAACATGCAATAAACGAACAAATCCAAATTATTTTCTATTATAATTCTATATTAAACGGTTTCGCAAGATTAAAATTAAAATGCCAAACTTATTTAATTAAAATATATCTATTTGTCACTAAAGGAGACATTAATATTTTTAAAGTCTTTACATCAAGACGATGCACGCTCAACTTTATTTTGGGTTAAAGTCAAAGTAGAATTGATTTCTAAGTTTTTTATTAGGCATACCCCTTTCTATTATCTTTCTAAAGTATATTTACATCGAAAACGAACTAAAATGTATTTACTTAATGTCATTTTCTCTGGGTTAAAAAAAAAAAGATAAAATAGCACCACTCATTTAGTTATCATTCTGTTTGTCGATAAAGGACAACTACTTTTTCCCACACACATATATGTATATAGTAAAAAAAAAGTAGATGAAAATACAATGCAAGAAAGGTAGCCAGTTACATGGTTTTACTCTAGTACTTTTCTTAACGAGTATAATTTCATAAAAGTTGAAACGCAATCACTCATAAATTTGTGTTAGTACGAGATAGTTTTAACCATTACCGTTTGGTATGTTTATAGTAATAGTGTCTAATGTTGGGTCATCGTCATTTGGAGAAACCATGTCGAAACCAGATCTTCATCTTAACGAACACAACTTTATCATCATCATGAAGCCAAAGCACTAGAAGTTAGAATGTTAGAGCCCAATTGTATATGAGCATGAATTTATATGTTTATGATAATATTGTTATGTTACTAACAGATTACCACAAATATTAGACTACGAGTCATATTGTAAAAAAAGTATAGTAATTTGAATTCTTTCAGGATTTTGGGTCATCAAGATTTGAAATTCACAAACCAAAAGTCATTTTGGAGTTTTCTTTTCCAAATTTGTTATAGAAAATGATAGTCACGAAGTTAGCGTTTAAATTGGTTAAGTAAAAAAACACGTTATTTGTCTTTAGAGAAAACTTTAATGTCTTTATGTGTAAGCCTTGTGATGCAATTAAGAAAAACCCTATTTTAATAAAACAGACATATCTGATTGGTCAATCACCAATCCACGTGTAAGTGTAACCTAGGCTAAATATAGTTGTACCTAACTGCAAAATATGATTGTTAAATATTATTCATCATTTTGGTTTATAAATAAAGGATAATTATTAGAGGGGCTAATAATTACCTAATAGAAAAATTAAAAGCACTAATCCACATTTTATAAAGAAATGGTTTTATAAACTTTTGCATTATCTGTTAATAAAATAATATAAAAAAAACTTTAAAATTATCAGTGGCAAAATCGTATTTTGATGCCATCTTTTCTTTCTTCATTATGTTATTGACTCGACATTGACATTGACAACGACATCGACTAAGAAAGTATGATCGGATCATCGGAGACACAGGAATTCTGTCGATTTGCATCCTTAAATTCGAACATATGAATTATGTTAAAGATTATAGAATCATAATCAAATGCACAAAAAGCCTCTGATGAATTAGAGTTTCTGAAGATGAATCTTGATCTAAGATGAAAAAGATGATGACAATCATCCCCTGTTTCCCAATTCCACTGTGTGTATGTGTGTATTCTTTGATAATCATTAACATCACCATCGTTCAACAGTTTATCAGTTTCAATTGAAAACCTTAGTTCAAGGGGACCATTTAAGGAGGCAGAAAACTACACAACAATTTCACTTTCTCAAATGGTCCTCCTGTAACATGTTTGATATTTATACTATGAATGCAACACCCTTAGCTCATCAACTGACTCTTTTGTTGTACTTACTGTCACCCTCTGTTCTTAATTACATACTTTACTCTTTCGCTATGGAAATCATTATCAATTGCTGTTGATTAACGACTCTCAAGAACGAATCCCCTGTTCTGCAATTGTCTGTGTAAGTCCCCTGTTTTCTGATATATCATATTCCATAATCTTGTAATTCTATGAATCTTTTTTATTAGATCAACATCATGGATTGGGTATTCACACCATCTTCTTCATGGGATTTGACTGAATTGGACATTGATGATTTTGATGTGCCTGAAAAGATTCAAACTATGGTGGATTTGTATAGTTCTGATACGCCGATTGATGGAATCTTGAACAAATTGAATGATCAAAAAGATTCAGTATTACCATCTTCTCCTACTAGTTCATCCAAGAAACCAAGAGCTGATACTACAGACCAACATGTATCTTGTTTAGTGGACGGATGCAGAGCGGACCTTAGCGGCTGCAGAGACTACCACCGGCGTCACAGGGTCTGTGAGACTCATTCGAAGACACCCGTGGTCACCATAGGTGGCAGAGAGCAGAGGTTCTGCCAGCAATGCAGTAGGTATGCTCTTAATATCCTTGTACTTTGATGAAAATGGTGGAGATTGTTTCTTACAATTTGACCGAATTTCATAGGTTTCATTCACTTGGGGAGTTTGATGATGTGAAACGGAGTTGCAGAAAGAGGCTTGATGGGCATAACAGGCGTCGAAGAAAGCCTAGAGCTGAATCCATGTACTTGAACTATGGGAGCTTTTTCACCAATCATCAAGGTTTATGATTTATTCGATTCGATTGTCAAAAATTTGGATCCAAGGGTATTTACAAAGTTTATACTGTGTATGTTTGTTTGTTTGTATACGCAGATTCAAGACTGCTTCACTTTGGTGGCTCACAAGCATACACTACTACATGTGGGGGCCGGCCCAATAAACAAAAGATGAACCAGAGAACACCATCAAACTCATATGCTGGTTTCTGCAGTGTAAGGGAGAGAAAGTTCCCGTTTCTGTTGGGCGTCGAGTCTGATAAATTAAACCAACCATATTCTGAATCATCTTTCCAGCAGGTTGTTAGCACAAATGCATCAACGGGTCGGGTTCTGGTTGAACCACAGGGTGTTCTCTATCTTCTGTCAAATTCAAAACACACAGTACATGATTCTTCAGGGTCTGGTCCAACCAACAAACTGGTCCAGTCCAATGGTTCGCTGAGTCAGCATTCGGGTCCACTTCTTCCGTCACAAAATGTAACAGGACCAAACAATGGTCACACCGATAATCAACTGTTTGGAATGATTCGCTTTAAGAGTGAAGGATTGTTGGAAAATGAAGCTGCACAAGTCCTCTCGTTTTCTTGGGACTGATCAAGTGATCATCGTCTCAAAACCTGCTAAAGATGTTGAAAGTGATGAATTGTGAATTGAAAATAAACCGTTTGTTTGATTGTTATGTAACTGTAACGATGCAATCTAGAATAAGATTGCTCAATAATTGATTGGTTATATTATTAAGTATTAGTTTGATGGTATATGACTATGTGTGATCATTTGATTATTTAAAGATCATGGGGTCATTTAAATGGATGGCAATGATTTTTAAGATTTGACCAAAATGCATCACAGCTCTATGATCACTAATTATAAGAAATCTTATCTTTGACATTTTATACCAATAGAATATATTTCGTCAATTGGATAATTTGGTCATAAGAAATGTTGTGTCTTAAAAAACACCGATACATTTGACTGTGGATGAGAAAACAACTTCATAGTTAAGCGTATGATTTGTGTCCTTGACCAGAGACACCACATAAAACTAAGTGGGTGTGTACACGTTTAATTAAATATGATGTGTTCCAGCTGACTTGTTTAACATGTTGATTTGCTAACCCGTTTAATTAAATAGATCAACCAATCATCTCATCTAATATGTTTAAAACTTAAGTATAGACCTTTCGCAAAGCAACATGATTGACTCATTTAGATAAATAGGTTAAAGGAATCATGTTAGGATTGCATGTTTGTAAATGTGTTTAAGTTTAGGTTGATGTCTTTATCTTGAATAAAAATCTAAGTTATATTCAGCTCAATGATTTAACCCAAGATGATTCATTCCCATAGCCACGAGCTCCTAGTGAACAAGTATGTGGGGCGAATGTTACATAATTAGTAAAAAGAATTAAGATATATAAATAAAGGTAGCTTTTGTCCCTTAAATTATGCTTTTGACAGATATCCAGCACAAAACATGTAAAGTAGGTCCCTTTATTCTTTAGCTTTATGAGAATAATATTCCTTATGCATCACACCCTGCGTTTTAATAATATCTGCAGACTTACCATATCATCATCATCTTTGTTATCCTGAGAGAGAGAGAAATGCAAGACTGGGCGGCTCCGATCATTGCTGCAGCACTGTTTGCATTTCTAGCACCAGGACTTGTGTTTCAGATGCCCGGAAACGAGTCACCAATGGGTTTCATGAACATGAAGACAAGTGTAATATCCATGTTACTTCACACAGTCCTCTATGGTTTGTTCCTTATTTTGTTTCTTGTCATACTAGACATACATATCTATGCTTAGTATTTGTATGTAATACCTGATCTTTAATATTATGCATTTTCTCCGTTTCTGTTCCTGTAAATTCTTATTTCCACTTTATATGCTATTCAATTCAGTACTCAGTAGTAATGAAAACACTCTAATTCAACATTTAGATGTAATAATGATATACAACCAATTCCAATAATCAGACAATCGAAGTTTTCTTAAGGAAGTAACATGACGTCCTTGTTCTCAATGATAGGAAAAGCATTCAAATGTTTAAACACCAAAAACTAAATAAAACAAACATGTTCTCGGATTTGACTTCTGGAGCGTTTTAGCTGGACAAGAACTCAAGCATAGTTCAGGCGGAATATGTCATTGTACACATAAAAGCTTCCTTGTGGTGTAGGCATCAAATGGAACATCTGCACATAAAAAACCCATACCAGATTTTTGTCATATTTGTGAATTGTGGCGTGATCTGGATTATGCTGCTGCTATGTAGAAATTTCATTTCACAACTAAAATGAGAAGTAAGTTTAAAACGAAACAGAGCAAACAACTCAAAAGATCCTCCTAATCATTCTAGTCAAAAAAATTACACTATTATGGAAACAATAAAAATTTTGCACATAAAAAGTTCAATAAACATGATAGAAGGTGTTTCACATCAACCCAAACCTAAATTACCGACTTTGATCCAGTCTTATCTTGACCAGTTAGTCTGTTACCCAACCCGCCTGGCAATCTGGCATGTTCAATTTGCCACCATTAGTCACCAGGCATGAGAGTACCAAATGGTCACAATACCAGCTAACTTTACTTGGTACTAGTATAAACTATACATGTACATCATGATGCAAATATCACATCCATTTCAGTTGAAAGAATATATTAACTAAACTAGTTTTCTAATATGCTTCGTTATTGAAGCATACCACTCCAAAATGCTTGTGAACCGAAAGGAAAAACCAAAGGACAGAATCCCAAACATTACAAGCATGAAGAACATTCATCAATGTGCAAAACAATCGGAAGGTCCCAATACATTGTGAGATCACTGCAATCTGGAATAAAATCTTCACAAGATCAACAACGAGCAATGCTACCTAATCTAGAACTTGAAAGTATAATTTGTATAATCAAAGGATATTTTGACAATCCATGTTTTTTCAAAACTCTAATGAAGTCATGATCATGGGACCAAACGTAAGCCACTGTTTCTAACTGGTTCTACCAGTGAAACACCTGCTCCTTCTACCAACCTTTATCTTTCCTTCTATCTATATTCCGTCAGCTATGGGCTCTAAGCCTCTATCTTATAAAACATTGGTGTGGTTATTCTAAATTTTTTGAATAATAACTAGATGAGATCCTGAAGCCAAAACTAAGAGAATCTTAAGCTATCTGCAAAGCTTTTCTTCCTACATCTACACAACACAAATGCATCACAAACCTTCTTTTTGCTAAACCTAGCTGGTGTGGATATTCTAAACTTTTTGAATAATAGCTATCTGAGATCCTGAAGCTCAAAATAAAGAGGATCTTAAGCTATCAGCAAAGCTTATCTTCCTACATCTACAGAAAACAAATGCATTACAAACCACCATTTTCATTTCCCTAAACCTAGTAAAGCTTTACAGATGAAATTAGTATATTACAAGCGCATCCAGGCCTCTTCTAATAACATGTATCAGCAACTGTGTGCATGCAATACGCGTGCAACAGGTGTTTTCATCATATAATCGTACACCTGAGCCAATACTATAAGCAGATAAGCCCTAAATTTAACAATGATATCGTAAAACCACTACCATCACTATGCTCAATGAACGATCAGTAAACGATCATACAGAAAACAATAACTCTCTACAAAACTAGAAACAACAGTAGTCGTATAATAAGAGATCTTCTATTCTCCTCTCAACAACATCAAATCTAGACATCCGTAAACGCACAACTAACGCTTAAAACAGCAATTAGAGTAAGGATCTACCTCTCAACATCACATCAAACAACCAGATCCAAAAACAGTAGAATCAATCATCAACAACGATACACAATCAGTATCAATACAGTGTTGGATTGCATACCTGACTGAACTTAAGAGCGTGCTGTTCACCTGCAAGCTGCAGATTACCGCTGACAAACACAAGCATACCGCCGGCAGGACCTGAGGGCTGGCAATCGACGGTGGTGATGGTGTGTTTGCACTGCTGGAAGGGGAGAGATGTGAGCTTGTTGACGATGTTCTGAGAGCCTTGGATCTTCTGACCTTCGAAAGTCAACATGGAGGACTCTTGGTAGAGGTTGGCTAAGCCTGCACGATTGGTGTCGAAAGTGGAGTAGTAATGTTCGACGAATGCTTTGGATAAAGCGTCGGGATCCATGGTGTTTCTCCGGTGACGGTGACGATACCGACGGTTGTCACGGCGTCTTCGGGTTCTATCACTCTACTTGGCTGAAATGTTAAGCTACCCGTGGGACCTCTTTATATAAATACGAGTCATGCCCACCACATCTATCTTTCTAGGGTTTTTAAATTATACGGGGTGTGTAGTTGTCCGATTATCGAGTTTTCTCGTTCAAACACTCTGAACATCACTTGATTTCTTCTTTGTTCAACGAAGTAATAAGTGAAAATTCACCAATCCGATATTATTCTTTTTCTTTTAACCGGGTCCAGGGACACAGTATTCTTAAATTTTCTCCGAGTGACACCTCATCTCTCAGGTAACTTATTTGGACTCCACCCTGTCTCCTCTAACTATTGGGCATACAAACACACTTATTTTTATTTTTTAAAACCATTACACATGCACTCTTTAAGAATTAATATCATAACTATTTAATATAGATGATATCATTTTACTGTTAAGATTACTCTACTATTCTTGAGATGGTTACAAATTTTTTTAATTGATGTATGATAAATGATACATATCTTACATATTTGAAATAGTATAGTTATTTGTTATATAAGGTAAAACAAAAGAAAAGGTCTAACAAGATGACCAAAAACTAATAAAAGAATGGTATGGTCCTGTATATTTATACATTAGTTTTTGACTATCTTACTCGACTATAGTTTAGCTACTGTCTTTATCTAATGAATTAATATGATTGGTACACGAATGATATATTGTACTTTATGTATAAAAGGCGTAAAAGAAAATAACAAATAACTAACGTTTAAATTACCCTAACTTTGCATCTCAACCGTTTAAATTACTAGAATTTCTTCTAGAAGTGACGGTTAGAGTTGGTTAGCATTTCTCCTGAACATGTGGATTATACACGTCCCTTTAATCTCGCAGATCTTGGTTGGATTGTACACGTCCTCCTAACATGTCGCAGGTAACCACCGGCGGCTCCTCAATTTAAAGCCACTGCAGCTCTCTCGCACATATCGCAGGTAACCACATGTCGCAGTAACCACCGATGACAAGTCCGAATAGCCTTTTCTCTCGCACATGAATTGGCCATATTTCCTCTCGCAACAGTCGTCCACAACAATATATGTCGCCCTTATTCAATATAGAGATGTGGGTTAAATGGCTTTTAAGACTGGAATTGGGATTAGGTTTCTATACATCTTTCAACTGTCCAATTTACTCCACAAAATTGCTTCAAAAGACTGCTGCTACATAACAATCGTAAGTTCTGCTTCTCAAATCTTATATTGGTCACTTGATTTGTAAGGTTGGTTCCTTAATTCTTCACGATCAATTTTGGGTTTGCTTTCAAAATTGTCGATCATATGCGTTCACGCTTTAGGTCTGCATATGTAAGATCTATGGCACAATTGGGAGGAGCTTCAATCGGTTTAAAAAGTATAATCAAAGACCACAACATAACCTGCAATTGATTTTCAATGATCTGTTTATCTTAAAGTGCTGAAGATCGACTATCAACATTAGGTAATTTTCTTTTGTGTTTCTTTCCACATTGGAACCAATGTTTCCAGCCTTGTGTCCTAATTTGATACAAAGAAACATGCTAGAGGATGATTATTTTTGCTTAAAGAGTACTAAATTATGCTCTGTCACTCAATGGAAGTGTTAAAGTTACAGAGGAATCTTGAAGATACAACAATGGTATATTCAATTACTTTGTAAATAAAAAATACGTTCCAACTTTAACACGTTCCTAATAAGTGTAATGTAATGATTGATCGATTGAGAAACATTACACGTAATTATACACTAACTTTTGTTACCATAATGGCAAAAACTTTGGTGCATTATCAAACATGTACATATACTTTGAACTGCTTCAAGTTCCAATATGTTTATCTGTTACTGTTTTGTAGGAAAATGGAGTTGAAGGTGATACTCAAACGAATCATAATATCATAAACACGTTTATGAAGGTGATAACACACATTAAATATTTTCATGATTTTCTGGATTCGAATTCGGCTTTCTACATGACTACATGTAAAGTTGTATTTTAATCATCGATTCAATGAATTCAGCTTATGTTTTTGGCAAACAATTGAGATTAGAACCCATGCCACCGGAAAGATAGACCAGGTAGCGAAAAAAATGGACTGGCCGTTATCTATCACAGATGAGATCATTGAATGTGACAAACATGGAGGTAAGTCATTCTCTTTTTCATGTACCTATAAATCTATAATTCTTCATAAATTTAACTTGAATATTGAATGTGACAATGAGTTTTAGTTTTGTAATTTTTGGAACTGCTACGTTGTAGAATGGCAATGGTTATGGTTACCCGACAATGGAGCGACCCACACATGAACATTGCTACATTAAGGAAACTTGACGCCATGCTTATTGTAAGAACTTAAACATGAATTGCATCTTTGGTGTAGACACCTATGATTAATTATGGTGCTTGATCCATGTATTTAATTTGATGTATTTTATTCTGCAGGGTAAGATTGTAAACCCTTTGTCCGAGAAAAGACCGAAATAACTGGTGGAGCATTGTCACCGAAGGAAGATCTTCAGTTTTTAATGAGATTGCCAAAAGTTTTATGTATTAAGATTTTGAAATAGTGTTTGAAGGTTCACCTGCATTGGATCAGTTCATTAAGAACCATGATAAGAATTTCTTCTGGTACTCATACGTGTTGACTCACACTTTGTTCAAGTGATTAGTTATCTTAAATGTGGATCAACAATTGCCTGAATTTGACTAATTTATTTTGTTAATTGCATTTGAGTAGATATTTGAAAGAAAAAATATTAATAGAGACCCTTATGTTTGTAGAAACTTAAAAGCTTACTTATGGCTGCTTTAGCTCCCACACATCTGATCTTCCATTTAGAGAATTGTTTTCAAAGGTTCCACTTCTTATATTTTCTTTCATTTATCTTCATTTATATGTAGTTTATTTAGTTAAGTTCCCTGCGTGGGATTCTCTTATATGATCTGGGCACGAACTATTGTTACTTGAAGATTAGATCCTTTAACGGAGGTATCAAGAAGGTCAATGACTATACAACAAATGATTTTTTTTGTTTGTTTCAATAATGTGAACAGACGAGGTTAATCAAGAATTTATCATACATTTGGTTCACGTAATATATTGGTTTTGTACTCTCATGTTAAATGTGTTGTACTTTTACGTTAAAGAAGTGATAAATTTATTTGGAATGCAAAGAGTTTGCTTATGAAATTATAACATAACACTACCCGGCCACCGGACGGGTATAAAACTAGTTAATATGATTGGTACACGAATGATATGTTGTACTTTATGTATAAAAGGCGTAAAAGAAAATAAATAAGTTTGCTTAACTAGTATAGTACACAATTAGGTATGTTGCCAAACTTGTGATCCCACCTTTATACAAAGTAATAAATTTAAAAGCATTGTATTCAACGCCTTATTATGGTTTTGGATGTCAATATTAAAGTTCAGTGTCATTGATTGCTCGACATTTCCAAATAGGTCCTTGTTGATTCGTAGGTTCAGAAGGAGGGATCCACAACATAATAAGAACTCTCACCAACATGTGTTACTTTCGGATTCTTTTCCTTAATAAACTGTGATGTGTCGGCTTCTCCTACTTACAAGTTCATGCTCAACACACAAAATTTCAAGAAACACCCTTTTACATTTGTATTACGCCCTTTTAGTGTTTCATTTCACCCCAAATCTACTTGATATATTTCATATATTAATACTTATTAAAGTACGCTTGATGTTATCACGATAACACAACACTTTTTAAAGTTACAAATTGATGTTTTAAAAGTTTAAAAGCTATGACCTCTATTTTTTATTTTCTTTTTGGTCCCATAAGTAACCCATGATTCTTTATTTATTTTTCTCACTTATAATTATAAAATATAATATATTAATATTACAGTATATGAAATCAAGACTAGTGAGTGACATTATGTCAGCTATCTTGATTTTAGGTGCAATTTTAATTAGTACGGTAATCTAACAAGTCTCTTGTAATTTCACTTAGTTTTGTTTCGTTTTACGTTTTTCATCTCACACTTGTATACTTCACTTAAAAAGAGAGACACATCATAACTTTTGATTTAAAATAGAATAATTTTCAATGACAAAAATAGAAGAACTATATCAAGCTTTTAAGAAAAAATAGATTGATAACAAGATACAAAAGAAAAATAAAGAAGGTAAGTTTCTGATACGATCTAGCCACTTGATCTGACACTGGATTAAAGTACCGGTCAACAAGTCAACTATTAGCTTTGAATTAGTGTTAATGCATGCATCAAGAGTTATTATTATGTAGTTAACCCACTTGTTACCCATAGTCACACAACATGTAAAATTAGGAGTTATCATCTGTTTCTCACGTTCTTCTATATATTTAAAAACAAAGTGAAGGAATAGTTTTTTTATGATTTTGACATCAGCCACAAAGGTATTGCATATTTGCGATTTGCCCCCTTTTGCCGTCTTTATAAAACGCGAAGACCTTTCAGAGGGTTTTGTGAGTGCCAACGCTGGTGCTTCCCTTCCTACCAGTGGGCCGATTGACGCCGGTGCTACGATGTCATGAGACGGCTCGGACGGCATGTCGATGGTTGAATCTGTCACCTGGGCGGACTACAGTGACGCTGTTGGTGGTCCCGTTCTGGGGGTCGTTTCCCTATTAAGGCGGTGGTCGGAATCACGATATCTGAGCCTAAATTGGACAAGCAGGCCTAAAGGTTGTTAACGTACCTCAGTTCGCAGCGAAGCGCAAACGAAAAAAACCTAGTAACAATCAAAATACCAATTAAAGTCTACAGTTTATTATGAATAAAGTATAGTTAAAAAACATGCATTATCTCTGGAATTTACAATATGAGTTTATCTGGTTTATTGGCCTTCATCATCAATCATTCTATCTCTCATCTTCAATGCACAATCTTTCACCAAAACTCCACAACATTGAAGCATTTTCCCCATACTTGCAGTTTGATTATCATGATGCAATTGGGATACCGTGTATTCAGTTCATACATCCCACATCGACATAATAATGATCTTGTAGCTGCTTCATATGATCCACCTCTGCAACAATTATCGTCCCTTCGGGGACATCCGATAAAATTGGAACGATACAGAGAAGATTAGCATGGCCCCTGCGCAAGGATGACACGCACAAATCGAGAAATGGTCCAAATTTTTTTTCTAACTCTTTCTCCGTTCATCGTCTTCTTCGCACAAACCCTAATCTCTTTTTGGAGTTATTTCATCGATGATCGACTGTTTAAACGACGGAGACAGCTTCGACATTGCTGGTTTTGGACCTAATTTTAATCGTCTTTGGTTGATTATCATCTCCTTCTGGTGAATTAGGGCTCCAAAACGATGAAGCATCTTTGGGTGGAATTTTAGAAGGTTTCCATTGAAGCTTCAGTTTTGGGAAACTATGTTGAATCTGTATGCGTTTGCATAACATCATATGTCTGATATCGTTCCCAATTTCAGTTTCATAGTTAATTTTTTGTGCACATTTGAAACTCAAATTGGGGCCATTGGAGATGCTTTTATCAAGTACTCTGTTAATTACTGTGATGCCAAATTTATGAACTTTAAAGCTGATCAATACTTTGTGATGCTATATTTATGAATGTGGTCAATATATTAGCCATGGTTTTCTTGAATTGAGGAATTTGGTGACCCAAAATGCAGTAAAATTGATGTCTTTAAGCTATACAGTTCTCATATCATATTTGAATGTCTGAATCTAGATACATGAATTTTTTTTATGTCTGATTGTATGTGAGAAAGTATAGTTTATGAAGAGTTAATACAGTAATGATCTTTATCACTGGCCTATTTTTATTCATATGTTTTCATTATATTTTTGTTATGATCAACTGAGGATCCAGATGAATGAAATACCTGTGGATCTTTAAGGAGGTATGTATCAAGATGTCATATGCCATCGCATCAAATCAGATGTCTGATCTTGTTCTAACTCAGTTTCATACTTCATTGTTCTACATATTTTAGTTTCATAGTTCATTTAATGTTTCTTTTTAGCTCAAATTAGGGCATTTGAAAATTTCTTAATCTGCAAGTTATTATGATGTCAAGTTTGTGAAGTTTCATCTCATATCCTTATAATTATCAGCTGCATTAATCTCAAATCATGCTATGGTTTTGATCAGTAAACTAATATGTCAATAATTTAGTTTGATAATAATATTCAATGCATCAATTATGTGTAAAAAGCTTTTTAGTTGGACAAAATGAATGTGTTTTGTAGGTGCCTGATCCATTTCAACCAATATTTAGATTACAGAAGTTGACCCATTGGCTTTTCGTATCTAGTACCTACTCAAATTCTTGCCAATGCAAGTCTTTGCAGGTATTGATTCTTGAACAATTGTTATTTCTAAGTTGACGGGCAAGCCTAAGCAGACTCGATTACCTTTATAAAGTTTGTTCGTTAACTTAGGCATCCGCACAACCCACCGTCTCCAAAGTAGAATGGTTGCTATTTTCAGAACTTAAACAGCTTTTTCCTACAGTAATTTGTAAGAATTGCAAATCATATCTCATATTTAACTCCATTAATTTGGGTCAAGGTCTGGTCATTCTGAAGCTCTGTTTGTTTTAGTTCAATTTCTTATGTTCTTCATGCTATATAAGGTCATTATTTTGGGTGGTTTGTGGGGGATTTTTAGTCATTCTGGATCAATTCATTTGCTGAATATATAGTTGTATACACAAAATAGTTGATTAATTATTTTTTACTAGAGGCTGTGAAGTCGGCCTCTATTAAACCTACCAAGAGAAAAACTTCTAGTTTACATTTTAAAGGCATTGTATGTTTGTTTTCAAGAATTAGAGAAGAAAATTGGAACAAGTATCCGTACGTTACAATACTGATTTACTGTTGGTAACTCCATAACAATCTTGAACAGAGAGGCAAAAGGTTCAATATCAAAACTTTAACCATGCCTCACTTTTTGTGAGAACAGCCGAGGTATCGATTTCTTGGTAAACACACACCATACCTTCAAAATATTATCTATAACCGTAAACTTTAAAACAAATCAAGATGCAATGAAACTTGAATCAACCTCTAAGAAGATCTTTCCAATTCATATGAGATGTTTATGATGCCACTCATAGGCTGCAATGAGCTTTTGGAAAATCGGTTTGATATCTTCGAGGACCAAATAGAACTCAATGGTCGAACATTAATCAACATAAAATAAGTGTGCAGTTTTCTTATTAGATCAATCTATTTTCTTAACCCATAAACCCATGTATTTGATATTACAATTAGCCAACTTGATTTGAAAACAACTAAGGTAATGACTAATGACTAATAATCATGAAAGATTTTTATTGACCCAGAATACAATCCACATTAAATGTCAAAAAGGAAATGTATATTATTATATATACTATAACTAAAAAGTTTCATGAAAAGCAGAGAATATATAGAAACTTACTTAAACCCAAACCGTAAAACAAAATTAATGTCGAGAGTGGGATTTGAACCCACGCCCTTTCGGACCAGAACCTTAATCTGGCGCCTTAGACCAACTCGGCCATCTCGACTTTTGCTTAATGGCATCAACTATTTATTATTTCTATCAAGTACATAATGACATAATGTTCATTCGGTTACATACTTACATCACAAGGGCTAAACAAAGAAACAAAAAACTTATAACAAGAAAATAATATCAAACACCTTATAATAACTCAACAAATTCATTGAACATTAGAACCAAAAGCCAAACTTGAACACTTGCAAATGTAAAGTTCACCTAAAAACTAATCTACAAGCAAAAGAATCTAACATCAATTCAGAAATCTTCATCAATCTTGAACACATGAGCTTCACCATTCCCATTCAAATTCGACATCACCGAAGCCTTCTGATACTCACCCACCCTCTTCTCAAAGAAATTAGTCTTCCCCTGCAACGAAATCAACTCCATCCAATCAAACGGATTCTGCACATTATACATCTTCGTATACCCCAACGACACCAGCAACCGATCAGCAACATACTCGATATACTGACTCATCAAATCCCCATTCATCCCCACCAAAGCACACGGCAATGCATCACAAACAAACTCTCGTTCGATGTTAACCGCATCAGAAACAATCCCCTTTACGCGATCTTCACTCACCTTCACCCTCAATAGACTATACAACAAACAAGCGAAATCGCAGTGTAAGCCTTCGTCCCTCGAGATTAACTCGTTGGAGAAGGTGAGCCCCGGCATCAAGCCACGCTTTTTAAGCCAAAAGATTGCACAAAAGCTGCCAGAAAAGAATATCCCTTCAACACAAGCAAAGGCAATTATTCGTTCTGCAAAGGATTCTGACCCGTCGATCCACTTAAGCGCCCAACGCGCTTTTTTCTCGACACATGGGATCGTTTCAATCGCGCGAAATAAGCGATTTTTCTCATTAGAGTCTTTAATATACGATTCAAGAAGCAAACTATACATTTCAGAGTGAATGTTTTCAATCGCGATCTGAAAGCCGTAGAACGCACGAGCTTCAGCGATTTGAACCTCTTTCATGAACCGTCCGGCGAGATTCTCCAACACGATGCCGTCGGAGGCGGCGAAGAAGGCGAGGACGTGGGTGATGAAGTGCCTCTCGCCGTCGGTTAACGAGCTCCAGTGACGGTGGTCGTCGGAGAGATCGACTTCCTCCGCCGTCCAGAACGATGCTTCGGCTTTCTTGTACATTTCCCATATCTGTGGGTATTGAATTGGGAACATACAGAATCTATCAGGGTTAGGGGCGAGAAGAGGCTCTTCGGGGAGTGAAGGCATGATTGAATTAGGGTTGTTGAATGTGGAGATTGGAGATGATGAATGAAGCGTTGTTGGGGATTGAAGGTGTGTTATAATGGGGTTTGCAGGTTTTGAAGGCGGGTGATTTTGAAATTTAGGGAAGAAGGTAGCGGGAGAATGAATTTATCAAAGTATGAAAATGAAACGTAATTTCGTTGTGTTCTCGAGTTTACTTAACGAAAAGAAAGATCTCTAAAGTAAATATTTTTTTTCTTTTTTTTATTTTTTTTTCTTTTTCTCTTCTCTTCTATTATTTTCTTTCTTTTCTTTTCTCTCTATTTTCTTCCATTTTGAAAGGATTGATTTTAACATTCATTTTCTTTTTTTCCTTATTTAAATAAACTCAGAAACACAAATTTCTAACAATCCTTTCATTTTCTTTCATTAAAAAAACTCTGAAACACAACTATTTTTTATCCTTCCACTTCCTTTCTTTTCTCTCCTTAAATTAGACTCGGGAACACAACGTTAAGGTTGTGGTCGGCTTTTGGCGGGGTGTTGTTGAATTTTGAGGTATTCATATTGGCACCAGTTTGTAAATTTAGGGCATGTTTGGATAAAATTACTTTTTGATTTTTTGACTTTTTGGAGGGGTAAAAAGACCAAAATACCCCTCCAGAAAAGTTAAAAATTTTAACTTTTTAACTTTTCTGGAGGGTATTTTGGTCTTTTTACCCCTCCAAAAAGTTAAAAAGTTAAAAAGTTGGCCATCCAAACATGCACTTATAATTCGAATATTCTTTTTGGAGCATGTAGTATTATGTTCAAGTTGAGGATATTGTTGTGAATGGACTCATGGAGTATGATCGAGTAATATGTGCACGTATAATACAATGTATTACAATTTAGTTTTAATTTATTCGTTAGTTTGAGATTAGACTATGGGAGCAGTGGTTTGCCTTTTGCGATTCAGGGGGATATTGTAAAATAAAAAAGATTTGCGTATTTGATAAACTTAGAAATATGATATAAACACTAAATTTGTATCAAGATCGTACAAATAAACCCCACAGAGCAAATATGAATCGCCAAATGACATAAACACAAACTGATAAAGCCATAACAAAACTAAACAAACTACACAAAGATTGTGCAGATTGTCTATGAAATTCAACAAGACGAACAACAAAGATGATGATGTTAGTAAATTGTAGCCAAGGATGATGAGCATACGTGATTAACAAAAGTGAAGCCCCATATGCGATGAATATATACTCCGTCAAGTTTTAGACTTTAACAACTTTGGTCTTCCATCTTCTTCAATGCACAACTTCATTCTCTTAACTTAAACACTTGCACGATTCTTAACCCTTAATAAAAATTATATACTTTTAACATTTTCTTACCATTGAATTGAGCTATTATACCTCATTTTAACAATCTTTTTGACAGATCACCATTTCACAAAAGACGTGACATGTTTAAAAAGACGTATGCACATATTCAGTAGGTTAACCTTTGCTATCCAACATTTCCTCCTATACACTGTATGTCTTGTAGTAACAGCAAACACGTTCACTTATGGATACATCTTGTAGAACATTTTATTTTCAAAACTATAAGATGAAAAAAAAAGCAATTTAGAAATTAATTATAAAGGTAAAGTAATATTAAAATTAAACCTTCAAAATTAATTGATATTCAACAAGACGAACCCATGTCAGTTAAGAACGTGACAAGTACTATTCAATTACTGATTTCTTCATCCTTTTAAAATCATTAAGGGGCAGTCATAGAAAAAGTTATAAAGGTTTGTGAATTGGTCGTAGATATTCTAGGGTTAGTTGAAGCGTAGGTGATAATATTGGATGTTATGGAATATGTTAAGCTTGTGTCAAGCTAAAAATCTACGGGGCTGTTTGGTAGCCTCTTAATCAGCCTCTTAATGGTTAGATTGTCTGGAAGGGTCAGCACTTAATGGTTCAGACTGTTTGTTTCGCGAGCACATGTCTGGATGGTTAAGAGATTTACTCTGAATGGTTTAAGCATTATATTGATGCTGAATGGTTAAGAGGTTAATGCTGAATGGTTTTAAGACATATTATCTGAATGGTCAGACATTTGTATTTTGAATAGTTAAATTATATACTACTATTAATGGTTCAGACCTCTAATGATTCAGCACTTAATGATTCAGAACTCTTATTGGTTCAGCACTTAATCATTCAGATGTTGCCAAACAACCCCTAAGCCTAAAACTAAATAAATCACAATTTACACAATACAAAATTTAAACTTCCAATTATCTGTTGTGTGACATATATATTTTTACCATAAAAGATTTGTCCTTGAAAACAATCAAAGGTTTCTAAGGTTGTGATGTTGAGATAACGTCGGTCTTATTTCATTGGTACACAATAATGATATCGAAGAAAATAGCACCCAAATGGATTGGTCGGTTGGACCGTGAATTAGAGGAGGAAGACTCACTAACTTGGGTTGTGGGCCTAACTTGTAGCGAACCATTCAAAACATGGGCACGTTGCATTTGAGTCTTTAAGTCAAGAATAAATTTTGGTTTTCAATTTCTTTATTTATTTATATATACTATTTTAAAAAACTCATATAATACATGTGTTGAATAAAAATATTAAATTAAGATAATTAATATTTAAAATTTATAAACTATTTTTTAGAAAATATATGATTCAAAATACGTATTATTAACTACTTTAGTTAATAAAAGAGTAACAATATTTTTTTCAAACTTTCTTTTTTAGAAAGCTATTGCTTTAATGAATTTTGTTTTTTAATCCTTTAATTTTTATTTAAATTACTCATTTTAATAAAGTTCTTTGTATTAAACAGCTTCATATTTCATAAAACTTTGTTTTTAAAAATGTTACGTTTTTTTAATAGAAAGAAACATGTTTTTAATTTATCAAAAATCTACTTTATAACTTGAAAAGTATAATACCATTAGCACTTAATGTCATCATTAAATGATTAATATGCTTAGATACGGACACGTGACAAAACGGGTGTGAGAATATGATATATGACAAAACTTATTTTGTTTTAATAGAGAATGTGTATTAATGGTTTTTACTTGTGTTGCATCTCATTCGTATTCTATTTATCATGATTTTTATAGATATGTTAATCATACCAATTGGGCGTTATCAATGTTCTAAAGATAAACCTTTTGTAACTTGTTGTTTAATCACACGGTACATATGACACGGTTTGATTTTGTAGGTACTAAGATGTTAGAACAAGCAAGTTTGATAACACCAATATTAGCAAAACCAACTCTATGTCTTATCCGAGCCGAAGACTTAGTTTGTATTTAACTCGACTCAACTTAGTGACCTTACTATCTTTTCAAACAATTATACTATATGTTTCAATTCATACAAGTTTTCAGTTACAAGTTAATTGCAGTAGTAGACCGTATAAGTCTTAGATAACACAATATCATATTATCAACATACATAGATAAGAAATAAGAATCAAAGATGTAAATTTACATTAGTCAACGAATTCAAACAGACTACTGAGCAAACAACATTTACTTTATACTCAATTAAAATTCATAGAAGTAAAATAGTTTAGATTAAATTTACCAAAGTTTCTAAAAGCCAACCACAATACACAAGTTACTTTCCAAAACCATATGCAAGGGTATGATGAAGAACATGTAAGTACTTGTGTCATCATAACATGAATTCCCTTGGTAACACCATAAAAGAACACTCATATAAGGACCTTAACAAACAGGGATTAATAATTTCTAAGAACATTCATACTGGGTTTCCTATAATGTTAAGTGTGTTTTCTATATTTTAAGAAATAATTATAAATGTTTGTGAGTGAATTAGAGATAAAATTTATTATTTATCTGTATTTAGGGAATCACTATTAATTTCCTATAAAATTTTAATATTTTTAAAAGTGATTGTGAGTGGAGAAGAGATAAAATTTAATGATAAAGGTATATAAAAGTACTATTTAATTGAAAATAAGATAGTAAAAATAGTAATTTTTAGTATAATTATATAAATGAGGATATTGAATCTACCGTGAATGCTTTAAATGCTTATTTTTTAGCAAAAAAGAATTACAATATAATATCATTAACTCAAAGTTCGGGTGTTAAAGATAATTTCATGATAACTTATACACCAAGTATTTATACTATCTATAATCTATAAATCTATAAATACTAATAAAAGAAGGTCTTTGTGTGACACATGGCACAATTGTAGATATTCTAAATCTTTTTCCCGTTTCTCTATCCTATTAAATAATTACCTTAATTACTAATGAAATTATTTAATTCTTTTAAGTTAAAAATCTCTTTTATAAATAAAAAAGATCTTTTTATAAATATATTCTCTAATTATCTTTTTTATAAAATAAGAAATTTTTTTAAAAGGCAGATATATTTAAATATGAAAGATTTTAAAACCTATGTTTTTAATAAAAAATGTGATAAAATGAAAATAATTAAAATTCAAAGTTATAACATGGAAGTTTTAAAGATGATAATTTTATTTTTTTAACATAAAATGTATAAAAAAATTAAAAAAACAAATAAAAATTAAAAACAAAAGGTTAAAAAATGATATCATCATTTTATTATTTGAAATTATTATTCATAATTAATAAAAAAGATATCATGATTAAAATTAATTATGAATAATAATTTCAAGTAATAAAATGATGATATTATTTTTAAACTTTTGTTTTTAATTTTTATTTGTTTTTTAATTTTTTTCCAATACATTTTATGTTAAAAAAATTAAAATTTGTCATCTTTAAAAACTTCCATGTTATAACTTTGAATTTTAATTATTTTCATTTTATCACAAATTTTTATAAAAAACATAGGTTTTAAAATATTTCATATTTAAAAATATTTGACGTTTTAAAATAATTTCTTATTTTATAAAAAGATAATTAGAGATTGTATTTCTAAAAAGATCTTTTTTTATTTATTAAAAGATAATTTTAATCTAAAAAAGAATTAAATAATATTATTAGTAATTAAAGTAATTATTTAATAGGATAGTGAAACAGGAAAAAAATATTTAGAATGTCTACAATTGTGTCATGTGTCATAGAAAAACCTTCTTTTATTATTATTTATTATAGATACAGATTATAGATTATAGATTATAGATTAATTTTAATCATATCTTATTTCACTATAACATTTTATAGTTCATAAATAATTACTAATTGTTTAATATATTATCCATTCAACCCTTGTAACACACGGGATTCTAACCTAGTTAATATATATTTGCAAATAACAGGTATAACTTTTTAAAAAATTATACTTGACTAATAGTGGAATGTAAAATATATTTTATAATTATAAAATATTCGATCTTGATATGAAGCACATAACTAGCTTTAAATAATTATGTAATTATCACAACAACGTGATTACATGTATTGTTTATTTCATAAACTCATGGTACCCAACTCACAATTGCACCCAACATCATTTCAATTAATTTACAGGATTCTTTAATAATTGCACTTGATTTTTTCTTTATAAACTAAAACACTTGATATTAATTAAGTTACAACTAGAGTAAAACAAAAGTTTTTTATATAAACAAAAACATTGCAATAAAAATGTGAAATATAATAACATATCTTTTTGAAATTATGAATGATGTGATATTAGTTTAAAGATAATTATTATAATATTACTTTTTAGAACCGACAATGTATATTATACAAATTTTAGAACCCACGACTTTAACAGGAACATGTTAGAATATTCTCATTAATGGTGAATATTCCTATTGATTGCATGTTGTTGGTTAGATATGACCATGGTTATGGCTTGATCAAAGATAATCATTACATTTTAACCAAGACCTTAGTCTTCTAAGCATGGCATATGGGTAGGATTGTAATCTCTAGCTACTTTATAAACAAACACACATTGCGGTATGTTGTTTAATTTCTAAAGTGGACATACGGGTTATGTTATCAGGGGTTTGGTGCGAACCCATTAAAGTGTCGACTTGATGGTGTGTTACACATAGGGAATCAACAACAATCGTCCGGTGAGAACAATGATAAACCTAGTTTGATTATATATATAGCTAACGCATATGAAATCACTTAATAATTTGGATGAATAGTATTTTAATATGAGTCCTAATATAGAGACACCCACCAGATAAATCGACACCTTCTTATACGCCGCGTATGTGCGTATGTGTTCATACGCGGCGTATAGGGTCGAATACACTGAAAACGAGGAAAATTCGGGGGGGGGGGGGGGGGGGCTGTCAAAGAGCTATACGCGCCCCCCCTATACGACACATATAGGGCTATACGACGCGTATAGCGAATTTCGACGCTGACTACGAGGTAAAATTCAGGGGGTTGTTAGAGGGCTATACGACACATATAGCCTTATACGACACATATAGCCCTATACGACCCTCCCCTATATGACGCGTATGGGGCTATACGACACGTATATAATTTTGGGTGTTCATTTAAAATCATGGGGTATCTATTTAACGAGTCCCTTTAATATTTGCCTTATTGGCATATCTATTTGCAACTAAATGATTTCTTGAATTTTGCTAGTTTAGGCTTTTATTAAAAAAAAACTCAAGATAAATTAATAACGTGAAGTGTATTATATTTAGAGTATTTTTTTTTTTTTTATCAATGTGGTTTGTTTAATATAATTGATTTTATCCAAAAGATTAAAAGTAATCATTTTAATCACACAATCTCCGTTAAAAATTTACACCCACTCCATTGATCTTATTAAAAAAATCCGTTAAAAGCCACTAATGTACCCTCACATGACGGAAATCAAACAAATATTTCCAAAACAATCATCGCAATGAACAAATTTTTAAATGAAAATTAATGCACACTCACTATAACCCATTGTAAGGGTTGAACACATTATATAGTTTATGAACGATTGAAGCAGATTAGAGGTTTAAGTTGATCGACTGAATGAAGCAGGTTGCAGGCTAGTGTCGGTGTGAGGCTAATGTCGATCAAAGCCTATTGTAGGTGTTGATTGAATGAGGCTATTTGATTGAATGAGGCTATCAACACTTGGAGCTGTATAGACTGCATGTCGATGCTTGGTGTTTGAGGCAAAAATGTTTAATTTCAACTTAAATAGACTAAATTACCCCTCATGTGAGGGGCACAATGGAATGCAGTTAACGGAGAGGATGTAAAATGTTACTTCACTGAAAATATGTGACTAAAATGATTACTTTTAATATTTTGAATGTAAACAGTTGCTCGGTACAAACCACACTGATTAAAATAATATTCTACTCTTATATGTAAGTTATCAAACGCCTGCATTTTGTAAAAAAATTATTCGAGTGCTATAAGTTGAATAATGTTTATTTCTAAGAAAAATCAGTATTAAGACCCTTGTGTTTATGACATGAGTGTAAAACCATGAAAGAGCTAATTTCAATTTACATTCTCGCAAGCACGCAAATTGAAGATAGGAAAATGAAACTTTTGAAAGTTTATATAAAAGAACGAAACTGTCACAAAACCATGCGATATGGTGACATCGTTGGTAATATTATAAAAATAGAGTTAAGTTCAATTTTACATCTCAAGATTTGTTAAAAATTAATATTTTTCTCCAAAAGATTAAAAATATCAATTTACCTTCAAAAGTTTCATAAGTTGTTTCAATTTCAATCCAAAAGTTTCATCAGTTGTTTCAACTTTATCCAAAATGATGACACATTTTGCGTGAAATTGAAACAACATATGAAACTTTTGGAGGTAAATTGATGTTTTTAATATTTTTAAGGAAAATAGTTATTTTAGTCAAACTTTAGGGGGCAAAATTGAAACTAACTCTTAAAAATAATTGTAAAAAATCAAAATCTTGAACACACCTTAACGACTTTTACGTTTGTAAGTCGATAACTTTTACAGTACGACCTACAAATTTGTTTTAATAGAAATTTACATCAAAATGTAAATAAACCAATTACATCATCATGACAAATTCAGAATTTCATAAAATATTAAAAAAGCAATTTATAAGAGAGAATAAAATTAAATAAAAAGTTGTGAATGCGTCAAAAAATAAATAAATAAACATATGATGTAAAATATAGACAATGCTAAAATTAAGGGGTTAATATGTGAATTTAAAAAGCCATTTATGTAAATTATTTATGCTTAAAAGATTCAATATTTAAAGTGATTAAAACCAACCTTTTGGAAAGGTTTTAAATTAAAGGAGGGATGTAGATATATAAAAGATTAGCCATCTAGAAAAGAAGATACTTATTTTTTGACGACATTTATATAGTCTTATTAGTTATTTATTTTTACCCCGTTAAATTTAAACTTTTAGCTTCTTCCGTAAAATAAATACATTTTTATCTCAAGAATGTCTTTGATAAAAATAACACAAATAATTTTATAAATAAATCGAGTGAAAAAGGGAGCTTTAACATGTTCAATTCAAGTTTTATAATGAGTAAAATGCTTATAGTTAAGTAAGTGAGTTTTCTAAATAATACGTTTTTTAAGGGGTTAAAAATACGGTTACGGCTGAAAAACGAATAAATAACGTGATTAAAATAACACTTGTACTGTGAAAAAGAGTTGCACCTTTCACGTTATAAAAATGATATTTTATAAATACAACCATTACCTTTATATATTTTTATCTTTTTATACATACGTATACATAGAGAGACAGAGAGATGTGAGTGTCGATACTAGAAAAAAAAAACATGTTCCGTTCAACACTCGCTTAGAAAAGATGTCGTCCACCTATTGGCTGCATCTTCAAAGACACTTAATCCAACGGCTGACATTCGGCCTACCGACAACACTTAAGTACATCACATGCATTGTGCACTACAAACAACCCCACGCTCTCAAACAAGCGCGTTACGTACACCTTCTTCATCCAACCAACACGTGTCTCCTCTCACACTCACATGACGATGGCAAAACCGTAATAAAACAGAAATACATGACTCTTTTACACGAGGTAGATTTATATAAGTTTAGAAGAAAATCTAAATACCCCCCTCTCGTGTCTCATCTTGCAGCAGATAATAATAATCAAAGGTGCGTTTTTTTCTCTCTCACTTCTGTTTCATCTGATCCCCAAAATCTAGGGTTTCTTTTTATCATCTTAACGAGTAATTTGATCTGATCAACAGACTTCATTTTCGCCATCTACACACGGATTAGATCCTGTTTTTACTACTCAGCTTTATCCAGGTTCGTATTAGTTTCTGATGCAGTGTACGATTTTTATTTCTGTAGTGCTGTTTGTTTGTTTTCGTTAAGGAAATTGATGTATGTTTTCTTTGATTGATGCGTATTTGCTTGATTGATGTTCTAGTGTTGTAAATCTGTGTTGTGGGTTTGTGTTTACTAAGTCGATCGATTGGTTTTATGTTTGGATTTGGGGAAATTTGCTTGTCTTTTTGTGGGATTGACTGGAATTTGATGAAATGTTAGGGTTTTTGTTTTCAGAGATTTGAGTTGAGAGTGTTGTGATCTTGTTATGGATGTGTTTTCTCAAAAAGGGCTTCGTTTAGTTGTGAAGTGATAATTGTTTATGAAGATGTTCTGTTTATAAGAAACTTGATCATCTATGGATGATTGAAATTTTGGTTATGATTTGAAAGCAGATGTTTTTTATACGGTTTTTGGTCTATGCGTATGATTGTGCTGCTTATTGACTCTATGCTGTTGGTTTTCTTAGTATGGAGAATATGCAGAGCTACTGGCAACTGGGGGATGAACTTCGAGGGCAGTCGAAAGTGTCTGAGGATCAGAAGTGGTATGTAGCTGCTTCAAGGTTGGCTGAGCAGACTCGGTCGAAGGGTGAACGGAGAAACAATTTGGATCTCTCAAAGGTTGCTGCTGACCCGAGGCCGAGAGACAATGTTGGCTTTCAAGAAGAAAACAAATTTGAAAGCATGAACTTTAATATGCTTAATTTGAATCATGACATGAAGATGACTGAGAGCATGAGCAAAAACTCTCTTCGGAATGCTGCCTATAACACCAACGCTGTGTATCAGAAGGGTAACAATAGAGTTATGGAGAACATGATCAGTGGCAAGTATCCTGTAAACAACCAGAACAAGGATGTCAACACCAACAGCAACAACAATAGCAACAATAACGACAATAACAACAATAACAATGCTGCTGATAAAAGATTCAAGACTTTGCCTGCTGCTGAGACACTTCCTAGGGATGAGACTCTTGGTGGATACATATTTGTCTGTAACAATGACACTATGCAGGAGGACTTGAAGAGACAACTATTTGGTAATTTGCTACCCTCTTTATTGAAGTTTATAGCGATACGCACACATACGATCTGTTATCCTTTGTGTGTTGTAACTACTGCTTAAAATTGCTTTCTTTTATGCTTTGTTGTAAATATGCTGATATGCTATGTGCTTTGCAGGTTTGCCACCAAGATACAGGGACTCTGTTCGTGCAATTACACCTGGGTTACCTCTGTTTCTCTATAACTATACCACTCACCAGCTGCATGGTATTTTTGAGGTGTGTTCTTTTACTTGGAATTATCAGATTTGTCAATCTTAAATTGCATGTTGCTTTTGAAGGTAGATATTGGGACTTCTGTTGTTTGAAAAATGTGTGGTTTAGGTGATGTATTCTAGAAATAAGTTTCTCAACTCTCAAGTCCTTGCAATATTAGAAAATTTTAAACTTTTATAATTTTTCAGCTTGTTGAATTATGTTGTTTAACTTTGTGTTCATGGCTTTTCTTATGTTGAACAAATCTTATGTAGGCAACAACTTTTGGTGGTTCCAACATTGATCCAACTGCTTGGGAGGACAAGAAGTGCAAAGGTGAATCTAGGTTTCCTGCCCAGGTATATAATATGTTTGCATATGGTTTCTTTCATGTATCCATGATAGATCCCATGCGTGGTCATTATGCGCGTTATGTATCTCATCTAATTTGTACCAAATCAGGTGAGAATTCGCATAAGGAAAGTCTGCAAAGCACTGGAGGAAGATGCTTTTAGGCCAGTCTTGCACCACTATGATGGTCCTAAGTTTCGGCTTGAACTGTCCATCCCTGAGGTATATCACCTTGTATGATTTGATTCTCAAACTGATTCTTGCTTCTTATGGAATCGTTTTTTGTACATGATGAAACCGCAGACCCTGGACTTGCTCGATCTTTGTGAACAAAACGGAGTTTAAAGTTTAAGTTGCCAATATAAGCCTGGTGGTTTCTGTATCCTGCATAAGCAAGATGGATTAAGGTGTTATACTGTGCAAGTGTAGTAGGTTGTTAAGCAGCATTTTCTTCATGGAGCTTCTGTATAAGCGCAAGCTTGAGTGAAGTTGTTTTGTGGTGAGCCGGCCTAGAAACATGACCGGCTGCTGATGAATAAATGTATTACGGGTCATCGATGTTTGTGTTTCTTTACTTGCTAGCTAGCTATGTAATGAACAAATTATGGATAATCTGTGTGTAATGGCAAAAGTCGTCCTACAAAGATGACAAATATCTTAAATTTTTGTGATAAGATCATGTTCATTTAGGTTGTCTTGTATGTTGTAAGTGGCCCCCACCCAACATGTGGTTTGGCAAGTTATCCAACCACATGTCCTCTTGACGATGCCAACTGAAAGGACCTGGTTTTCATGTTCAAGCATGTTGGGTGTGGTCCAAGTCTGTCTGCTATTCAACTGGACACACTTACGTACAATCCAATAGATTCTTTTGAGGTCTTGTGTTTCATGTCAGAAAACTTGTTTTTTGTTTTTTGTTTTTTTTCAGGATAAACGAATAAGCCAAGTCACCTATTTGTATAACATAAGCTAAAGGTTTAACCAATCACTTTGTTGAATCAAGTTGTTTTCCTCGATATATTGCTTAAAATAATCAAATGAAAGCTTAAAAGATTAATAACAAAAAGTTCTGGAAAATCCATTACATGTGGTTTTAAATCAGATTAGTTGGATAAGTTGTTTTGAATTTACATGTAAGGACGTTTGAGGCCATACTTAAGGAGTGTATGTGATGTAAACGGAAGAGGTGGTCGTTTTTGCAAAAGAGAGAGGTCAAACAGGTATATGTAAGTGAAGGGAAGAGAGTAGGTGTTACGAGACATGTACATCGGAGGAGAGAAGATGTTACAAGACATGTAGATCGACTTATCAAACAGCTGCTAATGTAGATCTGTTTTTGAGTTCAATATGAGACTCTCTTGAGCAACTTTGTTTATTCAATTGCCATTAAATTTTGTGCAGTGTACTCTTAACGTATAATACTTTGTAAATTTATAGTTTTAAAACAGTTACTTGTCCTAAATTTATTATCATATTGAACTTTATTAATAAAGCATATAAAAAAAATTAAATAAAAACGTCAAGAAGTGAATTCTGGCCCTCATTAGAAACCAGACAGCTCTCGTTTCGACGCCTTGCCTAACCTTTAACCTATCGTCTTGATACCTCTTATCTATTCAATGGGAGGTATGCATACAAAGCAAAACTGATGAATGGGACTACAGCTTTTAAATGATATGAACTTGGGGGAATGAATGCACATTTTAATTAAGAAAGCAAGATGATGAATGGATTAACTAACCTTAAACTACAATTATCTCTCTACTTTTACTGTTTCACTAATTATATCATCCAATTATATCATCATAATTGGATGATATAACAAGTATGTCAAAATAATGAAAATGGTTTAAATTTGATTGATATCAACAAATATTATAAATTGAAACTGACACAATAAAATTCAAATTTGCCACTAAAGATAACCCCTGAATTACGTGTAGGTAAAATTTAAAAAAAAAACAATTATAATCCTCCATACTGTTTCTACCTTTGACGAGTTCCAGACATCTTGTAAACCCTCACACTTTTCGCTCAAATGTGAATCTAACTATTTCTAATTCAAACATTTAGCTCTAAAAACATCAGCAACAAATCAACAAAATTGAGTATAATAAACTAACCTTGGAAATTAACATCACTGTCTTTCTTCTCAATTACCTGGATCACAAAAGTCAAATCCAAAGGATCAAGTGAAATTAGCTAAGAATGAGTCGGGCAAGACATCAATCCACAAAACAGAATAAAAATAAAAGGCAGGGGCTGTAGCTATTAAGATGCAAATGTGCTTTAATGCATACAATAACTATAACTTCAGGGGATCCAACCCCTTATACTAGCAATGTAAGATAAAACAACAAACTACAAATTACAATCTGGATGTTAAATATCTTAGCATCAAATCAAAAGTCTCATACGGTAGGTAGTTCGTAATTCGATATCTTAAATGACCACAACTTATCATTGTTGCTTCTCAATAAGTTCTTATTTTCAGGAGCTTTTATGTACTTCCATGGACAGTTGTAGCTGGCTTGCGATTCAGGTAACGGATAACTGCATCTTCAACCCTATACATCCACCAAAACAATTATGGGCAAGATTCTATAATTCAGAATAAAATTACATAGAATATCCAGAATTCTCTACTGAAGACATAATAATTATGATGAAAACAAAAGAGAAGAGTAAAATACCATGGCTGATTGTAGAACTCAGCCCGATGCTCTTTTTCAGCATTACGGCTTGCTTCCCCTGCTGCAAGCTTCAAATCTCTTCCTTGAGATTCAATCAAAGCATCAATAAACTCAACAGGTGACTGGCTAAATCCAAGAAAAAAAGCTCGTCTTTTACGATGTTCGTTGATTTTCCTAATTGAAGTACATATTGCTTCATCACAGGCTTCAATCTCTTTGGTTTTCTCAGTAGTGGCAAGTAAAGCATTCAATTCCTTTTGTACAGGAAATGGGACATCCACCAACAAATCATAACACACATTTCCAACGGGACTATTTCCTGAAAGTTTGATCTTATGTTCCAAATGGATAGGCTGTGGTGGAGATAAATGAGGTGAAATCTTCTGCGATACCATCGCAAATTTAACCTTGTCCTCCCCAAATACTTTCCGAAGAGCAGGATCACAGTTAAAATATGAAGGGTCATCTGCATTCTGTAACTTCCTAGCTTTCACATAATGCCAGATTGCAGCTATAACTCTTGCACGAGTATCCACTTCAATTCCAAGAACTTCCATTAGGGCTACAGAAAGCTTGTATTTCTCAGGCATGTAATTCATTTCCAACCGTATGTTTGCAGTAAATTCTTTATCCCCTTTTCTTTTCACCTCAAACCCTTCCTGGGGTGTCGGACTTCTTGCACTATCCCACACAATCATATGATTATCAGGATATAATCTCTGGTCCAATGAAATAGTCACTCTCTTGAAGAAAGTTGAAAACTTGGGGTACATGGGGCTTGAAGCCTGCATCATCCCAGCTTGATCAGGATCCATACCCTCTTCCAAGATTCTACCTATAATCTTCAATGTCCAAGTAGGTGGCTCGTCATTGGGCTTCATTGGGAGTTTACGAGTTTGGTTAGCAAAAGTGTTAAAAACATATATCCTAAGGGTTTTCTGAATGCAAGGAGGGTTTTTAATAGCATCTTGAATGTCTATCTTCTTTCTAGCCAAAGCAGCATCCACACGTGACTCAAACTCAAGGAGCTCAGTGTAAAGAGCCGACTGTGGCAGAATTTTAGCCACTCTCTCAAGTAACTGCTTCTCAGGAAGCTTCTGTTTCTTCTTATTGCGCTGAGCCGGCGTAAGCTCCATCATCCTCATGGGAGAAATGGTATTAGCATTCGACACCCCAGGGGGTCGTCCAACAGGTTTCTGAGGCATACGTCTGACCCCGGAATTCGCCAATCCAGGAAAAGAAGGCGAATTACCCGAAAAATGCCCATGCGACTGGTTAAGAGACATCCCTTGAGCCTGCAGCTGGGCTTGAAATTGGGCATGGTTGACTTGAGCTTGAGCCATAGCTTGAGCCTGAGCTTTCGACTGCGCTTGAGCTATGGCCTGAGCATGGGCATGAGCTGCAGCATACTGCGAGAGCTGAAACTGGCTAGCAAAAGGAGATCCAGACTGTTGTTGAGGTTGTGACTGTGACTGTGACTGTAGATGCGCGCTAGGGTTTGTTGGTAACGAGTTCCCAAACGGGGAGTTCTTTTGGGGATTAATATTATTGCTGTTCATAGACATCGTTTAACACAAACAAAAGCCCTAATTCCTACAATCACACCGATTCGAAGATACAAGAGAACCTAATTCACAAGTTATATTTCAACCTCAGGGAATTCAATTACGCGATGCCCTAAACATTCAAAATCTCAAGAATTCACCACGAAGTGGTACAAATTCAATTAACAATCTAGTTTGGGAAAAACGAAGAGTAGAGCACAAGTAGACCTGAAAGCACGAGAAAGAAGCTCCGATGATGACGAGTGCTTCAGGTCACTGCAGCAACAAGCTTTAGCGACGAAGGTGTGCGACTGTTGTTTCTGATCTAGTGTTTGCGTCCCCCTTTCACCGTTTGCGTTGAATATATTACGATTTACGACGACTCTACTTGTAGTCTTATTAGTTATTACTCTTGTAGAGGCCCAGCCCATCCAGCCCATATAACAAATGAAGGCCCAATTTAAAATCACGTTGTTTAGGGGAGTTTAACTAGAGTCTAGAGGTAAACGAACTCGGGTTGAAAAATAGAACCCGGACTGAAACCGGTTTGAAAGCTGATTTGAAACTGAACCGACCGGTAGGGTTGAAACTCGTTGTTAACCATTTTGTTGAAACCTGTTGAGACTCGGTTACAAACCAAACAAATCATTTCTCCTAAATATAAACCATAAAACTGAACCTAAACAAGCTAAGTCAATCGTGTTAGGATATTGTTTGATTTGCCTTGATGGGTTGTCAATCCAAGATCTCACAATTTTGTTTTCATCTAATGAGTTGCTGGAGGGGCAACTTATTAGGGCGTATCAAACAATATCTTAGTACGATTGACTTGAACTGTTGCAAATCCTATTAGAGTTAAGGGCCGGATCGATGTGCCAGCAAGAATGTTGAACTTCACAAGATAAGTGAAGATGTAAGTATCATATCGATTGAGAGGGAGAGTGAAGTTTTTCTTGTAATTGGTGGAAAGCTTCTCTACTAGGATATGTTTTGCCTGGGCAAGAATATCATCGGGTGAAAACAAAACCTTAGGAACCTGAATAGTCAACCCATCAAGGCAAACTGAACAATATGCTGACACAGTTAACTTGGTCTGTTACTGAACCAGTTTGAGCCAGAACATGATGTTGACTAGTTTGACCAAACCGATAAGGTTTGGGGTTAGATGCCTATTTGAGTATATTAAAAATAAATTTGAATGCATATGAATTAAGTACTTGTATCAAACCATAAGATATAATTCTAATGATATGTTTAAACGATAAGTCATATAAAGTTAAATATTTAAAGATAAGTCATATAAAGTTACTTACAAAGAACGTAATACATTCTAGACTAGTTGTAGCATTTTTTAGAGTCAAACATGCTTCATGCTAGATTATTTCTAAATACATTCGACGCATTTTAAGTATCAATAGAAATCATATTTTAATATATTCTTTAGTGTCTCTTATTTCCTCATCCATTATACCACATGCCTAATACGGATAAAATGACATCTCTTTGCATTATAAATTTATGGAGACAATACCCGATTATAGTCCTAACTACCAACCAAATATGGTTGTGTTAAAACATCTTTTGATGACATTTTTTGGCCATGAATGTTGCACATTATATAATTCTTTCGACACAATAAGTTGTGTACGTGCATCAAATATGTCATTTAAACGATACTTTGACCTTGAATGTCGCACATTATGTAATTCTTTTGACACAATAAGTTGGTGTGCATCACATCTATCATTTAAACGATACATGATCTTTATATGAAGCGATGAAACTTCTTTCATTTATGATACATTGCATCTACCGATTAGTATCCTAAATATACATACTAAAGTTATTATTATATGACTAAACAATAACATAGGAAATGTTACTCTTATCTTTGTAAAATGTTCATGATTTGCCTATTGCATATGTGACATTTCAACATGTAGAAAATTGTAAACCAAATTATAATTTCTTCATCACGTTATAACAATGAAAGTGACAACTTCTATTATAAAATGATAAAAGTCACTACTTTTACATAAAGATCATAAAATTTTAACTAAGAAACTAATAAGAATATAAGATCGTCCATTACTTAACTGGTTTTACACATTCCATACAAATCTTGATCTTGACCCGACCCAACTGGAGCGGTTCCGTTCCTATTGTCCAAATCTTAAGAAATTCGTTTGCCTTTAGAAATTACATCTATATTTGTATTATATGAAAATAATAAAGTTTATTATGTAACATATATAGATATATCATATATATAACATGCTATGTTTATCCTTTAATCCTTTATGTATAGAATAATTAAAAAAAGCTATGATATTTTTACTAACTTTATTATTTTAATGATTAACTTACCAATATAGTTAACACAAGAAAACAACACATACCTGTATGTTGTCTTACAGAATAAAAAAATATTGTTCTCATCGAAGATATTTTGATTAATCGAGTAATTAAATCTTTGCTTGTTCCTTTTAATAGTCAAGTCGGTTGTTTTTAAACATTTTCCAATAAAGTTTGAATAAATAAAATAATAAGAACAATAGATGTTCCAATCCCCATTATTTAAAAATATTTAATTTAAAAATAAAGAAGACAAACAAATATTCTAATATTCTAAACCCACTACTCCAACTCTATTAACATTTAAACCAGTTAAATTATTACCTAATTTGATACCATGTGGTAACTAACATAAATATTTTGTTACTTTGAAATTTGGCATTTGAGTGATCTGTTAAAAATAAATAATCCCTGTAATCATTAATCAATCTAGTTTTACCGCATCCATATATACATATTTTAGTTAACATACATAAAAAACTAACAATGTCTCCTATAGCGTTCCATCAAAAAACCAGTAATGAAGGTTTCAAGGGGGTGTTGCCCTTTTGGTAGGGATCTATAGCAGCGTCCCTTGGATTGGGGTCTAAGAAGTAGAGTTTTTAGCCGGGGTCAAGCTTTGTCGAATATAACTTTATTAAAATTGCATCAACAAATTGTTTTTTTTTTCGGAATTTCATATGTGAAATTCGTGTGGAAAAAAGGCGTCATTGGATAATATATTTTATTGGTTATTCTTGAAATAATTCTTCTTCATCTGGTTTGTAAAAACACATAAAAATTCATACTTTGTTATTGAATATGACTTTTATCTGATTAAACATTTAATGTGAACCCTAAAAGCGATTTACGACTCTCAATTCGTCTAAGTTTGAATCATGAAAGACGATTCCTCTACATCTTATTAAAATAAAACTATACGCAATAAATGGATAATAATTGTTGGATTGCAGAAAAACAACCAAATAATCATTGAGGGATGGTATACTAGAAGGGGGGGGGGGGGGGGGGGTGATGTAAAATTTTGATCTAGTAGTGTATATTTTTTTATACAACGAGTTTGTCCCCCTTAAAAAATTTAATTTCGCCCCCGTTCCTCCAGAGAAGTGTCCAAGCTCCGCCACCAATTATACATTCTAATAGATAAGTAACTTATTATGCCCAGATGATGTTGCATATGGCCTGTTAATGACATGATATATACTTCGGCATTTTTTGTCATATAGAATTTTAATAAACCAGACTATAAATTGTTACCCGATAATAATCTATACAAACAATATTGACTGATAACATTCTTTAGTTTCACTATCGTTGCTAAGAACAATCTCAGTCTAAACACTTATATATGAGGTCAAACGATTTGAACTTTTAAAGTTTAAGTATATACGTGCATCTCGTTCGGTAAAGGAAATCATTCATCATTTAGATTGTTGTTCAAGCAGGTAATACCAGATGGATTGAACCAAGGGGTAGGCGGAGTTTCTTCTCCATTAGAGTGTGATTAACATTGTCAACAAAGTGAAAATTATGATTGCTTCTTATTAGAATCTCTAATATAGATTATAAACGATTTATGTGCCATAACTTGGACTATTAAAATTAGCATGTCATATGTCACGTTATTGGGCATATACTGAGGCAAACACACATACTTGTCCATTAGAATGAGATTGTTTTGACAACATAATTACAAGTTATCAATGTCATTAATTAAATTATCAGTATGAATCATTATCAATATGATTTTAAAAAATTAAAATCTAATTTTCCTAAATTAGTGATCACAACATGTATCCTTGCATACTAACTTATTTAATGTATTATAAATTAATAACAAATTTGACCTGAAAAAATAAATCTCGTAACTATATGTAGCTTCTCATAATGGATAAAACATTTGGCATATGCTTGTTATATTCCTATCCGATATTGTATTTAATGAATGAAAAGGTTATTTTTGTCATTTAAAATCAGAAAAGGATTTTGGGATAATGGTTTTTCTTTTGTGAGATCCTTACTCTTCGGGTTTTGTTCCTCTTATTTTTTTCTTAATAACACGTACTTTAAACACCAGATGTCAAAAATACGTGGTCTAGAAGATCCAAATGCAAATATTAAACCCAAAATGTCAAATCATGATCCAAAATGGACAAATATTATTTCTTTTTCAATAATACATCTTTTTTCCTTTTTAAAATTGTCGTAAAGAAATGTATCGCTTCCTTTCGGATAAGATTACAATCCAAAATACTAATAAAGTGGGTGAATTATTACATTTTAAAACACTTCTATGTTGAATAAATATGAAATAAATGAAATGGTTTCAAGGATATCAAAGTAATCACTCAAATATCTGGATGATCTTATTCAATGACTTCAATGCTATATTTATAGCAATACAGACTCTTCAATGAAAAACTAACAATGCGAAATATAAGCTAACAAACCACAAGACTCGGTAACAATCTAGACTCCACTAATATTACCGTTACTAACACACGTACGCATGCATGGGCTGCAAACCCAACATGCATGACACTACTAATGGGCTGCAACCCAATTATTGACCCAAACAACTTAACAAAACCTTCCCCTAAACTGAAATTGGGTTCACCCTTCAGTTTAGTCTTCAAGCTCTTGTACTCCCATCATGCTTCTGATCTTCTCAAATGCTTCGAGCTTCACCGGCTTAGTCATTAAATCAGCAACTTGATCCGTGGTTCGACAAAACTCCAGCCTTATCACTTCTTTATTGACCATCTCCCTCAGATAATGATATCGTACATCAATGTGCTTGGTTCTTCGATGCATTACCGGATTCTTTGATAAATTTATTGTTGAGCTGTTATCACACTTGATCACGATTGTACCTATCTCCTTTCCTGTTAGCTCCGTCAGTAGACCTCGCAACCATGCACAATGACAAGCACAGTTCGTTGCAGCAACATACTCCGCTTCAGTCGACGAAAGTGTAACTATTTCTTGCTTTCTTGAACTCCAGCATATTGCAGCATTACTCAAAAGACATACGTACCCGGATGTACATTTTCGATCTTCTACATCCCTTGCATAATCACTATCCGTGTATACTTCAAGCTTTCCAGTACCTTTCCTCTCATACTTCAAACCGTAATTAATTGTTCCTTTAACATATCTCAACACGCGTTTAGCAAGTTGCATATGAACTTCCTTTGGTTTCGACATGAACCGAGAGATAAAACATACCACATACATGAGATCGGGTCGAGTAACCGTAAGGTACATTAGGCTACCCACAAGGCACTTAAACTCGGTGTCATCAACATCACGGCTAGCTTCTTCTTTGAGTACTACTGTACCCGGTACAATTGGATTCTTGACTGCATTGCCTTCCCACATGCCAAACCTGTTTAGTACTTCTTTAGCATATTTTCTTTGACACATGCTAATACCACTTGTATCTTGACTGATTTCAACACCCAGAAAGTATCTCATATGACCTAAATCAGTCATTTGAAATTCTTTCTTCATGGAGTTCCTGAAGTCATCACATAACTTCATGTCGTTTCCAGTGTAGATCAAATCATCCACATAAAGGCTCACAATTATGATTTTATTCCATACCCGCTTGATGAACAGTGTATGATCATGCTCACTCTTCTTAAAACCTTCCCTTACGAAGTAACCTTCTATCCGATTAAACCAGGCTCTGGGTGCCTGTTTTAATCCATATAAGGCTCGGTTTAGCTTATAGACTTTATGTTCTTCTCCTTTCTTTATAAACCCCGGGGGCTGCTCAACATAGATAGTTTCCTTTAGTTCCCCATGCAGGAAGGCACTTTTCACATCGAGCTGAAACACTTCCCATTTGTTGTATGCTGCCACTGCTAGTACAGTTCGAATGGTATCCCAACGTGCCACCGGAGCAAAAACCTCATTGTAGTCGATCCCTTTTTGTTGGGCGTATCCCTTTACCACCAGTCGTGCTTTATACTTGTCAACTTCTCCCTTTTCATTGAGTTTGGTTTTGTACAACCATTTTACTCCAATTGGTTTTATACCGGCTGGAGCAACAACAAGCTCCCATGTTCCGTTTTGTTCGATTGATCTTATTTCACATTGCATGGCCTCTTCCCATTTTGGATCTTGGACTGCATCTTCAAATTTAGTGGGGTCTCCCATGGAACTAAACAAGACAAGATTCACTTCATCTTCGGACAGTCCTTCACCACTTTCATAATCTTCTAGCCAAGCGGGTCTTCTCCTTGTTGTACTTCTATTATTGGTGGCAATGAGAGGAGTAGGTACATCATGTTGTTCGAGCTCTCCGGAGTTTGGTGGCTCTTCATTGAGGGGTTCAGGTAACGAAGATGTAGCTTCAATTTCTGGTTGTGGATCAACATGGTCGTCTTGTGACTGCTGGGTATCATTGTCTTCTACTTCAACATATTCTCCTGAGATAATTAGATCGGGTGGACCCATGTCTTCCTTTTTCCACTCCCACTTGTCATCCTCATCAAATGTGACATCTTTACTAATAATGATCTTTTGATGGTATGGGTCATAGAGTCTATAGGCCTTTGACTCAGTACTAATGCCCAAGAGAATGCATTTAGTACTTCTGTCATCAAGTTTGGTTCGAAGCTGAGATGGTATGTGAGCATATGCAATGCTCCCAAACACTTTGAAGTACTCCACATTTGGTTTAGTTCCAGACCACGCTTCTTCTGGTACCTTATCTTCCAAGGCTGTGGTGATGCATCTGTTGATTACATGCCCAGCCCATTTTGCTGCTTCTGACCACAACCATTTGGGTAGAGATTTGTCTACCAAAAGACATCTAACCATATTCATAATAGTTTTATTTCTGCGTTCTGCCACTCCATTTTGTTGGGGAGTGTATGCAGTGGTTAGTTGTCTTTTGATGCCATGATTTACACAGAAATCATTGAATGGTGTAGAATTAAACTCACCCCCCCTATCACTTCTTAAACATTTTATGGTGGTTCCCGTTTCATTTTCAACCATGACTTTAAACCTTTTAAAGGCTTCAAAACATTCATCTTTATTTTCTAAAAAGTATGTCCATCCCTTTCTTGTAAAATCATCAATAAAGACAAGAATGTACCTTTTTCCACTAGGAGACATGGGTTTGATGGGACCACACAAGTCTGTGTGTACCAACTGCAGCCTACTTGATGCTCTCCAAGTACTTTTCTTTGGAATTGGCTCCCTTTGTTGCTTTCCAAGTTGACAAACTTCACATACTTTAGTTTGGTCAGCAACTTTTGGTAGACCAAGTACCATGCGCCTATATTGCATCTTTCGTATGGATTTGTGGCTCACATGCCCCAATCGACGGTGCCATAATTGTGTATGCTGATCTGAAGTCACTTTCAAGCATTGAGTTGTCAAAGGTTTGACAGTGGCTTGAACTAGAAACATACGATTTCTAGTCATTAACGATGTCACTATCAATCCCCTTTGAGGGTGGTATATCTTGCATGCACCTTTTCTGATGATGATAGTAAGATCTTTTTCTTGGAGTTGCCCAACACTCAACAAATTTGATGTTAAGTGAAACACACCAAATTTTTTTTTTTTCTATTTTTTATACTTTCACCACATATATCAGAGTTTAGGTCCTAGTTCTCAACAAAATTTGTCACTTGTGGTGACATATCATTTCATTATATATATAAAATCATTACAAGAAACATGAACGTTCTACAAACTTTTATTACAATATTTATTATATTAAGTATTAAACGAGAGTAGGGTTCATTCGTCAGTCCAAAGTCACGCCCGTGAAGCTTTAACCATTTATAGGTGCTTTTCCTGAAAACATTTAAAACATATTTTTTTATTAGCTTTCGCTAAGTAAGTACACCTCTTTATTTTCAAAAAATATTTTCTTTCATTGGAATTTTACATCCAAACTCTTTATTTATTTAATCCTCTTTACATCTTTGGAATTCAACGCCCGAATTCCTTATGGGTTTATTTTTCACCCTTGAGGATTAATAACTCCTCTTGTATATATGTGGAGTTCAACACCCAAACCCCTTGGGATTTCAACACCCGAAATCCTTACATATATTTAACTCCCCTTTTTATATATGTGGAGTTCAACACTCGAACCCCTTGGGATTTCAACACCCGAAATCCTTACATATATTTTACATACATATCAATTTTTGACATTACTAAAATATATGCTTGATCCATACCCCATAATCATTTTCATCATGATCATGCCTATAAATAAACACATATCTCATGTATTTAAACATGCTTCAACTCCACAAAATTCATACAAACTTATGATAATTAAAACGTATAACACATAGTTAAACATGTATCATGAGTAAGTTTTGGGTCAGTGTACTTACCTCCTCTTATTAGTGACCTTAAATGTAGAAAAGAACTTGTTAATTACTGTGATCCAATCGTCACAACTCCTATGTTTCCTTGCTCAAGTCTCGCACACGAGTTTATACATATCTTCCTCCATTTAATTGTTGATAATATTCATATATGTCTATGTATTGAGGCGGCAACCTCTAAACCGACTTCACCATATGATACTATATGTGTTCTTTATTATTAATATTAAACAAGTATTTTTTATTTTTTTTTTTGAAAAATGTGAGCCGACTTACAAGTCTTCCAAGTGAAGTTTCTTAAGTTGATTTTATTACTTTAATACACACATATGTATGTAAACGTGGCATACAAATGGTGTATGTCACAATTACTTTTATTTTCATTTGTTATTATTATTATTATTATTAATCGTTTTGTTAAACGTCATTTAATTCAATAATAGTTTGACTCAAAACTAACTCGTTAAACACTTTTTAAAATATATATTTCAGATATTTTATTTTCACCCGTAAAACGGGATGTTACAACTCTCCCCCACTTATTTAGGTTTCGTCCTCGAAACCTATTTATACCTCGAATAACTCGGGGTAATACCTTCTCATTTCATCTTCGGCTTCCCATGTGGTGTCAGAACCACGCCGATGGTTCCATTGTACTTTTACTTGACTTATTTCTTTATTTCGTAATTGCTTAACTTTATGATCAAGAATCGCCACCGGCGTTTCTACGTAGTTAAGCTTTTCATCCACTTCAATCTCATTCAAGGGCACATATGTCGTTTCATCAGCCAAACATTTTCGTAAATATGACACATGAAATGTGTTATGTATTCCGTTTAATTCGTCAGGTAATTCCAGACGATACGCCACTTGCCCTACACGAGCAATAATTTTAAACGGGCCAATAAACCGTGGGCTTAACTTTCCACGTTTACGGAAACGAATTACACCTTTCCAGGGAGAGACTTTCAACATAACATAGTCTCCCACTTGAAATTCAATTGGTCGTCTACGTTTATCAGCATATGACTTTTGTCGATCTTGAGCCGCCTTTAAATGTGCTCTGATTTGATCAATCTTTTCATTCGTCGCCTCCACCACCTCTTTATTAGCAAGTTCTCTTTGACCGACCTCTCCCCAACATACAGGAGTGCGGCACTTTCTACCATATAACATTTCAAACGGAGGCATTCCAATGCTCGAATGGTAACTATTATTATAAGAGAACTCTGCTAAAGGTAAATATTTGTCCCAACTGCCACCAAAATCAATAATACATGCACGTAACATATCTTCGAGCGTTTGAATCGTTCTTTCGCTTTGCCCATCTGTCTGTGGGTGATATGCTGTGCTAATTAATAATTTAGTGCCCATTCCTTCTTGAAATTTCCTCCAAAATCTAGAAGTGAAACGCGTGTCTCTATCTGATACAATAGATAATGGCACACCATGCCTTGAGACCATCTCATTAACGTACACTTCCGCCATTCATTCAGACGAATAGTTTTCACGAATGGGTATAAAATGAGCACTCTTTGTCAAACGATCAACGATTACCCATATTGCATCATATCCCTTGGCAGTTTTAGGAAGTTTCGTCACCAGATCCATCGTAATATGCTCCCACTTCCATAATGGAATTTCTAGTGGTTGCATTTTCCCGTATGGCTTTTGGTGTTCAGCTTTGACTTGTAAACAAGTCAAGCACTTTTCAACATATTTAGCAATATCTCTTTTCATTCCAGGCCACCAGTACTCTTTCTTTAAATCGTTATACATCTTGGTCGAACCTGGATGAATTGAATATTTTGATTTGTGTGCCTCATCAAGAATCATTGTTTTGACCTTACAAGTCCAAGGAATCCAAATTCGTCCAAAACGAACTCTAATTCCTTTATCATTCTCCTCAAATAGATGGACTTGACCAATAATCCTTTCGCGCTTTAAATTTTCCTCTTTCAATGCCTCAACTTGTGCAACTCTAATTTGATCAAACAAGTCTGAATTTACAATCAGCTTATATGACTTTACTTTAATCGGAGTGTAATTCTCCTTCCGGCTTAAAGCATCAGCTACAACATTAGCTTTACCCGGATGATAAAGTATTTCACAGTCATAATCTTTGACCAGTTCTAACCATCGTCGTTGCCTCATATTCAATTCCTTCTGGTCAAAGAAATATTTCAGACTTTTATGATCAGTGTAGATAGTGCACTTCGTACCATACAAATAACGTCTCCAGATCTTCAACGCAAATACGACCGCAGCCAATTCAAGATCATGGGTTGGGTAGTTTGCTTCATGTGACTTCAATTATCGTGAAGCATATGCTATTACCTTCCCTCTTTGCATAAGCACACAACCCAATCCGACATGTGAGGCATCCGAGTAAACTACGAAGTCTTCAGTTCCTTCCGGTAGTGTTAGGACAAGAGCCTTAGTTAACTTTTCTTTTAAAAGTTGAAAAGCTTTTTCTTGTTCTGGGTTCCATTCAAATTTGGAATTCTTTAGAGTTAGCTTTGTTAACGGGGAAGCTATTTTCGAGAAATCCTGAATAAAACGCCGATAATAACCAGCTAAACCCAGAAAGCTTCTGACTTCAGTTGGGGTCCTAGGAGATGACCATTTCATAATAGTCTCTATTTTGGCGGGATCCACCAAAATACCCTCCGCATTCACCACATGACCCAAAAATTGGACTTCTCGAAGCCAAAATGCACATTTAGAAAATTTTGCATATAACTTTTCTTTTCTTAACACATTAAGAACCTCACGAAGATGCTGAGCATGATCTTCTTCGGATCGAGAATAGATGAGAATATCATCGATAAAGACGATGACAGAACGATCAAGCATAGGTTTACATACTCGATTCATAAGATCCATGAAAACCGCTGGAGCATTAGTTAGACCAAATGGCATCACAACGAATTCATAGTGCCCATAACAAGTACGAAAAGCTGTCTTAGGTACATCTTCTTCTCGTACCTTAACTTGATGATAACCTGACTTTAAATCGATCTTTGAGAACCAGCTAGCGCCTTGTAGTTGGTCAAAAAGATCATCAATTCTAGGCAAAGGGTACCTATTCTTGATGGTCAATTTATTCAATTCACGGTTATCGATGCACATACGCATGCTACCGTCCTTCTTTTTAACAAATAATATAGGCGCACCCCAAGGTGAAACACTTGGGCGAATGAAACCTTTATCCAACAGATCTTGGAGCTGAGACATCAATTCTTTCATCTCATTGGGTGCTAATCGATACGGTGATTTAGCAATAGGTTTAGCTCCAGGAACTAAATCGATTTTGAATTCGATTTCCCTAGTTGGTGGAACGCTCGGTAGCTCATCAGGGAACACGTCCGGGAATTCGTTAACTACAAGGACCTCATCAAGTTTCTTTTCTTTCATTTCTTTATCAGCCACGTAGGCTAGAAACGCTTGATGTCCATGTCGTATGTAATTCTTGGCTTTCGCCATTGAGCATACAATTATGTTGCTCTTTCTTTCTCCATAGATACATATTTGTTCTCCCATTGGCGACATAAATTGAACAATCTTTCGATTGCAAATTATCGACGCGTGATGCTGGGACAGCCAATCCATCCCAATTATTACATCAAACTCCCTTAACTCTATTGGAATTAAGTCGATATTGTATTCCTCTCCTTGAATATTTACTTTACAGTTTCGACATATTTAGGATACGGAGAAACTTTTATCGCTAGCAATGTCAACTTCTAACACATGTACCAATTTACTTCTAACAAAAGAACTATGGCATGCAAACTTTATAGATACAAAGGATCTACTAGCTCCAGAATCAAATAAAACATATGCAGGAAGAGAGTTGACTAGAAATGTACCTATGACGACATCAGGTTCAACCTTTGCTTCTTCTGCAGTAATTTGAAAAGCCCTGCCCCGTGGTTTTGGAGCTTCCAACTGTTTCACGTTTTCTATGGCCCTTGATCCTTCCGCAGCTTTGGCAAACCTTGTTTTAAGCTCTAGACAATCATTTCTCATGTGCCCTGGCTTATAGCAGTTATAACATAGGTTTACAGGGCTAGTACACTGTGGTGCGGTATGCCCCGGTTTCCCACATTTATAACAAATTGGGTTCTTGTAACGACATTCTCCAAGATGTCTTTTCCCACAAAATTGACAATTACCAGATTCTTTGATTGAGCCAAACTGTAACATCCCGTATTTTGTTAACTTAAAAGGTTAACTTCGTTAAGTTTTAAAAGGACCTTTTATGTCATTTTGAAACCTTGAGGACCTATTATGGTTGATAATTAATAACAATAGCATTAAAAGGGTTGTAATGTTGTTTAAACACTTAAAGTGATTTTAGTCTTAAAAATAATAATTATTATTATTATAACAATAATAATAACAATTATAATAATGACACTAATAATAATAATATTAATGATAATAATATTAGTAACAATAATGTAAATGTTAATAATATTGAAAATAATAAAGTTATATAACTTTAAACTTGTAATTAATATGTTTATTACATAAAATATTAACACTTTAAACTTCAGGGGCCAAATTGTAATTTTGTTTAAACTAAAAACTAAACTTTGAAATCAACTTAACAAAACACAAACTACAGGGACCATTTGTGTAAAAAAATAAAAACCTTCTCTCTGTCCCCCGTAAATCCGGCCGCCGGCCGGCCAACTCCGGCGCGGCGCCGGTAAACCCCCTAAACCACTTGAAACGGCCGGTTTTTGAAGCCAAATCGTTCTAAACCGCTTCGTGGACATGTTTCGAGTTTAAACACCCACTTTAATTGAGTTAAACGTCGGTTACAGCTCCATCCAAATGAATAACCGAAGCACCATAATCATTTAACCGTTTGAGCTTTAAAACACAATAATAATCCAATTAATTGAACCTAAACAATCGTTTAAGCACCTCTAATCGATTACCATTTCCAAATTCACCTGAAAACACACAGAACTTCGCAATTGATTCTTGTTTCATCGAGAACCTGCAGCATGATCGAACCCCACTTTCTATACAATCTCATTACAAATTGACAGAGGGCTTAGATTCTCGAGTATCACACGAAGGTTCACACAAGTTTAATTCGGTTTTCACCAGTGATTACTCATCGAACGAATTCAACTCATCAGTCGCGACTATATCTCTTATGGTTCATCATCAATTCGAATACAAGCATGTAAGTTAAACATATCATTATGCTCGATTTCACATGGGGAATCAAAGCCCTATGTTTAATTTGATTAACAACATCAATTTCGGGTTTAATTTGGAGAAGATCAATTCTAGGGTTTATGTTAAATTTGAGGGATTTCAGTAATTAATGGTTAAAACATTTTAAAACGATTTCTAAACAGATTCGGGCTTAGGCTCAACTGGTTCCCACTCTAACACTCTATACCGGAGGTCTTGGGTTCGAACCCAGCCTCCGGCATTCATTTTTTTTAAGCCATTTTTTTTAATATTTTAAACTCCATAAATTATACTAATATATTATTGAAAAGTAAAAATTAATTTGTGAATTAAAACATTTCAGAAATAATTAAATTATTTTTAAGATTACAGAAACATTATTAATTATTTTCTTATGTAATTTAAATGTTATAAACTTATTATGGTTTAAATGTAGATTAATCTAAAACATTATAAATCTATTTGTCAAATTTATAATTATTCAAATAGTTATTTAAATAATTATTTAAATAATTAGTTATTCATCTACTCATTTAACCATGTTATATATAAATAGATAACAAATTTATTCTCTAAACGTTTATTTAAATTCTTAAAACTTATAAAACAATATAATTTGTTATTATACATTATTCTCATTTTTTTAAGGTTTTGTATTATAAGTCCTTCATAATAAATCACTTAAAGGTTCAAAACTTTATTAATTATTTCTTTTCACACTTCGTATTTACTTTTTCTTAAATTAATAAATTAAATCATTGAATCATTCAATATCATTATTGGTTTTAAATATTTCTTAAAACCAAAACATAAACGATGGTATAATTATATTTTTATTAAATGTAATTATTGAAAACCCCAAATCCCAACTGAAACCCTAGTTCGCATTGAAACGTAAATCTTATTATTTAAACTTAAACTTGTAATATATATATATATTTAGGTAACTTGTGAAAGACTACGTTGGAGCGTTGCTTATCTCTTATTAATCGTCATTCTTTACTTATTTGAACAATGTGAGTTTTCCTTGTCCCCTTTTTACTTTATTTCACACTATTTTGGGGTGAAACATGATACTTATACATGATACACTTATACACATTTGAGACTTGTAATGCACATGCAAATCAACTTATTATTTGTCATGGTTATTTGTGTATTGTAAGTGTTTATATGAGATACATAGTTTGTTTACAATCATTAACTATTGCTAGCCTGGCGACGTCTTAGATCTTTGGGCCTGACAAGCCTATTTGGTGCTAAAGTCGAGGTATTGCCGACTCCTAGGGGCCGTACGCTTGTGCACTAGGGAACCAAATACACTTAGCCAATCTTTTATACTTGTAATCAAGTCGAGGTTTGGTTGTAACGATATGTGTTCTATAACCTTACTAGCTTATAACCTATGACATGAATTGCTACTTGTAACCCTTTTTCATATTATGTATGAAAACCTTGGAAACTCACCAACTATTTATAGTTGACCTTTTATTTTTATCATGTTTCAGGAAAACCCCCAAGTTTGAAGTGAACTTATGTTGCTGGCATATTCTAGGACTTGGACCTAGTTAATAAACAAAATGATTATGTTTGTTATTTCATGTTGAATCTTATTTCATTACTGAGACTTATGCTTGTAATGTAATTTTGAAACTTATGCATAATATATTTGGATTTAATAATAGCGTTATGTGGCTGTGAACAATCTTAACCCTCACATCTCGACGTTTCCGCCGTCAAGGTTGGGGTGTGACAGATTGGTATCAGAGCCCATAACTGTAGGGATTTAGGTTATTAGAAATGGTGACCTAGACTATAGTTGCATGAACCTCATAGAAAGATCCTTATACTTTCGTGCTTACTTATTGTTTGCATGCTACATAATGCTATGCCTTTTGTGCAACTTGATGCCTTAGCATAGGATTGCCTTATGTATGCTTAACTTAGTTACTTGTCTCCCTAAACTTAACTTTGACTCTTTGACCCTCCCCGACAAATGAACTTCCTAAACTTATTCTCAACGACACGTGGAATCTACACCTACCGTCGTGGGTTCAATTCCTTAGACTCTATATCTAATCTATGAAAATCTCATCAAGGTTTTGATTTCATGAACCTATGAAATTTGTGTGACACATAGACACCTGTATTCTGGATTTCCTGGCAAAAGGCCTTCGGGCTAAGGCAAGCATATCGTATAAATCTCATTGTGAGACTAGTTATGCTTACCTGGGGATTTCTGGGATGAGTGATAAACTATGGTCAACATACACAAGTCTCTATGGCAAATGGGTCAATTTACCTTGACATGTCAACGATTCCAAATGGTAATGCGTTACCAAATGGAACCATCCTCTTTGTGTCTTAAAAGCCCTTGATTCTTTGATCTGGTTTATCACCAAAGTTTTAATATCTTCTCGTCCTTATCATACATAGTGTTTGTGTTAATATTGAACCTATCCTACATTTCAACTCTTACGTTTAAACACCGTTGCACGTTGAGTGTTTCATGTATCTATTTCTATACCTTGACCAACGTGTGCATGACTCTTAATATATTCAATGATATTGGGAATCTAAACCGAATGGTCTTCAAAACTTCAAACCGTTACTTATGGTTTTCAAATCTCCTTAAAACAATGTCCCGTAACCAAGAACATGCATTGCTATAGGTGGAATTCCTACATCTCGATGTACTTTGTCTAGGCAAAGTGTAAATGGTGATTTGACTCGATCATTGAATCCATTTACTTGACTCGAAACACTTGAGATGAGAGATCACTTATAAGTACGTGTGCCTTCAATAAGACTATGGTTGACCTCATATCTTGGGAAGCCCGTGTATTCCTTTCCGATTGTGAATCGAACGTTCACATCTCGTTGTGGCGTTGAATAATTTTCTGCCCTTAATTTCGTCTTCCCGATTGAAACCATCCAAGATTTGAACACCACAGCAACTTCTGCTATCTTGAACTTTGATCTTAAACTTGTAAGCATGATTTTTCCTTTTGTTACATTGATGTAACTTGAAATTTTTTTGAATTTCTAATAGATATTCTCTTCCTTTTGTTGTTAAGTCGAACTTCATACCGTTTGCACCGTAGGAGATGCAAGAGTTGCAAGTCAACCTATGACTAAAAACACTTGTATCTCCTAAATGATTCCAACTCATCAAAACAGGGGTGATTCCCTTACTTTGATGGTTTTCTATTCGTTTCGATAAATGGTTTCCAATTGCGATCTATAAAATTTCATCCTCTGGATCGGGGTGATTTCCTTATCCCGAGGATTGATTTCGATTATTTTCTTTGGAATGACATTTCACAAATGACATGATCTCACCAAAATAGGATTGAAACCCGTACTTTGGTGACAAATATCAATCTTCGATTGTTTTCTTGCTATGATGAAATTCAATCATCAAGATAGGCGTGAATTCCATACCTTGATGATAATATCGTCTTTATGAATTGTATTTGCTCAAATGATTCGACTTCATCAAAGTAGGAGTGATTTCTGGATTTTGATGAAGAAATTCATCCTGTTATATTTTGGTTTTTGTAAAACTTCACCGTTAAGATAGGAGTGATTTCCCTTACCTTAATGGTGAGTTACCTCGTCTTATTTCTGTGGATCCTCAACAAGGAGTTGGGATCAAACTTTTTGATTGGTAAGCTAGCGGTCATACCTTGGGAATACACCATCAAGTTAGGAGTGAAAACCGCACCTTGATGACTATTCTCATTTCTTGATCTCCAACTTACCAAGGTTTTAATCAAGTGACAAGAAACATGTAGTAACTTGAAGGGTGAACCAATGTTAGTGTTTGGACCTATCAAGCCAAAGCATGATTTCTGAACTTGAAAGGAGACCCGATCACTCTAGGTTGATTTTGATTCTAAGCTTGGAGCGTTTAAATTCTTAAATTGATTTTCTTTCCCTTTATCATTATGTTTTGATTTGATCTAGCTATATCGAACCATTTATTCCCTACATATCAACTTTCATTTTGAGATATCATCAACACATGATTGTGTGATGGTAGCCTTCTTAATCAATCTTTCTACTAAATAAAGACATTATCAACTTGTGGTTATGTCTTCCTAGACATACGAATGTTCTCGACTGTACTTATGGATTTGATGAATTACGTATGCAATCTATATTTGGAAATTTGTTACCTTGCAAAACATGGTTACAAACGCATGTCTTATCGTTTGCGTTACTTCTTGAATCGCTTTTGAATCCTTAACTTTGGAAATCTTTAAAACTCTATTTTTGACTTCGATCAACGAGACGTAACTTTGGAAATCTTATCATTGTGACGCGGATATAAAGGTTCATAAACCTTCGTAACTTGTAGTCATGGGTTTGGCATAAAGGAAAAGACGTAACTTGGTATGTATCCAAGAGTCTTGCCTTCACATATGACAAGACCTAACATTCGTGATCCTATGGATCTCCAGTTTAACTTTTTCATTCACTAAGTGTCACTTATCTTAGCTGTCATGATGACAATTGGGGCATTATAGACCGATTGGTTAATGGCATATCAACTCATGCGGGATAACGGGTCGAGAAATTTGCTGGTATCTATCTCAAATAGTCGTATACCGTGGTATGTCGTTAAATATCGATCATTAATTTGGATGATCAATTCATTTTCTACTTTTAATAATATTCCTAACCATCGTCGTGAACTTATTTCACAATCTTCGCATATCGTATTACTCTTAAACCGATGATTGGACAAACGAGAGTTACATATTCACAAGATATGCGTTAAGATCGCTTCATATAGTGACGTTTGGGATTCTTAAATCCTGACGGTTAACATTTCTTATCATTGTTAGTCTTTTATTGATTTCTAGACATCATGATACTACGAAGTTATATTCTTGAAGTTGTGACTTATAAATCTAAGGTACCACGGTAACTTGTCATCGTTTTCCAACGTATCATCTCAAAACGTCTCGCGTTTATTATGTTATAGATCTTGTAAGATTACATAAAGTGAAGCGTTCCACTTGTAATCAAACGTCAAACACTGTTCATTGAACACTCACCTTTCATTATAATTCCTTTGTTCATCTAAGTTCATTTTTAATTTCGGGACGAAATTCTTTTAAGTTGTGGAGACTGTAACATCCCGTATTTTGTTAACTTAAAAGGTTAACTTCGTTAAGTTTTAAAAGGACCTTTTATGTCATTTTGAAACCTTGAGGACCTATTATGGTTGATAATTAATAACAATAGCATTAAAAGGGTTGTAATGTTGTTTAAACACTTAAAGTGATTTTAGTCTTAAAAATAATAATTATTATTATTATAACAATAATAATAACAATTATAATAATGACACTAATAATAATAATATTAATGATAATAATATTAGTAACAATAATGTAAATGTTAATAATATTGAAAATAATAAAGTTATATAACTTTAAACTTGTAATTAATATGTTTATTACATAAAATATTAACACTTTAAACTTCAGGGGCCAAATTGTAATTTTGTTTAAACTAAAAACTAAACTTTGAAATCAACTTAACAAAACACAAACTACAGGGACCATTTGTGTAAAAAAATAAAAACCTTCTCTCTGTCCCCCGTAAATCCGGCCGCCGGCCGGCCAACTCCGGCGCGGCGCCGGTAAACCCCCTAAACCACTTGAAACGGCCGGTTTTTGAAGCCAAATCGTTCTAAACCGCTTCGTGGACATGTTTCGAGTTTAAACACCCACTTTAATTGAGTTAAACGTCGGTTACAGCTCCATCCAAATGAATAACCGAAGCACCATAATCATTTAACCGTTTGAGCTTTAAAACACAATAATAATCCAATTAATTGAACCTAAACAATCGTTTAAGCACCTCTAATCGATTACCATTTCCAAATTCACCTGAAAACACACAGAACTTCGCAATTGATTCTTGTTTCATCGAGAACCTGTAGCATGATCGAACCCCACTTTCTATACAATCTCATTACAAATTGACAGAGGGCTTAGATCCTCGAGTATCACACGAAGGTTCACACAAGTTTAATTCGATTTTCACCAGTGATTACTCATCGAACGAATTCAACTCATCAGTCGCGACTATATCTCTTATGGTTCATCATCAATTCGAATACAAGCATGTAAATTAAACATATCATTATGCTCGATTTCACATGGGGAATCAAAGCCCTATGTTTAATTTGATTAACAACATCAATTTCGGGTTTAATTTGGAGAAGATCAATTCTAGGGTTTATGTTAAATTTGGGGGATTTCAGTAATTAATGGTTAAAACATTTTAAAACGATTTCTAAACAGATTCGGGCTTAGGCTCAACTGGTTCCCACTCTAACACTCTATACCGGAGGTCTTGGGTTCGAACCCAGCCTCCGGCATTCATTTTTTTAAGCCATTTTTTTAATATTTTAAACTCCATAAATTATACTAATATATTATTGAAAAGTAAAAATTAATTTGTGAATTAAAACATTTCAGAAATAATAAAATTATTTTTAAGATTACAGAAACATTATTAATTATTTTCTTATGTAATTTAAATGTTATAAACTTATTATGGTTTAAATGTAGATTAATCTAAAACATTATAAATCTATTTGTCAAATTTATAATTATTCAAATAGTTATTTAAATAATTATTTAAATAATTAGTTATTCATCTACTCATTTAACCATGTTATATATAAATAGATAACAAATTTATTCTCTAAACGTTTATTTAAATTCTTAAAACTTATAAAACAATATAATTTGTTATTATACATTATTCTCATTTTTTTAAGGTTTTGTATTATAAGTCCTTCATAATAAATCACTTAAAGGTTCAAAACTTTATTAATTATTTCTTTTCACACTTCGTATTTACTTTTTCTTAAATTAATAAATTAAATCATTGAATCATTCAATATCATTATTGGTTTTAAATATTTCTTAAAACCAAAACATAAACGATGGTATAATTATATTTTTATTAAATGTAATTATTGAAAACCCCAAATCCCAACTGAAACCCTAGTTCGCATTGAAACGTAAATCTTATTATTTAAACTTAAACTTGTAAAATATATATATATTTAGGTAACTTGTGAAAGACTACGTTGGAGCGTTGCTTATCTCTTATTAATCGTCATTCTTTACTTATTTGAACAATGTGAGTTTTCATTGTCCCCTTTTTACTTTATTTCACACTATTTTGGGGTGAAACATGATACTTATACATGATACACTTATACACATTTGAGACTTGTAATGCACATGCAAATCAACTTATTATTTGTCATGGTTATTTGTGTATTGTAAGTGTTTATATGAGATACATAGTTTGTTTACAATCATTAACTATTGCTAGCCTGGCGACGTCTTAGATCTTTGGGCCTGACAAGCCTATTTGGTGCTAAAGTCGAGGTATTGCCGACTCCTAGGGGCCGTACGCTTGTGCACTAGGGAACCAAATACACTTAGCCAATCTTTTATACTTGTAATCAAGTCGAGGTTTGGTTGTAACGATATGTGTTCTATAACCTTACTAGCTTATAACCTATGACATGAATTGCTACTTGTAACCCTTTTTCATATTATGTATGAAAACCTTGGAAACTCACCAACTATTTATAGTTGACCTTTTATTTTTATCATGTTTCAGGAAAACCCCCAAGTTTGAAGTGAACTTATGTTGCTGGCATATGCTAGGACTTGGACCTAGTTAATAAACAAAATGATTATGTTTGTTATTTCATGTTGAATCTTATTTCATTACTGAGACTTATGCTTGTAATGTAATTTTGAAACTTATGCATAATATATTTGGATTTAATAATAGCGTTATGTGGCTGTGAACAATCTTAACCCTCACATCTCGACGTTTCCGCCGTCAAGGTTGGGGTGTGACACAAACCCTTTGACAGGTTTTGAAAATTTTGTTTTCTTTGTTGGTGCTGCAGGAACCACAGCCTCAGCCTTCCGTTTTCCATCTCTTTCTGCTTGCCTTTTTAGTTCCATTTCTCGTTCACGAGCCCAATTAAGAAGCTCCTCAAGACTTCCACATTTTGATGGAGAAATAAATTCTCTAATTTCTGTCTTAAGAATAAGATGGAATCGAGTCATCCACATTTCTTCAGAAGTGAAAAGCGAAGGACAAAACTTCGCTTTATCATAGAAAATGCCAAAGATTTCATCCACTATTTCGTTGCCTTGACGCATGTGAAGGAGTTCCTCAGTGATACGATCAATTGCAACACGCGGACTAAAATGTTTTAGGAAGATTGGTTTGAATTCTTCCCAAGACATATTCCTGATTCTTTCTCTCCCTTTCTCCTTCTTCACCATATCCCACCAGTCTTTAGCTCTTTCACAAAACTGGTTTGTCGCGAACATCACTTCATCGCACGGGTCGCAATGGCACGTATCAAAAATAGTCTCCATGGCTGTTATCCACCTTTGGCTAACCAAAGGGTCAATTTCACCTTTGAATTGCAAAGGTTTGCATGCCATGAAGTCAGTATACGTGCAGTGACGTTTTTCGACTTCAGCTATTGGCGCTGCTACCATATTATTTGTAGGTTTTTCTACAATTACTTCATTCTTTTTTAATTTTTCTTCTAGCATAATTCCAATAGAATTTTGCATTTCAGCTAGGAGAAATGGGATATTGGCTTCAAATGCCTTTCCTACTTCAATGGCAATCTGTCTACGAATTTCTTCAGGTACAAACGTTGTATTATTATTAAGACGAGATGAATACACTGATCTTTCTGAAGCATCATCTACATGCTTTTCAGTGTTACGACTTCCCTCGCCTTGTATAGCATTCTCCCCTCTTTCATCCGCCATATCTCTAAATAAATTATTTAGTTTACGTTATTTTTATTCTAATGATTTCTACACTGCAAGTACTTATTTAAGGCCTTATTGCTCCATACTTTATTGTCAAGACAAACAATATATCTAAGGCCAAAAGTACTATATATGCTTATACTACACATACACATCATTTTATGCATATATACTCCACATCCCCACACTTACTCTTTGACGTTTTCAATACAATATGATATTTGGAAATTCAAAATGATATGATATATTACCTTCATACTGGCCAGGTATGAAAACAATATATTATACTCATTATAATTTTCCAACTATCATATCATATCTCAAACATACAAATTTCAGTATACACATATTTTCTCATATGTTTTCATGAAGCACCAATACAAACTCCCCATTTATTTGCTTCCTTGGACCGCTTCTGGACTGAACCCTCTCGTTTTAATATCAGTAGCACTTATGGTTCGAGTCTAAGTATTTCTTTTATATACTTAAATCTCTCGAACCGTGCTCTGATACCAACTTGAAACACACCAAATTTTTTTTTTTCTATTTTTTATACTTTCACCACATATATCAGAGTTTAGGTCCCAGTTCTCAACAAAATTTATCACTCGTGGTGACATATCATTTCATTATATATATAAAATCATTACAAGAAACATGAACGTTCTACAAACTTTTATTACAATATTTATTATATTAAGTATTAAACGAGAGTAGGGTTCATTCGTCAGTCCAAAGTCACGCCCGTGAAGCTTTAACCATTTATGGGTGCTTTTCCTGAAAACATTTAAAACATATTTTTTTATTAGCTTTCGCTAAGTAAGTACACCTCTTTATTTTCAAAAAATATTTTCTTTCATTGGAATTTTACATCCAAACTCTTTATTTATTTAATCCTCTTTACATCTTTGGAATTCAACGCCCGAATTCCTTATGGGTTTATTTTTCACCCTTGAGGATTAATAACTCCTCTTGTATATATGTGGAGTTCAACACCCAAACCCCTTGGGATTTCAACACCCGAAATCCTTACATATATTTAACTCCCCTTTTTATATATGTGGAGTTCAACACTCGAACCCCTTGGGATTTCAACACCCGAAATCCTTACATATATTTTACATACATATCAATTTTTGACATTACTAAAATATATGCTTGATCCATACCCCATAATCATTTTCATCATGATCATGCCTATAAATAAACACATATCTCATGTATTTAAACATGCTTCAACTCCACAAAATTCATACAAACTTATGATAATTAAAACGTATAACACATAGTTAAACATGTATCATGAGTAAGTTTTGGGTCAGTGTACTTACCTCCTCTTATTAGTGACCTTAAATGTAGAAAAGAACTTGTTAATTACTGTGATCCAATCGTCACAACTCCTATGTTTCCTTGCTCAAGTCTCGCACACGAGTTTATACATATCTTCCTCCATTTAATTGTTGATAATATTCATATATGTCTATGTATTGAGGCGGCAACCTCTAAACCGACTTCACCATATACTATATGTGTTCTTTATTATTAATATTAAACAAGTATTTTTTATTTTTTTTTTTTGAAAAATGTGAGCCGACTTACAAGTCTTCCAAGTGAAGTTTCTTAAGTTGATTTTATTACTTTAATACACACATATGTATGTAAACGTGGCATACAAATGGTGTATGTCACAATTACTTTTATTTTCATTTGTTATTATTATTATTATTATTAATTGTTTTGTTAAACGTCATTTAATTCAATAATAGTTTGACTCAAAACTAACTCGTTAAACACTTTTTAAAATATATATTTCAGATATTTTATTTTCACCCATAAAACGGGATGTTACATTAAGTCAGGTACATAATAGACCTTGGTAACAATTTGGATCACACCTTCAATTTCAAGGCGAATATCACCAATTCCTTTCACCATAAGTTTGAGATCGTTACCCAACTTCACGGTGTGAGAGTAACTTTCATCCAAGTTGATAAACCAAGATCTGGATCCAGTCATATGATTGGAACAACCTGAATCCAAAAACCAAATGCCGGACGTACCTTCGGTGTTTACCTCTTCACGTGCCATGAGTAGTAGATCTTCACCTTCATCGAACTCAGCATAGTTGGCAGCACGATCGGCTTTGGGACACTCGTATGAGAAATGACCAAGCTGATGGCATGTGTAACATTCCACAGTTGATTTGTCAAAGTCAGTGCGGGATCTTCCTCGTCCTCGACCACGACCCCTACCACCGGGAGATCGACCACGTCCTCGTCCGCGTGTTGCATTCTCTATCTTCATTACTTGATCTTCTTGTGGTTTTCGACGTAACTTTTGTTCATGCACTAGAAGGGAACTTTGTAATTCATCGATGGTAAGTTTGTCAATGTCACGGGATTCTTCGAGTGTACACACTACGAAATTAAAATTCTCTGTAAGGGACCGCAGTATCTTCTCCACAATGGTGACATCACTCATCTTCTCACCATAGTGACGCATCTCGTTGGCCACGGTCATGACCCTATTAAAGTAATCTGTGATGGATTCTCCTTCCTTCATGTCCAACATCTCGAAATCACGACGAAGACGTTGTAGTTGTGCTCGTTTCACACGTGTGTTTCCTTGGTACTTGGTACGCATAGCATCCCAGATTTGTTTTGCACTCTCCTTCTGGGCCATCGTCCGAATGATCTGTCGGTCAATCGACTGGAACAGATAATTACGGGCCTTCAAATCCTTAAGCTTCATTGCTTCAAGTTGGCTCCTCTCTGCAGCCGTTAAGGTCTCTCCTTCCTTAGGTAATTGAATCTCAGTTTCAATTACTGACCAAAACTCCTTTGATCTCAACAGATTTTCCATGACCAAACACCAATGGTCATAATCACCGTCAAAGCGTGGAACACTTTGATATGAAACCGTCTCTTCTGCCATGGACTTGATAGAAGCTGTGTATCGCTCTCACTCACCAGGTATGTGCTCTGATACCACTTGAAATGGTTTCAAGGATATCAAAGTAATCACTCAAATATCTGGATGATCTTATTCAATGACTTCAATGCTATATTTATAGCAATACAGACTCTTCAATGAAAAACTAACAATGCGAAATATAAGCTAACAAACCACAAGACTCGGTAACAATCTAGACTCCACTAATATTACCGTTACTAACACACGTACGCATGCATGGGCTACAAACCCAACATGCATGACACTACTAATGGGCTGCAACCCAATTATTGACCCAAACAACTTAACAATAAATAAATCAAATAATTTACATTTGTTATGACTATAGTAATAGTCGGAGCGAATTATATGAGAATTCACTGATGTTATGTGGGTGGATTCCTTTCGATACCACAAGTACCAAGTATTATAAGAATCAATTTAGATCTTTCGTTTATTGATGTATGTATCTAAATTTTAATATGACTAATGCTAATATACGATTGTTACTAATGTGTTTACATATATATGGTAAAGAAAAATGTGTAATTATAACAGATGATTCTTACATATTTTTCTCTTGATTTTTAATTATAAACGAGTAAGGACAAATAATAAAACAATGATATCATTTTTAAAATTTTTTTTTTATTTTCTAAAAGTAAAAACGTTTTTAAAAATGCTATTTTTAAAATTTTCTTATGAAAAGTTTGAATTCTAATCATTTTTGAATCTTTTTAAAAAACACAAGTTTTAAAATATTTCTTATTTTTAAAAAGGTTTGATGTATTAGAAAAAAAAATTATTTTATAAAAAATGTTCTTTTAGAAATTGGATTTATAGAAAGATCTATATTCTTAATTTATTAAAAAAAATTAAATCTTAAAATAAATTTAATAAAATTATTAGTAGTTAATGTAATTATTTATTATAAGAGATAACGAGAAAAATAAAATTTAGATGCTTTATAATTGCGGCATCTGTCACTAAAAAACTTCATTAATTAGTATAGATAGATTTAGAACCCATTTCAATCTACAACTTAAACACTCAAACGTGTAATTAAGTTATGATATTTCTTTACGTACCATAGTTTATATCGAATTATGGTAATATGGTAGTATCGTAAAGAATGAATACAATGAAGAAAACTGGTATAGTTACACAGAAGTTGTATTCACAATAGTGTATTTTTTGGGTATTGTATGTTTTTGAAACTGATTAATAAACATTGGTAATATAACTACCGTACGACCTTGTAATAATGTGCGGGTAACAATATTTGTTCCACTAATTTTGATGGTAATGTTAGTTATTGCCACGCTACTTAGCTTTTAAAGACCTACTATTATTACTTTCCTCGACTCTCAAATCTGTATTTCAAAGTATGCAACATAATAGTACAACCTTAATATGGAGACATTTGTTAGTACTTTTAAAAACTTTAAAACAAAATTATAATCATTTTCCTAAAACCTGCGACTAATGTTCTTAAAATCGGATCAAATAGTGAACCGAACGTTTTATAGGTTTGTTGGTTGGAGCGGTTCGACCGGTCGAACCAGAAATAAGAACTGGATAAAATTTTAATAATTTTTTTGAATATATGTAAGAAATATTGAAATTTAGAAAATACATATAAAAAAACCGATTGAACCGGTTTGGTTCTCGGTCCGACCAATCAAACTGCTGGTTTAACGTCAAAACGGTTTTAAGCACCAGACCGAATTGGAGTCCGGTTTAACGCTTGCAACATCTTCATCTATTTCAGTTGAAGAAACAAAGCACCATCATCTTTCACATAGCCACAACCACTACTATCGCTAACCATGTCCACAACTTGATCGCTCTCTGTTGATGGCGACGATGTCAACAAAAAGCCGCAACCTCTCTGTAACTCACCGGTTTCACCAAAACTTTTACTTTTAACATCTATTTCCACAAATTTCAACAAAGGTTTTTTATTTCAGCCACAGTAGAATACTGACATGGAGCGATGATGGTACTTTCTTATACTTTAATTAAAAAATTGAAAAAAGAAATGAATTAGCCAATCATAAATTTCTACCATGGTAAATGTTATATAGTGTAATGATTGATTTTGATTAGTACTTATTAGTACTCTGTAATATGTCACGGTTCTAAAAAAGATCCCTCACATCCCCCCATTCACAAACGTGTCATGTGTGAATGTGTTATTGTATAAAATGAAATTAACAAGCTAAGCGTAGAAAACCAGTAGAATGCGACCCATGTTTTGGGGCGAGGGATTTATCCGTCAATAAAATTTCATGCTTTTTATGCAATAATCAAGATAATTCCGTGCAGCACGTACATTATAATCACACTATAATATTATACCCAAATTAGATATAATAAAAAGTTTTTTATTTTATGACCTTTTTTAATAAAAGAATTTTAAAGTGTGTAAAAATTATTTTAAGTTCAAAAATAGATAAAAGCATAAAATTATTGCTTTTCTCATATGGACTCTCCGCCATTCAATTCATTCCCATTTGTACACATTACACTCCTAAATCTAATTAAACTATTTAGATCAACTCATATCACTTGTCACGCTTCTCACATTCTTTTTGTTTATTTTTTTATAATATTTATTTTCAAAATTTTCAAGTTGATCTATACATTAAATATTCAAATCCGGAAAATAACACGTCTTAATTTCACTAAGACATTGGAGAATACAGGAAATAGCTTTATACGTGGCAAAACACCTAGGTGATCCAGCTACCCTCAACTCCTCAAGTATAATTAATGTGTTATGTCACCGGCCACATGTTTATAAATTTCAATTCGAGGCCATTATAAACTGGGTCCCAAAATTTCTTCTTATATTTGATTACATATTATTTACCATATTTCTGATCATTATTAACACATGCACATAGGTAAAACTTAATAAATTTTAAATCGTTGAATATATCGTACACGGTTTCAAGTATAGGTAATTGGGAAAAGTCATTAGTTATACCAATTACTTTTCAAATAGAATCTCCTCTCATTCAAAAAAGATGCTCCTTTATTTAGTATTAAAATCATCTATAACAATCATCAATTTCATTACGTTATTTAGTAAGCCTAAGTCTAAATCTTGTTTTAGGTAAAGTTTAAGTTACCCGTATTTTATGTACATACAAACAAGATATGTTCGTTTGTATGTATATATATTTCAATGAGCAGTTACTTATACAAATCTAAGTATACTTTTAAATCTACACATATGTTTACTATATATTTAAATTCTTAATCTCATTATATACTTTGATACTGTTGGATTACAAAACCATCTGTATATAAGTGGTTAGGTTAGAATAAGAAAGCAAGAAAAACAAATATGAATGGTGGGATGGTTATGGGCCAACCGTCCCATAAAAAACACACACATAAAAGGAGGGAGGATCATGATCCTCATGGGGGGCTGTTAAATTCAAAACAAAAGTTGGCCTACTTTCTGATGCCACGTGGACCAACAACAGGACACATGCTCATCCGATCTGTCGTTGATTGAACCTATACGCTGTAGCGACGTGAAAACGATTAATAAATGCACATGTAGAATATGTGGCCTTTCACTTACCCCAAGGGCCAAATTTTCTTCCAGCCGTCCGATTCTTCATCAACGTTTCAATTTTCGTTGGAATATGTTACAAATGTACCCTATTTATTTTCATCTTTTGTATCTCTCTCTATACATACATATAGATACATGAAAAGAAATAGATATAATAGGATGTCTAAATAACAAAAAAAAATGTTTATATAATACAATCCTTTTCCTTGGCATGATTATGAGTAAAATTATGTATTTTTAAAATAAGAATCATGGGTATAAATCTTTAACAAAAATTACGTGTAAATAAGTGTGATGATTTTAGTAGCATAATAGGTTTAGAGTAAAGAGTATGTGTATTTACCCGTATAAATAATCAACATCTCGAATTCTAATTATCTTTTTTTCTCCAAGCTGTTAAGCATATATTCAGAGATTAGTGACTAGCCATTTCTTTAACTACAATTATGTATTTGACACGTATCTCATGCTATGTTCAGTTTTTAGATAAAGAAAAGGACTTGACCGGTCAAGTACGTTGTTTTCAAAGCTCAATTTTGGCTCAAATGTAGTATCTAAATTAAACTTTCTACTCTAATATAAGGGTAATTAGGGGACACAAAACATCACAACATTTTTTCTCGTCAAATTTTTCCCGCTAGTATCTCCTATTAAATAACTACATTAATTATTAATAATATTATTTAATTATTTTTTAAATTAAAATAGTATTTTTAATAAATTAAGAAAAACATTTTTTTATTAATTTTAAGCAAATTTTTATAAAATAAGAAACTTTACTAAAACATCAAAAAAAAATTAAAATACAAAATATTTTAAAATTGAGGTTTTTAGAAAGTAAACTTTTATAAACAACAAATAATTAAAATTAAAAGTTATAATAAGAAAGTTTTTAACAATGATATTTTTTAAAAAGTTTGATTTAAAACAATTTTTCATTCTATTTATGATAAGGAAGATTTCAATCATATTTGAAAGTATCATTTTAATTAAATATTTTTTATGTTTAATAATTTATTTATTCAACTCATGTAATACATGAGTTTTTTAAAGTTACTATGAAATAAAACGGAAGCTAAAGTCAAACAAATACAAATTTTCCAAAAGTATTTGAAATGTTAGAATATATTAAGGTAAGTTGTTATAGGTTAGGACTATTAGCTTAGCCCATTGCAATGAAAAGTTTTGTATTTTGTGTAATTATACTAGTGGTTATAATACTAGTGGTAGATTAGAATTAAATTAAAAAAGTAACTATTTGATTAAAAATTTGCAATTATCCCATGACTTTAGGAGCAAAGTGAACAGCTTTCTAGTTTTAAAATATGTGCGATAGTAATTATATCAAATAAATTCACACATTTCAATATTTGATGTACATGATATGACTTGTGGTACTTCTAGTGGAGTGTTCTACAAGGGCTTTAATTCTTTTGAAATTATTAATCATTGTGTAATTAAAAAGCCCACTTTGCTTCATATATTTCCAAATCCTGAAAGAGACCATTATCAAGTGGTATATCTGGACCCACCTGTTTATTTTATAGTTACACTTGTTATTAGTGTTGCAATTCCCCTGCTCTTATCCTAGATCTGATAGAAAAAGAATGGTGCATCTTTTGGAAGCAAACCCATCCAGCTAAAAGTCTCAGATCACCCAAGAACCACAACATATCATGACTGCATTATATGCATGACCTTAACTATTATAAATAACAGAGAGAGATATATAGAGATAGAGGAATAGGCAGAGAGAGAGAGAGTACCCTGCAACTGCAACTGCATCTGAGCAAATGGATCAAGATTCAGAGAAGATGGCAGAAACAACCACTACCAGCAACACAGAAGAACATACAAATCAACAAGAAAGAGACCCAGAGAACAATTCTCTACATCAGCCACTTCTTAAGCGAAACCGAACACTTTCGTCGAGTCCACTGGCCCTTGTTGGCACCAAAGTTTCCTATATTGAAAGCTTGGATTACGAGTAAGTTTCTTGAAGATCTACTTACAATTGGCAATTGTTCATGAAACATTAGTTTAAAAACAAACCTTTTTTGTTAAAAATTCAGGATCAATGAGAATGATCTGTTCAAGCATGACTGGAGAACCAGATCACAAGCTCAGGTGTTGCAGTATGTATTCCTTAAATGGTTATTGGCTTTCCTGGTCGGGCTTTTAACCGGTGTCATAGCCACACTCATCAATCTTGCAGTTGAGAACATTGCAGGATACAAACTACTGGCTGTAGTCAACTACATAGAAAAAGAGAGGTGTTTTATTGTTTCAAATATTATTATGCATTTTAGAATCTTAAAATTCAACAATCTTATGTATGATCATGGTCTATGCAGATACATGATGGGGTTCCTCTTCATGACTGGGGTTAATTTCCTGTTGACACTAGTTGCAACTCTTCTCTGTGTGTTTTTTGCACCCACTGCAGCTGGGCCTGGTATTCCTGAGATCAAAGCTTACCTAAATGGTGTAGACACTCCCAATATGTATGGTGCCACAACAATGTTTGTTAAGGTGCACACCACATATTTAACTATTAGATTAAAAAGGTGATGGAGTAATCATGTAGAGCTAAATAGTGATTCTTACATGATCTATGATATTACAGATCATTGGAAGCATAGGAGCTGTATCTGCAGGGCTGGACCTAGGGAAAGAAGGGCCTCTGGTTCACATTGGTGCCTGTATTTCTTCACTGTTAGGTCAAGGTGGGCCTGACAATTACAGGATTAGATGGAAATGGATCCGTTACTTCAACAACGATCGTGATAGACGAGATATCATAACATGCGGTGCCTCATCAGGGGTATGTGCTGCTTTTCGTGCCCCAGTGGGAGGTGTGTTGTTTGCTCTTGAGGAGGTGGCAACATGGTGGAGAAGTGCTCTTTTGTGGAGAACTTTTTTCAGCACAGCAGTTGTAGTGGTGGTGCTTAGAGCTTTCATGGAGTACTGTAAAGCAGGAGAGTGTGGACTTTTTGGTGAAGGTGGGCTGATTATGTTTGATGTAAGTGGCGTTTCGGTGAATTACCATGTTGTTGATCTCATCCCTGTAACTGTAATTGGGATCATTGGAGGTGTTCTAGGAAGCCTTTACAACTATGTTCTTCACAAGGTCCTCCGTCTCTACAATCTCATTAATGAGTAAGCCTTTGCAATCCTTAGTACTTAATATCACTACTCAATGTACATTACTCCATTAGTTCAAACCAAAGGTATCAATATCAACCAATTTACTTATGAATGGGTTAACTTGGGTCCTATTTTATATCATATCGATGAAATAAAGAAAATAAGATAAAAGGGGAATGCGTAAAACACGTTGAAAGACACAATGTCAATTTTAAATCCATAAAACATAATAAATCATTTTATTGAAATATTCAGATTATTATTATAATCAAATTATGTTGTAATCATATTTGACACATTAATATTTACAAGACTTTAGAAAATACACAAAAAAGTGATAGCAGGTTAAAGCCGACCCACCACATTTTGGCAGTACTAAAATGACCCGTTACCCAACCTGTACAACCCCTCATATTGCTGGCTCTGATTCTGATCCTTTTAAAATTGCATACACCATCCTAACACTGTCATATTTTCTTGCAGAAAAGGGAAATTAGCCAAAATCTTACTGAGTCTCAGCGTCTCATTGTTCACCTCAGCATGCTTATATGGACTTCCATTCCTTGCTAGCTGCACACCATGTGATCCATCTGCTGTGGATACTGAGTGCCCAACAACAGGAAGAATGGGGAACTTCAAGAAATTTAACTGCCCAAAAGGACACTACAATGATCTAGCCACTCTTCTCCTTACAACCAATGATGATGCAGTACGCAACATCTTCTCCACCAACACTCCTAGTGAATATCGTGTATTTTCACTGGTCATTTTCTTTATCCTTTATTGCATATTGGGACTCGTCACATTCGGGATTGCAGTTCCCTCTGGTCTTTTCCTCCCCATCATCCTCATGGGCTCAGCTTATGGTCGCCTGCTTGGTATGGCAATGGGACCATACACAACAATTGACCAAGGTCTGTTTGCGGTTTTAGGTGCGGCTTCATTAATGGCGGGTTCAATGAGAATGACGGTTTCTCTTTGTGTAATATTTCTTGAGTTGACCAACAATCTTCTTTTACTCCCCATAACTATGCTCGTCCTTCTAATCTCCAAAAGTGTTGGAGACTGCTTCAACCCAAGTATCTATGAAATAATACTAGAACTTAAAGGGCTGCCTTTCTTGGAAGCTCACCCTGAGCCATGGATGAGAAATATAACTGTTGGTGAATTAGCTGACATTAAGCCACCTGTGGTCACCCTAAGTGGAATTGAAAAGGTTGGGAGGATAGTGGAGGTTTTGAGAAACACAACACATAACGCTTTCGCAGTTGTCGATAACACCTTGGTGCCCACAGGGGGGCAGATGAGTGAAGTCCATGGGCTAATTTTAAGAGCTCATCTTTTACTAGTTTTGAAGAAGAAATGGTTCTTACAAGAGAGAAGGAGAACAGAGGAATGGGAAGTTAGAGAAAAGTTTACGTGGGTTGATGTGGCAGAAAGATGGGGCACAATAGAAGAGGTAGCAGTTACAAAAGAAGAAATGGAAATGTATGTGGATTTGCATCCACTTACCAACACAACTCCTTATACAGTGGTGGAATCCATGTCTGTTGCCAAGGCTTTGGTGCAGTTTAGACAGGTGGGGCTTCGCCACATGCTAGTACTACCAAAGTACCATGGACCTTCGGTAAGTTAGCTTTCCATCTTTAGAACGTACAAACACACCATAGAAAAATATAATTGTAAATCATAGAATAATGTTACTGACCTTATGTTATGCTTCTTCTCGCAGGTGCCACCAGTGGTTGGGATCTTGACCAGGCAAGACTTGAGAGCCCACAACATTTTGAGTGCATTTCCTCATTTGGAAAAATCCCATGCGAGTAAAAAGGGACGTTAACTGTCCATGTACAAGTCAAAAGGCACCGGCAGTGATTCAAATAAAAGGATATTGTACTTTTGTTTTCCAATTTTGTATTCTTTTATAAGAAGGTACCCCAAGAATGTAAAACATCTACATCGGTAACACTTAAAGATTGCATTGTTTGTCAGTTATAAGTCAAATCAGTTATTCTTATCCACATACAGTCAGTTATTTTGGCTTAATATCCTTTTCTTTTGACTCTATCTTCCCAGATAACAAATTAATTATCTTGAGTTTTATTAGTCTCAATTAAAATGAAGCAATTAATGGTTACTTAACCAAGGTTATCACCTATGATGTGACCAGAAGATGATTCAATGTACATATAGAAAAGGACTGAAGTGATATGAACGCATGTGCATATCGTTATCTGTTTTTAATTCTCTCATCCAAGTGGGAATTGTTGCAAGAACTACAGCAGAACTCAAGGCATCATACAGAGATTATTTATCTTCACAGTTGGTAAATGAAGAGAAGAGGACCGCTGAATTTTGAAATTGACAGCAGCAACATACTCGTGACTGCATATCATGGGAAAGAGAAAGAGCTAAATTTTGAAATATAGCGGGTTCGCTTGCGTGTATGTGCAAGTGTGATGGAAGCCTATTTATCTACCATCTTATATTACTGCCTCCTGTTATTTCACATGTATATATAGCTAGAAACTTGTCTGCAGATGCTCAAAACTAAACGTAAGTTATAACTTCTTAGTTTTATCTATAATGCATAGGTACCAAAGTATAGTTGATTGCCTATAATTTAAGGTCTCAATCAAACATCATCAGTCAGAAGAATTAAGTCTTTAAACTCTCTCTTAATGGAGGTTGTCAAATCTTCTCTATTAACTGTCTAAAGCTAACTTAGCACAGCACCTACATCACCACTGTATAAGGAAACATATTAACTTTTCAAAGGTAACTCCCATTAACTTTTCAAAATCTACTTATTTACCCTTTAAAATTTACTTATTAACTTTCTCTTTTATGTTTCCCAAACATACTTATAGACTTATTAACTTTTCAAAAGTTAGTAAGTCAAAATATGGTTAAAAAGTAGCAATCCCAAACACCCACTAAGCTGTAAGCACATGATGATCACACACAACCATTCCCCAATAATTGGAAATTGGAAGGTAAACCTGCAAGTCTGCAACTATGGGAGCTATAAATCAGAACAAATCACTTCAAATTGCAAAAGTTCTAATAATCCCTTCAGAGACACGAAACAAGGTACTTTGAGACCAAATACTAGCAATTATGTTTATAAAACGAGAGATATAATAATGTCATTAGCAATAATCATTTTTAGCAACCAATTAAAGGTAGAGACACTTGCAAAACAATCTACAATAAGATGTACCATTATGCTTGCAGCAGCCTGGTCTCTAACAACCGGATGGGGGAACTGGTGCTCCTGATTGCACCTAGAACACCTGTAAAATCCAATCATGATTAAAACATGCATATACAGACGAATTCATATATAACAGGAATCGAATCTAAAAGTAAAATGGTCGAATAACTACAAACCGAAGTGAAAAGAGTCGAGAGAAGAAGATGGAACGGAGATAGGAGTGAAGCTAGGGTTAGGAAGTAGTTAATAAGTTATTGGAGTTAGGGCTGGTGAAGGTCGCTGCGATCATGAAGATTGAATCAAGGGCTCCGATAATGGATAGGGTTAAGCGGTGAGTTGTGATAGGAAAATGTGTCGATAAACGTGGGTCGCAAAAGAAGGTCACAGGCATGTATGATGAGCGGGTGGTCGATGAATGTGCCGCTGTGGCGCGGAATGGGTGAATCGTTTCCGAGCAACGACGAACCGTGATCCGTAGTAGTAGTACCGCGTGCAGATAAATAGTTCAAATGTGGCGTTATCATCACGCAAAAGCAGGCAACGGTGTACGGAGACAGAGAGAATGTTCGGACTTCGGAGTTTGTTATTGTGATCTCGACTAAACTCAATTTCTAATATAAAGATTCACTTCATTCCCAATTACTTTCTTAAATACTTTATAAACGTATCGGGGAAAAAAAGAAATATTATTGAAAAAATAAGTATTTATGTGTTTATATCCCTATTATTTAATTAAGACAGATATAAACAGAGTGTTATGTTTTTAAAGCATTCAGAGTTGATTTTGTATAAATGTATTTATGTGTTTTTTATATTACATGAAATAGTTATAAATTGTTGTGAGTGTAGTAATGAGAAAATTTAATGTTTATTTGTATATTTGGGGAATCAATGTTCAATCAATATAATTATATTAATATTTTTAAAAATGGTTGTGAGTGGAGGATGGAGAAAATATAATGATAAAAATATATAAAAGTATTATTTAATTGAAAAAGAGAAAAAATAACAAATTTTAGTGTAATTATATGGATAAAGATGAAATCCACTGTGAATGCTTTTTAGGCCACTCAGAGTGCCCTCATCTACTTTGGGTAGGGTAGATATAGCGGCCCGAGTCGATAGAATAGTAGACGGGTAGGAAATGGGGCTTACGAACCCAAATGTGAATACATGAAATTTTAAAGTCGCTGAACGATTATGCTACAATCATGGGTGATCGTTGGATATTTTAGTCAAATTGCTCATTTTCATCCATTTTTTTTTACATTTGGTTCTCCAAGATTATGATAAGTTGCATTTTTCATCCAAAAACGTTAACTCTATTAATTTAAAATATTATGCATTCATCATTAAAGGGGGTAACTATATATTGCTTCATATAATAACAGAAAATCCAAATCGTTGTTAAAATTTTACTCATGTGTTAATGTTTCATTAATGGATGCAAATGATAACTTTTCAAAACTTTGGGGAGCCAAATACAAAAAAATTATTTTTGGATGAAAATGACTCTTAAAAAAAACTAATAGATGATATTTGTGGTTTGACGAAAATTATAATTTTGACTTTTGAGTACTAGATTTTTCGAATAACAAATTAGGGTTTTGACATTTAATTTCGTAACAAGTTTTAACATTATGATCAACGTCTATTAAATATACATTTAAATTAAAAACGAAATGACAAAATCAACTTTTAAAATTTGTAAAAAGGGTAATTATCCTAAAACAAATCCATAAATTAAACATACTGGTCATAAATATACTTAATCCATAACATGTCATGAATTATGTACATTTTAAATGACTAAGTTTTTAATTAGATGCAAACCTTACATGACTATAATTTATAGTTTCAATGTTAGGATAGTAAACTAAGTATTAAAATTAACAACTATAAAAAAACCTTTAAAACATAAATGAACGCTTGTAAAAACATATAAATAATCATTCATCACGTGATTGAGCCACAGCAAAATCTTGTATTCAATTATCTAATTTATCGATCCAAATTTTCTTTTAATGTTCGTTTATTTATTAAACAAACATACCTACCTAAACGAAATTCCCGCAGCCACGCACACTTTTCATAAAACGTTTAGTTTGATGTACATCCCTACATATAGAACAATAAAGATCTTACTAACCTTAAACAACATAAAATTTAGATTTTTAAATTATGAGGTTGAATACGTTTTTTAAATTGTTTGCAAAACAGATATGAAATAGAAAAACACAACTCAAATATTTTTTATAGCTTTCGCATATTGTTTTTATAACAAATATATTTTATTATATGCTCAACGGGTACACAATCAACACTAAGAATTACACATCAAAACGAACAAAGTGAAAGAACATAATTCATGGCTCAACCTATTCCTCATCTGAATCCAACAACTCAAAACCTTTAAACTCATAAAACCTTATAGATATCCTTAGGCTTTTCCTTCAACACAACAAGTGCATCATATAGCTCATCACTAAAAACGTGACCGCGAAAAGAAACGATCCCGACACATTAGTCGCACCCGAAGTAGAAGATGAAGTCGAAGTTGGTGTTGTAGATGACGACGACGACGATGATGAAGATGGTGAATCTGAAGAAGCCGAGACCGTAGTGATCTTCACCTTCATACCCTGGTTACAGTGTCCAGTAGTACCACATGCGAAGTACCTTGTACCCACCTTTGTTAACTTCACCACACTGTTGCCATCGCTCATCGAGTTCGTAGCCGATCCCACGTCGCAGTTTTTGTATTCGCTCTCGCTGCTGAGCTCCGCAACGCTATGAAGCGGACTATACTTGAATACTATCACAAAAGGATATAATGATCATTTTGACAAGTATAAATGACTCGTGTATAAAAGAAGTACTATCATAACTTTTTAGTCACGTCATCATAAAATGCTCATTTACTAGGTCTAACTTATGTTTATCTTTAAAAAAGCTTAACGTTTACATATAAAAAATGATAAGATCTAGTGACAAGACCGTTAGCGGACCCTGTTGACCCTCGTGTTATAATATATTGTAACTTACCGAGTGTGTCGCCGACCTTAAAAGTTTGACCCGAAGCCCACGAGTCAAAATCCGTCGATTCGTCCCACCCTTGTTTCCCTCCGACGACGTGTTGCTCCGCCACTCCTTGTTTCGACAACATTAGCAACATTCCAACGAACAATAACATGTTATATGCGTTTTTCTCCATTTTGTTTAATCAAATGATGTGTGTGTGCAACCAAACATGGTCTGGATGTATATATATACACACACTACAACGTTGGACCAAATGCAAATACAGATCATATCAACTTCTTTTACCACTTTGCCCCTGGGATTGGTGTGTTGGAACGATGGTTTGTCATGTCATTCATGGTGTATAATTGTAATTTCATATTCAAAGATACTAATTTATGTTATTTGGTAGGTTTACATTAAAATCAATAAGACAGCTAGATAATTTGTGATTCAAGCAAAATCTTGTTAGTACTGTTAAAGAGTTTGCTTGCCTTTGAAACTTATCATAATTGACTTTGGTGTTGCTTTTGGTTAACTTTATTGTTAAGAAAATGAACTAATGATTGCAATTGTGGTTCGTATTTTGCCAAAAGCCCATCTTTAGGCCTGCAAACATTGGGTTTTTTGGATCCATTTAAGTCATTTTAAAGTGACTCGTATCCTTAAATGATACAAACTAAAGAAACTTACTTTGAGACAGAATTTATGTTTATGTTATATAATTTGCTGACTGTTTTACGACCAAAAGTTTCGGTCGTACAAGTTTCGGTCATAAAACAGTCAGCAAGTTTCGGTCCGAAACAATTTCGGTAGTTAGGTTTGCAACCGGTTTATTTTAGTCGCTAATGTGGTCTTTGTGTTTGGGGCCGAATTATTTTCTCAAGTGGTTTTATATTGCTTTTAAAGAAAATAGCATCCATTTTTCGACCGGTTTGTTTTGTAATGTTAATTTTTAGACAATTTTGAATTGGTGACTGATTTTGTTTTGGTCGCTAATTTTGAGACCATTGGTATTTGCCGCTAGATCTCGTCCCTTGAGTTGTGACCTTTTTTGGTCACAATATTCGGTTTGCTTTTGCTCATTTTTGTAGTGGTGGATGCTCTTAGTAGAGGTAGACTGAGGCTCGCTTCTTAAGAAGACATCGACGATTGAGGCATTTGGGCAACGGTTTTTAACTTTGAAATAACCATGATATTAAACAGAATTCCCCTTAAGCTTTAACTAAATCAACTGATAATTCATAGGGCATATAAAATGAAAATTGTGTTGATGAAAGCATACCTCACCAACAAAGACTTTGGTAGCAACAACACCAAGTGTAGTGATCATATGGCTTAAGTATGCGATTTGGCTTAATAATGCAGCCTATTTCATCTTGTTAGCTGTCTACTATACAAGATTTATATGCAATCAAAATTACCTACAATGGGAGCAAGATAATATCAATAGGTTGTGTACTTTCTTTTTAGGAGTTGTGTACTTTCTCTTTAGGAGGTGTGTACTTTAGTATGTAAACCAGTACGAAAAAGACCTCCATTACATGACCATTATGAGACGAATAGGTATCAAAAACCGTTGCTAAAACAATAGAACATGTTACTACCACTTTGCCGGGTTTTATCGCTATGTTATCATAACTGTAACACCCTAACTTGAAATAAGTGTTGCAGCACTATTAAAGAAACCTTAAACAAAATTATAATTCCTAAGGCGTTAAATAATTTAGAACAATGAGTAACTAAGCTTTAATTGTGATTATTTATACGTTTAATAAAGTAAAATTCTTTTGGGAGTTATAAGTCTTCACCCTCTTCACGAATGCCCCGAGAGACTTGAAACCTATCACGTGAAAAGAAAATTGCCAATGTAACATGTTATCGGCATGGTGAGTCTTTCGCTACTTTGTTGAGGGATGGGAGTGATAACGACGAAGGAGTTAAAAGTCACGATTTCATCCAACATCCTGTTCTAGAATTTCTATGATCGGATATGTGGTGCATGAAAATCAAATAACGTGATTGTTTAGTGCAAAACTTGGATTACTAGCAAAAGGAAAATAAACAAAAATGTATTATATGATAAATGGTACTAATTGAGTAGTAGAGGTCTAGTGGCCTTGAATGTTTTGGACTTTAATCAATGATCAAAATCTTTCACGGGTTCCTTGGAACTATTGGGCCTGGAGTCCATAAAAAAACTTGATCGGTCAATATCTGAATGCCTAAAAACAAAATTGTAAATAGTACAAATAAATAATTAATCACACTAAAACAACACTAATGCTTTCAAACTTTTTATATTTAAGAAAAAAACTAACAAATTAAGACACGTGTCACTTTCTGGTGTGTTTTTTTTTCACTTATCTCCTCTATTAAAATAGTGATAGTAAGAGTAATATCAACAATAAAACTATAAAATATTTTTAGATATTAAATAACATTGATATTAAAGGTAATGATTTTGTGTTTAAACTAATTATAATTTAGTGATGATTATATAAATCATATTAATCCATGTGATACATGAGCTATTAACTTATTTTAATATAAAAAATTAAAACAATCAATAGAGTATTGAAACAAACAAAACTAATTATGCTACCAAAAAGGATTTTTAAGTATTTTCCTTCTTGATGGTACGGTTTCGTATAACATAGCTAGTTAAATTGCAACTCTATAAAATTTCTCATGTGATCTTATTGGGAACCGCTTGTCACACGACACACATACTATTGTGGCTGCTCTCTTCTTGCATCAATCTGCCCAAACGCGACATACCATATCACCATCTAGGCCTCTATCGCTTTGGACATACGATCTTAAAATACTTGAACTTGATTGTATGACTTGGGTGTCCTCCTCTTTATTTACATCACTAAGTTACCATAAAAGTATTTCAATTTTAGAGCATAATAAAAACTAAAAAGAAAACCAAATAGTTGGTAAGAACGTTCTTGTAGCTTTTAGCAAATATTATTATATTAACTTTTTTTTTATTGAACGGCAGCAAATATTTACTTACTAGTGATAGTTATTTAGTTGACCAGATCAAGTTGTATGTATTGAATAAATTTGTAACAGTATCTTGATTGTATACATGCATGTTACATCAAATCTTTCTTCATGACCATATATGTACTTGAATGAATGAATGACCCATGATTATCTCAGCAATTGCCGACAACCATATGGGAATGATGAATTGCCCATGTTACAAGAATGCTTTCCCATACAGATGTTAAATCTCTGAGTCTGAGTTGACTCACCTGGTCATCAAAAGTAAGCCTTAAACGAGTCAATCAAGAAATATCAGTAAGACTGTTATTGAACACACACAAGTAACCAAAACTCAGCCCAAATGGCAAGCAAGGTAGGTTCTTTATAACAAAAATCTTGAAATACATATTCCCTCTGGAAAGCATATACTTCTTGTATATCTTAAATAATCAACCTCAAGACAAGTTATTCGGCTTTACATATTCGTTTTTTTACTATACATTTAACCCTCAGGGCGCATGGCTAGCACACTAGCTCATCACGCCACAACAGGGTGTGGGTGTGGGCTCGGGCTCAGGCCCGGGCTCATCATCTTCCTCCCATTGGTCGATGAGCTACGGCTAGAAAGCAAACTTGGAAAACAACTCCCAAATTTCTCCCTCTTTGACTTCATCAAATTACCACCATTTGCCAAAGGGCTTTCCACATTCGAGTTCACCCCATTTTTCACTGGTGCACCGTCGTTTTCATTTTCAGAATCATAGTTTTCTCTTAGGCTATCTTTGAAAAGATCAGAAAGCCTCATTTTCTTTTCTGATCCATTTGGAGATGGCTGATATGGTGAAACAGCAGCAGCAGCAACAGGAGGTTTATTGTTGCCCGCAGAGAAGTTATGGTGGACCGGCGTATTGCCTCTTGATGGGGTAAATTCTGCACATATACCACCACTCTGAGGGAGACCACTCATTCATATGTAAAATTAACAACACATATTGCGATTAAATGTATCTTACCGCCATTAACACTCATGAAATCATCGTCACAATCTGACTCTAACCATGCTTGTGAGTCGAAAAATGTCTCCTCTTTACTACCTGGAATGTGATTTAACAATTGCACATCAAGATTCCAAATATCGCGTACAAGAAAAAGGAAACAACGCGCGTCAATCCAAATCAAATAGTATGACATTATGCCATAGATATCTTCAAATTATACGATATTTTGTCTGCATACAAGTATATTCTTCCATGGTAAAGGTCAGAAAGAGGAATGGTCATGAAGATAACTTGTAACTAGCAACCATTGTTCATGACAAAATGTTCTGTGGGCCATTCTTCACATATAAGTTTCCACTGATTCATATTCGAACTTTTGTTTTCTAGTCAATTGTTTAACACCATCAAACAAAACCAGCACATCATGATAGAATTACTAATGGTAATACTATATACAATTTGAGAATGAAACAATAATATTAAATAACATCCTACCAATTGGGCCTTTGGATTTTATCATTTTACAGGATATTTCAAGATCATAACTTTGAAGATAGAAAACAAGAAGTCAACAATACTATTGTGTAATCCACAAGCAGTACATATCTTTTGAACAACTGTAAGTAAAGAACTCTTCTTTTTCCCCTTTGACAAAATATGCAAATAACATGACAATCTTTATCATAAAATAAACAAAAAATCAAGATTATGACATATTAAATAAGAAATCTAATCTATCCCCATTAATCATGTCAAGAACAACGATAATACGCATAAAACTTACATCTGAGCTATGTATTCTACGAAAGAGATTATGTGGTTCTACGAAAGAATTTTCATAAAATAAACAAAATAATCAAGATCATAGCATATTAATTATGTCAAGAACGTATATTCTAGCTATGGATTCTATGAAGTGATCATGTGCTTATTTTACGATCAAATAACAAAAACATCAAAATCACGACGACCCAGAAGAAATCAAATGAAACCCACGAAGAATCAATACCATATGAACACAAATCATACCAAATTGTCGAAACGAAGGGACCGATTTGGAGGGTGACCACTTAGGTTTATCAGCAAGATCACCATTGATGACAGGAGGTTTGACGATGTTTATATCATTAGACCCATATAACACCTGCGACTTCATCGCAGAGGGCTTCTGGTGATTCGAAACGCAACCACCCATGTGCTGTGAAGAAATTGACAAAAAGGGTTAATCAAGAATCAAGATTACACAAGTTGAAGTTGTTGAATTGATGAGGGAGAGCAAGAGTAAAGTATGAATGGTGTGATTTAGCGTTACGTTTAAGATAAGAAGGATAAAGAAAAACGGTTGTGAGGAGAAACCCAAAAATGCCAAAATCGAGAGGGAGATGATTGATTGATTAAAAGGGGTAGTTGTTTGTATTGATTAAGAGCACTTGGTCCCCCTTTCATTGTAGTTAATTTGAAAGTGTTTCTATTTTTGTTCTATAGCTTTGATGTGACTTGATATTTTATTCATTTATAAAAGTAAATAATGTATATGCAACTCATTTTTATCATAGTGTTTGGAAATGTGTTTTTCTTTTCAAATTAATGAGTCATCAAGTGAGAGTTTGAAGTTCCGTTATGAATAAACATATATATTAAAAAGTAGTTTTAGTAAGTGTGTGAATTTGTAGTATAAAATTAAGTGAGAAAATTGAAACATACAAGACTCCCCACAACGTCAAAATGCGTCATTCTTACAAATAGTCTCAATCAGCATGTTACATCAGCTTTTCATTAAATTTCATACATTCTTCCTACAATCAACTTTTACCCTCAACACCATCATTCCCACAAACAACCATTAAAAAAACAAAACAACACATATTTTTGTGTGTGGGCCCACAAAATGCATCCATGGAGCGCCCTTAGCAAATGGCGGGTGAAGGACGGATGAGCCTGCACGACGCAGCCCTTCCGAAGGGCGGCAAGGAAGGGGTAAAGGGCGGTGCGTTGTGGATAGTCTAAGAAACTTATTTACTATTTAATACTATTTTTTTAAAATTACTTTGATATAAGGAGTCATAGTGAAAGAAAAACACTAAATAATAGTTAAACTTTATAATTGTTTAGTTGAAGATTTAAAAAACACTCTCTTTTATTATAATTTTTTTTCTAAGCAACAATTCCTAAACTTTCAATTGTAAATGTCACGGTCTGTTTTTTATAAAATCTAAACTCCAACTTTTTATAGAGCAAATCATGTATCTATCAGTATGTCTCTTGAGTCATGTGTTATAACATCATGAGAGGTAGGCATGAGTGTTACGTACTTACGTAGGCAGATCACGTGCATCGAACATCGCCCCATGGGGCGCGGCCCGTCCTGCCATGACCGTCAATATATATATTTATCTTCCAATCAAATCAATCCACAATTAATTAAATACATTAAACTTTTAGAATAAAAGACCGTCATCCCTTTACAATCACCAAACACTACACATGCTTAATGAAATAATGAGTGTGAGTGTTATCACATCCATTCTTGACATGAAACATAGTGGTTGTGATATTTATTTATCTATTTAAACATCAAGAATAAAAGTACTATTATTAAAACACTAACAAGGTATCAGAGATAACAATACGTTACTGTAACATTTAATTTTGATCACAAAAGTATAACACATTGTGTTTGGGAGTATTTCGAGTTTACATTGAAGCCGCCTCTAAGGTGGTGTTTGTTTTTTACCAAAACATCTTCCCCACCTCTTCATCTGCGCGCACGCAGACGCGGTAAGAGGTTTTGAGTGCGCAGAGTGTTTGTTTTTCGGAAGACGTTTCATTAAAAAACGTTTGCAGGAGGTCTGCATGGAGAAGATGTGAACCTATGTTTTCTGAGATCTTCTAACCTCTTCTCACCTCCCCCACCTCTCCCATCGCCCGCCCCACCTCCCCCCACCAGCCGGACCACCGCCGCCCCACCACCCCACGGCCGAACCACCGCCGCCCCACCACCCCCACCGGTCGGACCATCGCCGCCCCACACTCATTGGAGTTCCTCGTAGATCATTAACCTTCGATCTATCCTCTTCACTCTTCTCCTCCTGAGGCTTCAATCTCTCCTGATTACCTACCGGTCGGCCCTTTTGCTTACGCTGTTTCCGGCCGACTCGAACCGGTGGTGCCGCCGGTTCGAACTTCTTCTCCTTTTTGTTGCCGTCTTTCTTCCGGTCACCGGAGTTGTTTTGCCGGTTCAAACCGCCGGGGGTTCCTTGACCCATGATGGATTTATCGTATTTTAGATGAAAATCGAAATGGGAAAAATAGGTTTAATCTAATTACAGAATATTTTTTTACCATTCTGCAGATGTTAAAAACAAACAGTATTTTTCTTGCAGACTGCAGACGTTTGGTCCACTTCTTCTGCTGCAGATGTTTGCAGATGTGGTCCGCAGACCGCAGACGTTTCATTGCAGAAAAAACAAACAACACCTAAGACTATATAATAAGATTATAGATTGAAACATGTGATATGTAGCCAATGGCATGTGAGTAACGCGTCATGCCCGGGTCTAAACCGCGGACACATGCTTTTTTCCACAAACCCACTTCAATTTAATTAATTAATTATATAAGCCATGTATTATGCAATGACCAATGGAACAAATTTCAACACATGCTTGGGTGGTTATACTTACTAGATAATTTTTTCCAAATAGTTATTTTTTTTTCAAAACATTAGTATAAGTTTTTCAAACCCTTTTACAACTTTTTATTATTTTTTAAAAACGTGATAAATATTTAAGCAAAGCAACCAATAATGATCAAAAGTTCAAAACATCTAATCGTTTTCATGAAAAGTTAAAAGGCAATCCTGCATGCAAACGGCATGAATAATTGAATATGCCATTTTTCGGGTGGAAACTAACAGTTACCAATTAAATCCAGTATACTATTATTATTAATTTATTATTGTTATATATATGTCAATTATTAGTTATTACGTAGACGCGGTTGGTTATCAAACACCATGAAAAAAAGCATTTAAGTATTTCGATTTAATCTATATATTTAGCAGCGAAAACGAACCTTGACTCCACGCCGATATGAAGAAGATTATTTATTCAATAGGTAATATTCATTTACTTTTAAAATACTCATACTAACCAACGTCTAATCTACTACAATAAATTTTTTTAATTTCTCATATGTTGTTAAGTATCATGAGCATTACCGTAACACTTGAATAAAACCAAATAAACGTTAACTCTTAGTAGTCACGATTCCCGACTTCTGAACTTTACCATACAAGATCTTATGTTTGTCCTATGCTACTCTCGGCGTCTTCAGTGGTGAAGTCAGGAAGCTAGGCTCGGTGGTTGTAATCCACTCTCAAGTTTATGGTTAATATAATTGTTCGTTTTAATGTAAATCTAGTCAGATTCGGCCGAGTAGTACGACAAGCATCCGACGAACGTTGTGAGCATTGACACGCTTCGATTTTAAATAAGTTAAAATAAAAAAAAGTAAATAACAAACGTACCAATTTATACCTTTATGCTTTGATAACATGTAAATCACTACTCATTCATTTTTTTAACAAGCAAGTAAATTATAAAATAAATTGTTTACACTATACAAGTAAATATTCATTCATTTGTTTTTTAAGAATCGGTCACCCTCCCCACACCTACTTCATATCTTCGTCTCACTTTGAAGCAAGGTCTTAAACTCTTAAATTCTATGTTTCTCTACAAACAGATTGATTTTAAATTCATTGGATTGTATTTTTTCTTATGAAATTATAATTTGAATACTTGTGGTTAAAAATTACTTGAATTTATGGACTAATCATACTTGATCTACTGACTATTGTATTGATGTGTAAAAGAATTGAAACACTTAGGACCTGTGTTTTCATATAATGAACACTAGGTTAAATATCCGTGTGCTACACGGGTTGACATAAAAAGTTATATAATAATAAATTATATATATATATAATTTAATATATGTTATAGATAATATATCCATGAAATTGTTATATATAACAATCATATTTAAGTTATAAACAATATTATTAAAAAAATTTATTATTCATAAATATCCAATAACCTTTTTATATACCTTTTCAAAGTATTTTAACTTTAACAATGATTAGTTACAATTTAAACTACAAAAATAAAAGTAAATCTCATTAAAGTATTTTTAATAAAATATTATTAAAGTATTTTAACAATTATTTGATTTGCAGGTCTCGGTCAGAAGGGGCTGAGTAAAGGGGTGTTCCAAAACTGACCGGGTAAAGGGAAAAATATGAATGAGTCAGTGGTGTCGGACCGGGTCAGACGCGAAATAGTGCGAATCAAACATGTTGACCGGCTAAGATGTCTGACCGGGACTGTGGGTAAGACATTTTGACCGGGTTAGAAGCATATCAAACAACCTCTAAACAAAACGTCAAAACCCTGAATTGATGGTGTGGGCTTTATACTTTATAGGGAGGTAATATAAAGAAGTTGAAAATAGAATTCATAATTGAAAGATGGGCCTTATTTCTAAAACTGGAAACGAAGAGAGGCACGCTAGATCCGCCCATGGGCCATGGCATTGGAATTATGGAATACGTATGAAAAGTCTTAAAACTCTATTGAAACATAAATAATTTGATGTGATTTTACTTAACGATTAGAAAAAATAATTACAAATTTTTTACCTTTACCTTTCTAAATTATAAATATAAGCAAGTTAAAGGAGTTGATCCTTAAATAAATCCAAACGAGACTTGTTTAGCTCAATAAGTTATGAGTTTGAATGATAAATCACTCAAACTTGTTTAAACTAAACTCAAATTTATAAGCTTCCTGATAGTTTTGTATCGTGTTAAAAAACAAAACTTTAACACGGATACCGAATCGACAAAAGTTTTTACCTGAGACCCAAGAACTTCTTTTGCTTGTTGATCGTTAAGTTTTTGCTAGGTGCTATACCTGCCTAAATCTCCATTTTAATTGTGGAACGGTCAAGTAATTGTTAATGTGTTAATGTTGTGTTCCCGACTCTTTTCTAATGAGAGAAATAGAAGAAAATGAATGTAAAATGAAAAAGAATTGTGCTTCTAAGTTTTTTTAAGGAGTGACATGGAAGGAAACAAAAAAACTTTGTCTTCCTGAGTTTTTTAAAGAAAGAAAATGAAAAAAAATGAAAGGTAAATTTCCAATAACTTTTCCTTATAATTTTCCTTCCAAATTGAATGAAAATGAAAAAAATGAAATGAAATATATAAAATTCTTAATTTCATTTTATTTCTTTCGACCTCTAAAACATGAAAATTTAATATTTTTTTTCTTTTCTTTATTTCTTCAATCTCCCTAATTTTTTTTCACTTTTTTTTTCTTTTATTTTGTTTGTTAAACTCGGGAACGCAGCAAGATCGATAAGATTGTTTTTCTTTAGAGTGGAAAAATAAAACGAAAAGAAATAATAATGAAAAGAGTGGTGAGCACTTGCCCTAATGAGTTGAAAGGTTCGTTGCGAAATTTGCAAGAAATCAAAGATAGAGGCGTAAATTAAATATGATGAGAGTAGGTAAGATTATCACAGAAAAAATCAATCCTAGGGCATTTGGTCGTCTGTCAGTTTCACCCAACACTCACAATACTACATCAAACTCATCTTATTCTCCGATCTCCGATCACAAATTCTCGTCGGAACTCGGAAAAATGCCGACACCGAAGATCGCTCCTTCGATGCTATCGTCGGACTTCGCCAATCTCGCATCAGAAGCTACTCGCATGATCAACTTTGGTGCCGATTGGCTTCACATGGACATCATGGTACTCATCGATCTCTTTTGCTCATTCATCATTCCACTGCAGAGTTTAACTGAATTTGATCGTTACTTTGACTATTGAAGGTTTAATTTCATGTTTAGGTCATACTTACAGTATCCATTTTTAAAATTATTCCCAGTAACTGTTGATCATGCTTGGTGATATTGTCAATTGCACTTTTTTTTTTTGAATCTATACTTATGATTGGACTACAGTTTGATTATGTGGTTATACGAGTTGTCGCTGATAGATTGATGTTAATATGCAGGACGGGTATGTTCCAGACTTTGCTAAAGCTCTTCTGTTACTGTTCCTGTTGTGCATATATATCAGAAACTAGCAGATTGTTGGTGTCTACTGGCTTTTATCCTGCAGTTGTATAATACTCATGCCTTCATTTTCTGCAGTCATTTTGTCCCAAATCTAACAATTGGTGCTCCTGTTATTGAGAGTTTGAGGAAACACACCAAGTAAATCCTTTGCTCTTTTTCCCATGCTCAGTTTTTGACCTTAGCTTTATGGTGATGAGAATGTTTTTTGTTCTTGTGCAGAGCATACCTTGATTGCCACCTTATGGTGACAAATCCTCTTGATTATGTCGATTCGTTTGGAAAAGCTGGTGCTTCAGGTTTCACATTTCATGTTGAGGTGTCAAAAGGTGGGATTATTATGTTACTTGCATTGTCCTATTCATTTTTTAGTTGTATGTTTTAGTTTTACTCAAAACAAGTTACTTTGTTGTAGATAATTGGCGAGAACTTGTTAAGCAAATCAAGTCCAAGGGAATGCGACCTGGTGTGGCATTAAAGCCGGGAACACCTGTTGAGGAAGTCTTCCCCCTGGTATCTTATCTATCATCTGTGTTTGAAACATCTTTGTCCTGATAAATGTAAAAGAACCCTTTTTTTCAATAGATTAATAATTTTCTTCACTGGTATATAGCTCGAAGGTGAAAATCCTGTTGAAATGGTTCTTGTTATGACTGTGGAACCTGGATTTGGTGGGCAGAAGTTCATGCCTGATATGATGAATAAGGTACATGAGCTGTGTTTAATGGGAACTTTTTCTAAATTATCCATTTGGGTTTCTCAATGTTGTTTGTTGTTTCTCAATTTGGTTTTAGGTACGCACGCTGAGAGAAAAGTACCCAACACTAGATATAGAGGTTAGTTTTTTTCATACAATCATACCTGCAACCTTTATTGTATCTAGATGCTTGAACACATTCATATTCATGAAGTTTTTAACCAAGTACTTGTACGTCTTTGTTTTTTATGAGCAAGTTATATTTCAAAAAAATATTTTGAATAGCTTCTATTTTGAGTGCCACAGAACATTGGGACGGTAATATTAAAATCTGTTTAATCTGGTATGCAGGTAGATGGAGGTTTAGGGCCTTCGACTATTGACACAGCAGCAGCTGCTGGTGCAAACTGCATTGTTGCTGGCAGTTCAGTATTTGGAGCTCCGGAACCTGCTCAAGTTATATCTCTCTTGAGAACAAGTGTGAACAAGGCCCAAAAAACTTGTTGATGCATATACAAGCATTAAAAGTTCCAAACGATTGATGAGTGAGCAACAAAATTTTACTATATATGCACTCTCTTTGATGCCTTGAATATTCAAGTTGCCATTTTGATTAACTTTCATACATGCACCCCTCATTGTACTATTGTAATGTATGACTGTATGAGTAAACCTGTGCTTGATCTATGAAATGATGATAAAGTTGATACATGTTATTGCTTAATAAGATTGCAAATTACTTCCAATATATGTTAATTCTGTAACTGCACCTGCATGCAATTAATAGCTGGACTTTACATACTCATCAGTCATCACATGATGGCTATTTTTACACCAACAATCCCAGTTAAAAAGGACATGTTTCTTGCGTATTTTTCTTTAAATTCAAAGTCTGTATGTGTATTGTATGTTTATGTCGTGTGTGTGTGTGTGTGTCTATGTGTGCAGACGTAGTTTTAAACTAACATGTATTGGTATTATATGTAACTGATACTAAATTATTAATAAAAAGAAGTGGTGTGTTGATGAAAGGTTATTAACATTTTAATATGAAGTGTTAGAACATATTAGCTAATGAACTAGACTGGATAGGTGCATTTGACAAGAAGTGATTAATACATGTGAACAAGTCAAGATAGACATTAGTTTTGCAAAACTGTAAATTAGTCGAGTTGTGCTTTGTGTTTGAGCTTGATTAGCTTGCTCAAACATCACTGCTGCTGCAGTTTTTTCTTTACATAGAACCACTTGCTAAATGTCTGTTTGGATGTCACTGCCTTACGGTACTTTCATCAGTTGCTAAAACTACTCATTGCTTTGTTTGATTTTTGTACTCGGTCATTATTGAAACTTGGTGATCCATATGACGAGGTGGATGTTACTAATGCATAATGACCCAAATTCACGAAAGACATGAAGTACCTTACTACATTATCCATTTTCACATTTTGTGTCATGCATTCTCTTTCTTTTTTGCGCTATCGAGTTATATGTAGAGCTGAAAATTCGTGTCAGATTCTGGTTGTGGTTTTGTATAACTAAACTTGAGATTTGGGTTGTGGTTTTGTGTGATTGAACTTGAAAGCGGCCAAAATATCGTGTGGAAAAGTTGTCTACCATCTATGACTAGGGTGACACATCCATAACTGAACTACTATATTATGCTTAACAACTAATATAACTAGGGTTGCAAAAGAGTTAGAGCATTTATTGAGCATGAGCTTGTCCAATTCAAGCTTTTATCAAGCATGAGCTTGGGGTAAAATGAGCTCGAATTATGTAACGTTGTTCAAGCTTGTCAATTGAGCTTTTATTGAGATTTTCAGTCTTAAGTAATACATATGTACATATTATATGTTGAATGGAATGTCAAAGGTGTTCTTTCTCTATGGCTTCTGATCTACTATTTTGGATTGATCTCTGCCTCGAAAAGATCTGCACATGTAACAACGCGTTAAGGCATCACGATGAACAAAAGAGGGTATTCCTCGTAATAATTCTTCAGCGTGAGAGTAAGTTTTTATGATAAAAATGAAGAAGATGAAATGTAGAGAGACAAAGAGAGAGATTGTCATGTGTTTACCTTGGCTCATTATGTCTTATATAGATTTCCAGATTAGGGTTTCACAGTCGCGTGAGGTATGTGGTCACTACTCATGTTTATGTCACTCCTTTCACTTTATCGGTGAGAATTATGACACTAACTTAGCTTGCAGGTTGCCACATGTCATAATTAACTTCTTGTGGTCATTCCCCTAAAAGTGGGTTGAATTTATGGTAACGTTGCTCAAGCTTCTCAGTTGAGCTTTTCTTGGGATTTTCGGTCGTAATGCATATGTGCATATATAAGTATGCTTGAATTTCCAGATGATTTGTAGGAGTGGACTAATTTTAGACTTTTTTTTGAAAGATTTTTTACTTGCAATGTTGCAATCTTAATTTGTTCTCATTAGGATCTATTAACCGGATAGGTACACGTCGGAAACAGATCATTTAAATTGTGTGGCACGTTATTAGCAATTATGTAATTTATGGAATTTTTACAACACTTAAATAAGCTTGGTTTATATATAATAAATTTTGTTCAAATATTCATGCTTTTCAAGCTAAAAGATTAAGCAGAACGCTTTTCTTGTCAAGTTTGAGCGGATCTTAGAATCCTTCTCGAGTCAAGCTCAAGCCTACATTATGAATATCGTCGAACTAAGCTTAATATCTTCGAGTTTTTGCAGCCCTAAATATAACTATAAAATTAAAACCAACTTGGAATTTTAAAACTCTTAAAGTCAGAGTAAACATGTGTTTCAAGTTAATATAATTATTAAATTATATGATTATACGAATTGGTTTAACTAGTTTAGACAGTTGAACTTATTGTATAAGTCATAACATTTAAACCTACAATTGTAATTTTATGCGGGTTGGAATGGTTGTTAAATGTAAAGTCAATCCCAACCTAACCCAATTATTAAACAAATAGCTGTGGAGAATTAAGCACCTAGTTATAAGTCACTTAATATAAATTAAAGCATTGTTCACGAAGGAACCCTGCCATTTTCTTAAATTTCTTCGATGATTAATAATAATAATAATAAATTATTTCTTTGAAAACGTAAAGTCTTTATTTAAACATCTATTCAAGATTTTTCATATCTTGAATTGTTAAAAGTACAATATAGAATATGAAATTTTGAACTAGTGAGATGTCCGGTGTGCTTCTTCGAACTTTCTAGATTCTAGAATCTCACTCATTAAACTATTTTGTCGTGTGAGTAAACACAACGTAAGAAGGTTCTAGAGGACCGATATCTCCAAACTTTCAGCAATGCATTTACTACTCTCTAAATTATTTGTGGGTTTTTGTTGTTTTTTCCGTTAAAACTTCAGTTATATTAATAAATGATAATCGATCACAAAAATTATCCAATTGAGGTCAAATGAAGGTGATCAGGGCGGACCTGTTGGATCGTATAGGGGATTTGTAATTTGATAACTTGGATAATTTGAGAGTCATGGAACACACACTTTCATATCAAAATAATTTGATGGTTCAATCCGAATTAGTTAATCGAATAAAACTCTTGATTTCTTAAAACACGTGTCTTTTATCTGTGTAGTATTTGCATGTTATATTACATAAACATTAAATTCTAATAGATCAGTGAACAGCTCAACCCCAATCAAAGGTGTTGCCCCCTTGAAACATCCATTGCTTAATTATGGGTTTCGATCCATAAGTGATTACATCGGTCAACAAATCAATCTAATTACACTAATATATCTAACATATAAGGTTCTGAAAAATCGTTTAAACAAGCTCATTAGACGCACAACGAACTACTTGGATTAAAGAATACTTGGAAAACTCATTTGTTTGTAGCTTCAGCGCGTTACAATAGATATGTGCATATCAATGTTTTTTTTCAGATTCAGACTTGGCTAACAGATTGGACTGGGAATGTACAAGCTACATAACCGGTCCGGTCCTTATTTAAACTGTATCGTTACTGGGGTGATACAGGTTAAAATGATGAACCTATATACCAAGTTGTTGGACATGATTTCAAAATTTTAAATTGTTAGATAACCAGTCCGGTGATAATTAAAACATTGATGTATATACAAAATATACGACAAACAATGGTATACAACTAATTGCAAAAATATATTTAGTTATTTGCAACTCGAGGAACGAATCATCACAAATACACAACAATATACAATGCAGAAGGAATGATTGATCTACAAAAGAATGAGTATATGCTACCAAAGAATATAAGGATACATAAATGAATCAATTATCATACTAATAATCACTCTATGCATCTAACCATGCATTTTCTGTACATGAAATCAACTACCACCAAACTCATGTGGAACTCACAATCACAAATCACAACATCATGTCATGAAACTCTTCGAAATCAAGAACACCATTGCCATCGCGATCAAACTTCGCGATCATCACCTCACACTCATCAACCGTTCGCGACTCGCCCAATTTACTAAGCATTCGCCTCAAACTCTTAGGAGTTATGCAACCACAACCCTCAGTTTCCTCATACATCTTAAAAGCCATCTTCAAGTCATTAACTTTCTCTTCCTCATTTGCACCTTCAACCACTTTAACCAAATCCTCAAAGCTCATCAATCCGTCGCCATCGGACCCCATCAACTCCGCCACCATCTCCGCCTCCTCCATCGACAACTCTCGACCAATCTTCCTGATGAAAAGCTGGATCTCCGGTGGCGATAACTTACCGTCACCATTTTTGTCCAAATGTGTGAATACACGTTTGTATTGTTGTTGTTTGTCCATCAAAGCTACTTTAGAATTACCTAAAGATTGAATATATGAAGCTTAATATGTATTTTTTTGTTGTTGTGTGTTTATGTATGAAGGAATTGAAAGAATTTGAGTTATATTTATATGTGGGTTGCAGGCTGAGTTGTTTGCGCGTGATTGACCAATATTATTATTTAAGTTGAAAGGGGTGAGGCTGCAAAATTTAATTTGACATTTTGTTCCAGAAGTTTGGAAGTTATTACGAAATGGACCCTCTTGGACCCCGTGTTTGAAGGTTCTAGACAGACCCGTATTTTACGCTGTGTGATGTACAACCGTTGTTTCAAGATGAGTTATTTTTCTGCTTCTATTTTTTTTATTATTAGTTAAAACACCCTATATATTATTATCAAGACTAGGTTAATGTATCGTGTATTACACGGGTTAAATAAATTAAATATTAAATAATTAATAATAAAAATTATAAATTATAAAACCATGTTTGAAGATAAAATATGATTATAATTACGTATAAATATATAATTTTATATATTATTAATTATCCACTTATTTGTGCATTATGTGTTGTACATAAGATTTAATGGTTTGTATCCACTTTTGTTTTATTTTTATTTTTTTTACTTATAACTTTAATACTTTTACATCTTATACAACTTAACATACAAACATAAAGCTATGAATTATAAAATTACGTTGTCATAAATATGAGCGTTGAACTTTATGTAGCATGAACTATTTTTTTTCTTATTGGGGCCTTAATCCGTACATCAACAAACAGAAGAGCATGTGTTGCTTGTATAAAGTTATTGCACACGTATTAGAGAGTGTTTGTTTTTCTGAGATGCTGAATAATGTACATGGTGAACTTAGTGAGCGTAGGAGCTGTTTTTTGGTTGCTAATTTGTCATTAAGGTTGGTGTGCTGCGGGTTGGTGCGTGTGTTGTTCTAGATGTAATGGTATTGTTATCGGTGATCTTAAAAAACTTGATGTATGATGGGGGTAACTGTATCTAAAAATTAAAAATTGAAAATTATATTATATTTAACGCAGTTAAATCATTCTTATGTTTTATACAAAACTAATATCTTGTGTCGGATGTGTAATATATGTTATTTAACAAGGATGTTTTTGTCCATTAACATAAACTAACAGTAGGAAAATGTAACGGTATTGGTTATTCAACCAAAATGGTTAAAAACCATAATATCTCTCATGCAAAACAAATCTTTTTGTATCAAAGTGACAATAAGAGAAACTTTTAACTCAAAACTTTGTCAACCCTTACATGGTTGGAGGTGTAAATGTGTAATGCTCCACTTGTATTGCACGTGTGTCACATGTCCGGATTACGTAGGAAATATGTGTATGCTACGTGTAGGTCATATCTTCCACACAAAATGCAGTAATTTGGTAGTTTAGAAATATTTGGTTGTTGATAATTATATTGTGAGATTAGAAAAAAATATTGTTGAAATCCAGTCATTTTTTAGAACTCTATCGGAAAGTTATGTAGTCAGTAATGGATCACCATAATAATAACCAATAAATGCACATAATTCACTAAATAATTTAATCTAACACTGAAGTTGCCAACTAATAAAGCCCGGCAATCCGGGGTACCCAAATGACGAAAAGGCACCTCATACGCCCGCGAGCACTGACAACACTGGGTAGCCCAAGCCTACCGCACCAATTCCGGGAAAAACCCTCACATGAACTCACGAAGGCCCACTGCTGGAAAACACGCCCACCAACAACATTTTATTATCGGTAGGACTCAAACTCACAACCTCCCATAGAGGAAGTCAGAAGTTTTAATTTTTTTAACAGCAAAATGAGTTTTTTTATAGGAAAATATATTGGATTTTAATGATTCAAATTATTGCTTATTGATCAAATGTTAATCTCAACTAACAATTTGACCGGTATTAATCCTCCTTCAATCTCGTTGCAAATAACAATTTCAATCTAAGCGTATGTTAACTCCGTTGATTTTTTATGACGTGACACGTGAAGTTGCTCATGATGTGGCAAGCAGGGCTGTACAAAAAGTTCGTAGCTCGAAGCTCGCTCGAAGTTCGCTCGAAAAAAGCTCGGCTCGAAAAAAGCTCGAATCAAAACGAGCCGGCTCGGCTCGGCTCGAATTCTAAACGAGCCGAACTCGAGCCAGGGTTAGCTCGGTTCGAGCTCGGCTCGTGGCTCGGTTCTTTGGCTCGGTTCGTTGGCTCGGCTCGTGACTCGGTGCATATAATATACGTATATATATATAGTATAATTATTATTATTATTATTATTATTATTACTACTACTACTATTATTATGATTATTATTTTTATATTAGGATTTTAAAAATATTTTCTTAAAAATAAAAATGGATTCTTTTTTAAAACAATAAGTATTTTGTTTAAAAATATATATTTTGATAGTAAATTATTTATATTCAAAATAATAATCTTTTTGTTCCCATAAGTACGGAGTACCCAACAAAATGTAAAAACCCTAATATATATTTTTTTGTGTTTTCATATAAATTAATATGAAATTTAAAATAAAAATATTTAAATCGAGCCGGCTTGAACGAGCCACGAGCTGGCTCGAGCTTTTCACGAGCCGAACTCGAGCCGGTGTTTTGAGCTCGTTAAAAATTTTCGAGCCGGCTCGGCTCGGCTCGATAAGCTTCGAGCTCGAGCTCGAACCCATCCTGGCTCGGCTCGGCTCGGCTCGGCTCGTTTACAGCCCTAGACTGGCAAGTGACATGACATATTACATAATTAAATAAAAAATAAAAAATATATCACTCAATTTTTACGTCTCTTTGTCTCCAAACTACTCAACCACTGACAAAAGCGTTAGGTTAAATAACTTTAGAAAATGATCTTTTATAAAAAAAGACTTGAGTAATATATTTATAGAAAAGTGATAAGAATTAAGAAAAGTTTTTCTTCCGTTCATTTTCAAGTTTAAAGTCTAAACAAAGTCGTATAAAAAAAGAAGAGAAGTTTACATCTCAAAGATAAATATATGTTTAGTGTATATAAATAAAGGCTTAATGTAATTATTTTGGTGTGAAGTTTTGTTCTAAATAATATTGAAAGAGTTGTGGGTTTTTTCATAAAATTATTGCATATTTATCGATTCTAGTCTCTAGGCCAACAAGAATACTATTTGTGGGATTTCAATTCAGACACCTGCAGTGGCGGAGTTTGAACATCTCCGTAGGGGGGGGGGCGAAATTAAATTTTTTTAAGGGGGGCGAACTCGATATTTATATAAAAATTTACATTACCGTGCCAAAAATTTACACTAACGGGCTAAAAATTAACACTACCGACGAAAAAAAGAGGGGGGCGGCGGCCCCCCCCGGCCCTCACTATCCTCCGCCACTGGACACCTGAAAAAGATATTAGTTGGTTCTCATCTTCTTCAATCAAATCAAGTCGAGTGGGATGATGGCTCTATTTATTCGTATATAGTAAATTATAATTCAAGTCAAAAAAACCCGTATACCTAAGATACAACTTTTTCTAATTCATACTAAAAGGCGACGTGTTAACAAGTGAATATACACATTTAGACCACCTAAAATACAATACAGTTCTGATTCTTAAAATCAAAACTACGTTTGTAAATAATTAAATTAGAAGTTTCGTGTGTGCGCCACTTGCAGGCTCTTTGTAAAAGCCCAACACGATTCTGATTTGTTTTATGTAATTATACACTTTCTACTTGTTAACAATTATTATTTAATTGATTTGTCATTTAATATATAGATAAAATAAGAGACAAGTGGCATCGACCTTTAAAGAAATTTGTTCGACATTTGGATGAACAGACGGGGAAGATATGGTACGTTGACGATGTAAACAATATCGCGCGGTAGATGTTTTGGTATTTTAAAAATAGTTAATATAGCATGAAAGGTGACGACTTAAGTCTTAAAAAAAGAAAAGAAAAACTAGTCAAACACTCAAACTTACAAACATAGTTTTTAGTTTTTAGATAACAACTAGTATTAAGCCTTTCGTTTTGCGGCGCTGGTGTAAAACTATGTTAAGTAGCACTAGTGATACATCACCTCCAGTGACAATCAACACCGTAAAAACTCGTATTAAAAATAAATAAAAAACCCAAAAAATTAAACCCAACAAAAAGTAGATGTAAAAACGTTGAATCATGCAGACGAAACGTAAAACATATAAAACAATAAAACGATATAGGACAAACATGTTGTGATGGGGCCGTTAAACGTGAGAAAAATAAGTGTAAAAATATTAAACCACACACGCACGCTGCTGCGTGTTAACTCGCCATATTTAGACGGAAGCATAAAGTTAAAAATTTGTAAAATATAAAAAGTATAAGAGACTAAAATTGAAATAAAAAAATATTAGGACTAAATTATAAAAGTATTAAACTAAAATAAAAAAGTTAAAATTAAAAAAAAAAGAGAGAGAGAGAGAGAAACATAGAAAACAAAATATGAGTACAACCCACTAAATACATATACAAACTAAAATTTATCTTAAAGTTGATAATTAATATATTTAGTATATATATAATAAAATGAAATTTAGAGGTAAAATTTACTCGATATAAGTTGCATTTGTTATACCCTTCCATCGTTGTGGATTTGTCGCTTATATATCCTGGGTCATCATCTGGCAATAGACCCAACCAAGTGGCATCATTTGACAAACACATGTTGAATATCAAGCTAAGCTATATGATGTGGACATGTATATGATCTCGATCAGAAATCAAGCTAAACAAATCAAGCTAAACTGTATGATCTAGATTTAGGTTTTTATGATGTAGCATATTATTTCTAGCATTTTGTTAAAATATTGTAAACAAGTTTTCTTTAGTTGTTCAACGAGATTTTCTCTATTAGATGACTTAAGATTGTACAATTTGGGAAAAAAAATAAAACATCATTGAAGTGAACGTAAACTCGAACATAATTAAAAGTAGTTTATGATACAAACTAGTGTAGGTTTTTGTTATTTAAAAAAAAAAGAAAAAAGAAAGAAAGAAAGATGACTTAAGATGGTAATTGGTGGTCCTCCGTGTGGAGTAGACTACAAATGTAAGTAATGCGAACCACACCTTTATGGCGTGGGGACTCCACAAATATTATGTGACAACCATTCATCTCCTTCCACCTGTCAAGCTAAAGCCCACCGATAGTTATTTTAATTTTTAAGCACCACACATTAGTTGCATTCCCTCCCCTTATGTTTACCACTATTTCAACCTTCACCCTCCATCTTTTTCTCCATGTAGTGAAGCATACATCAACCTTTCACCTTTGATTCTCCTTTTTTCCATTGTCTTAAATAAAGTACAATCGTAGATATTTGGTTGTAAAACATTAAAGCTAAATGGTCTAAACTCTTAGGTGAAATCACTAACCATGATTTCTTTAACTACTAAGGAAAACACTAACTTGAAAACATTTGTCTTATTCATTGTATGAACTGTTGTCTCTGTTAATTTAAATTTAAACAAAATATTGAAATTGAAATCATAATCAATCCTAAAAAAACTTCGAAACACTACTATTAGGCAGGTCTGACAAAATAGATCATATCATATTTAACAAGTTAGAGATTACGCGTATAACTCACGTATTATTTAACTATTTATATATTATGTTTATATGTTTATGAACCAAGAATGTGAAATATTAGAGTCTAACCTTTTAATATTAATTATTTGTAAAAATATAAAAACTTGAAAAAATATATATTTTATTATAAATGTTTAATCGTGTTATAACAGGTCGACAATTGGAAGCCCAGTGTAGGTAAAATTTGTGTCGGTATTATAACTACATAAAAGTCTGAGGGTGTCGACAGTAATTAACTCCTCTGCCTTTAATCGTTAGTGCTTCCACATCGTTTGCCCAAACATCTTCTTCTCTGAAAACCCTAATTTCCGTACGTCACTACAATCTAAACCCTCATCAGCCGCCATGGCCATGCTATGTCGCCTGAGAGTGGCCGCCGCCGCCGCTCCTCCTGCACGACTGCGGTTATCTCCGATCAGCCGCCGGTCGTACGGAACGGCGGCTCAGCTGCAGTACGATTACGACGACGAGTATGATCACGACGAGAGTCCGTCGGAGATGGAGGACTCGTTGGGATCGGTCTCCGGTAGGGGCGTGCAGTGGGTTGTAATGGGTGATCCGTTGACGAATAGGCATATGTACGCCGAGAAGCTTTCGCAGCTTCTAAAAGTGCCTCATATCTCCATGGGATCCCTTGTTCGTCAAGAACTTAACCCTCGATCTTCTCTTTATAAACAGGTTTGTTTGATTGTTATAATTATTCTGTGGTTGCGTGATTTCGGTTTGAAGATTGTTCGTGTTTGATTGTTTGGATCTTGTTTAGTTGTGGTTTACTCGTGATTAAACTATGGAAATGTGTGAAAACCTAGGTTTGGATTGTTTGAATTGTGTTCTTGTGAATAGATAGGTAGTTTTGGTACTAATTGTTTGTTTGTTTTTGAATTTTAGTGGTGATTTTGTTGGAAGAGAATTATTAGGGTTTATTGTGTGGCTTTAGTTTGAATCACTGTTGTACATATCAGTGTTAGACTTATTCTTTTGTGTTTTGTTTTGGAAAATTAGATTGCTGATGCTGTGAATCAAGGCAAGCTTGTTCCAGAGGAAGTGATTTTTGGTCTGTTATCGAAGAGGTTAGAAGAAGGGTTCTACAGGGGTGAAACTGGCTTCATTCTTGATGGAATTCCTCGAACAAGAACGCAAGCGGTAAGTTGGAATTTTGTTGATATGTTCTTGATGTTAATTTGGTTTTTGTTATCTTTTACTATGCATGGGATATAGTAATATACTCGATATGTTTGTTTGTTTGTTTTACTTGGATGGTGTAGCTTGATATAGGGGATTTTCTTGGTATGTGCCTGATGTTATGTTTAATGCTTGTTCTTATTCGACAGGAGATTCTTGACCAAGTTGCCGATATAGATTTGGTCTTGAACTTCAAATCGACAGAAGCATGGTTGCAGAAGAAACATCTAGCACATTACCAAGATATTCATAGCGTGAGCAAGTCAATGGTACGCCCAAATCTAAACACGATGGATAAGTTGCCTGATTTACAGTCTCTTATGAGTGGAGTTATGTTGATTTCTTTGTAACTTTGCAGAACAAGCCGTTGGAAGACTATTACATGAAACAAAGGAAGCTTTTAAATTTCAATGTGGCTGGTGCACCTGGAGAAACATGGCAAGGACTACTAGCAGCTCTACATCTTCAACATATGAATGCTCTCACTTCTTCACAGAAGTTGAGTGTATAATTCTTGCAGTTAACTACTTGTGCCCGGCGAAACAATATACAAATAGTATGAGTGTAATATAGTTTTGTGGATTTAGCATTTGCTAATAATCCGAGTTACAATTTTCAAGAGAATAATTTTCTTTTGCCCATTTAGTCCGACGTGAGTGTTGGTATGATGTAATCTGTAATGTAGTCACAGACATGACCGAGAACCATATTCGGTTTATCAATTTTGTGTGTTACATAAATTCAAGTTTGTCTTTTCGTTATTACATGTGTCAAGACATTTTCTAAACTCAATCCAGTCAACTTTGGCCATCAGCTGGGCTCTAATCATGCTAGTAACAAAAGTCTAGATATTGACTTGGCTATAATGCGATGTAATGGCATGCCTAAGTTCATGGAAAATTATAAATGTGCATTTATGGGCAGTCATTGTTACTTGATAGGGTTACTTCTAAGTATAAAACTTAAGAAGCCTGAGTCAAGGTTCAAAATTTGTACCAAGTTTGTATGAGGTAATAGAAGTCTTTGACCAAGTTTGGTTTTAAAAAGCACGCCTATGACGTTCGAGGTGATAGCCCTAATGTTTCACCTGTTTTTATTATTAAATAAACACAGCCCCTTGAGCCCAATTAGCCTCGTATAAAAACTCATCCTAGTTTTGAATGAAAAACTCATCTTTTTTTTTTCCTGATATTTTTATTGCTTTTTCTAGTAAGGTTACATATAGCTTCTTAAGTTATAGGTATAGACGTATAGTCGTATAGCTATGTTTCTTAAATTTTACATGAAGGGTTTCTATCATATATTTGTTTTCTAGAACTTGTTTCATTATATAGAGAGATCATGTATACATTTAAATGGTGTGTATCTTTTTTTTTCATCTATATTCTTGGTATGTATCGCTTCGAGTGCCTAAAGCGAGATCTAAGCATTGTATTTTTTTTAAAACCAAATGACGCACACGTATAAACTTTAGCCTAGTCAAGGCTTAGATATTCACCATGCTTGGTTTTTACTATGATAGTATGATATCCAAGAATATATATATGCTCCAACAAACATCACTAGCTATTAAATGCCAAGCAAGTAACCATTACAAGTTATAACTTCATAGATAACAAAATATGTTTTCAGAGTTGGTAAATCAGCAGCTAACTCTCACCCAATTACAAAATATAATCTGCCCACTTATTCCATATGCTTGCTACTATTTACAATGCCTTCAATCCAACAGTTTTCATGTATTTTTGGAATATTACAGCCTTCGAAACTCACGTGTATCACCACTATTCATTATTAATCCATACCTCTTTAAGGAGTTGATATCGAATACTACTGGGGCTGGCTGTATCCTTTGATCTCCAGATGGCCTTTGTTGTAGCAGGTGATCCTCGAGAACTATCAATGATGGCAGTCAAGGGCGAACTCAATTCATCAAGTTCATCATCGCTTGTGTTTGACTTTCTCAAGATTGACCCGCTGCGGGTCAACTGAGTTCGGCTCACACCATCTCCTATTATGTGTCTTATTGATGATGCAGATGGCGGGTGATATACAACTGAAGCTGCAGCACAGGGAAGACTGGTGACACAATCTTCACCATCCTCAAATGAATCCTTGAAAAACAACAGAACCACAAACCATGTCAATACCAATGATAACGAACACATCATATCCCATCAACGACGAGACCTTGATCACATCTTCGTATTATAAATAAGACCCACAAAAAGAAATGTTAAATGCTAGTATCCGTTTCAATCTTTATGTAGTTTAAGAAATCTTTATGTTCAATTCATTCCATTTGTATTTAAATTGCATTAAATAATAATCTTGCAATTTGATTGGATGAACTAACCTCTGAATCTAGGGCTTCAAGCACCACCACAGGAATTGGATCTGGGCAAAACTCATCTGGGACGAAGGTGTCAAGTATCCTCTTTATTAATGGTGCGCCAAAAGTAGGACATACCTTCAAGAAAATAAAAACAATTAGGATTGTGAAAAAAGATAAAATTTAAATTAATTATCAGAATAGCAAACCTCTTTTCTAACTGTGCTGCTTAAGAGCATATCTTTAGGAAGCATCATGAGGTCACTCAATGCATTAAGGAGATAAAAAGATTTGAATGATGCATCATCTTTTGTTCTCATGGCATCATTCTCATCTTCAAACACATCATCATCATCAATACCAAATAGATCTGTCAGCCACCTTGACCAATTTCCTATCTGCATTTGACCAAAAAGGTACACATTAGATCTTCAACACGTGTCTAGTGCAACCGACACTAAATACATGTTCAAAAGAGACATGAAGTTGCTAAAAATTAGGGTTAACTTAATTTTACTGACCGCATTTTTAAGCTGTGCACCAGCCCCAAAACTTGCTTTCCCTGATGGAATAGGAAGGACTCTTGCATCACTGATTGGATCCGATACAGGGTCAGTTGGAACCTCATCAGCAGATTCACGAAGAATTGCATTAAACATAGCCACATCTAATCTAGCCATGCACTGTTCCATAACCTAGAGAATAAAATATAAAAAATAAGCGATAAAGCACAGGTAAATATGTTGATGTTGTAAAGTAAGATATTACAAATTTTAGGGAAGTTACCAATCTAGAAAGAACAGGCAAGCAACCACAATCATGTCCTCCTGCACGAACAGGACAAATTCTTTCACAAGCATCCATAAAAGCAGTCTTCCAAAGCTCCATCGAGAAGTTTGCTTGTTCTTGAGTACGTGGACTGGAGGTTTTCTTAAAGGATTTACTAGATTCAGAATCTACAACTTTAATGATAGCTTTTGCAGCTGCTGATTGCATGTATGGGGTAAGAGTCTGCAAGATTCAAAAAGAGAATCAAGTTAGGATTATATTTAATCTTTTGGGTTATATTTAATTTCCAACGAGTCAAAAGGGTAAGAAATAACTAAAAAAGGACAGATCAAGTGTGGTAAAAGCCTCTCAAAGTGTTACCAAATCTTCACAACCTCCTAAATCATTCTATTTAAAAGAAAATCTGTTAATCGTTATGATAACTAAAAAAGAACCAAAAGTGATGGTGGGTCAACCCGACCCAATCTGGTATGCACTAGAAATTTTCCATTTTTATCTGAACCCATTTTGCCACCACCTATAGCCCTCATAATAAAAACAAGAACTTATATCTTAATGAAAAAATGTGATCATGATACAACCTGCCACCATACTGACTCGATGATTCGTGAAAAGATCCAAGATTCAACTTTTTCCAAGGCTGAGGTAAAATTACAAGGATTTTCCCACTCCTTAGGAATTTCATGAAGACCTGTTCTGCCCTCCTTCAAAGAAGACTCTTTCTTCCACTTGAGTGAAGATTTTATGTCATTATTACCCTTGATGCCATTCTTTTTGCTTGCAGCAAGTGACATGTGCTCTTGCTCGAAGGTAATGTATATAATTGCTCTCAATACAACACAATTTGACATCCAAAAAGTCAACCTGGTGTAAAACAAAACATTAATCAAAAATAATTTCCATGGTATTTAAGAAATTTGTTTAGTTCACAAAAAAGTACCTTGGAACATCATTTCCACACGCTTTTGCGACCAAAATCAATCCTGAAACAATACTTCTTGCTGAACTCGCTCTCCTGGATTGAGATCTCTCTTTACATGCATGCAGGTAGAGTCTAGAAAGACGCCTAGCTGGCGCATGAACTTTATTAATTGAACTCCCATGTTCAGCGACTATCGAGTAAAGCCCAACTTCAATAGCAGCAGCTTCTCTAAGCTCACCTTCAAGCCTTTGTACTCTGTGTTCCAATTGTTGCATCTTGCTCGCATCTTTGACTTTTTCCCCAAACTTGCTAGACCTCCAAGATCCATTGCTATGACCCGAATCCAATGTGTAACTGGTGGATCTCACCTTTCTAAATCGATCGCCGCTTACAATGTTGGGCTCAAGATCTCCCATGATTTGACTCTTTTCTTCATTTTGACTTTCATCTGTATTTGATAATGGCATAAAAGATTGTTGACCAACCACATCACTGACCTGGGATTCCATAGCCTTTACAGAGCCTATATCTTCATCTGTTTCAGTCACCGATTCAGCAACCGGTTTAGGAGGATTTGAACTGACGTTTGGCCGTGAAGTCAAAGATGCTGCAGCCATGGATGACTGTGAGGAAACATCATCATCAGTAATGGAAGTACTTTCAGTTTCTTCAACATGTTCCTCATTCCCTAACGACTCAGACCAGTTTCTATCCACTGACGCAGATCTCACACGATTATTCTTCTCAACTGCTTCAATTTTCAAATATAACATCGGTTGAATCGTATTACTAAAAGTCCTCTTGCAATTCATAGGTACACTAACGACCAAACCATCTTTCACCACACCATAATCAGCAAAATCCACAACAGCAGTTGCCAACAACTGACCTTTCACAGTTCTATCCCTACGCGGTTCATACATATTAAACTCAATACAATTTTTCAAAAAACTGTCACCATCCCCAGCCTTAATCGACATTTCTCTCAACAACGTCACATTAACCTTAAAAGACTCATTAAACTCAATCTTACCATCACCAACACCAGAATCAGAAACCAGTAAAGGGGTAACAGCTTTAGTACTCCCAGAACTTTTGTCACCGTGTTCCCACTGAATCAAAGCAGAACGAATCGATCTCAAAGATTGAGATGGAGGCCATGGTTTAACCTCTATAATATCAATTATATAATTGAGTTGAACAGATGGGCTTTTCTTGATCTTTGTTTTCACCCCCTGTACCATTTTTCTGCTCTTGTAATCAGTATGTTGTGTAAATGTCTTGAAAATGCTAATAATTCACAGTAACCCTTAACCTAGAACACACAAATTAAAAGAATTTGAGCTAACAAACAAACAAAATCCGCAACATATGCAATATAACAGAAACTAAAAACTTTAGCTTCTATTGTGAGCTGAAGTCTAAATGATCAGTAACCCTGAAAACGCACATACAAACACTAGCAAATTGGGTTATAACAAAGGTGATAAGAACAAATTCAACTGGGGAAACTGATCAATCAAAGAAGCCCTAACCAACATATTGGACAAATGCATCAAATGCCATGAATAAGCACAAGCAAGATTCTTTAAAAATGACTGAAATTAGAGGAATAACGAAGCACCCACGACCCCATTAGCGAGAAAAATGAAGAAGATAAAGAAAATTGCAAAGGGTAATTAGGAACTTACATGAAATTAAGCTTTAAACTGTGAACACAGAGAAAATATCGTTTGGAGACGACACGATTGTGACTTATGAGCAAGGGGAGAGAGTGTGTGTGAGTTTTTTGAGCTAAAGTTGGGAATTAAAAAGACAAAAGGACTGTTTCTTAAATTTCTGTCCTTCAACTTTTTTCTTTTGGTAAGATAGGACAGTTTTTGAAAGGCCAACAAAACTTTATTACCAAGAAAAAAACCCGCAGCTAGCAAGGAGCTAGCATAATACATCAACCGCATAAGAAAAGAAAAAGCCCCGAAACTAATGAAAACATACACAATAAATCAAAACCAACTAAGCTAACTAAAAAAATACCCGAATGACCCATAGATTATCCCATTTTACAAATATCAAAACTTCTCCAGGATTCCCACGACATCTCACCCATCTTCGCTCGGTTTTTAACCCACAGAAAACTCATGGTAAGATAGGACAGTTAACAACTTTAAACCATGTTAAATGTAATGAGACGTGAATTTAACTTAACGATAAGTTTAATATTGTATAGTTAACTAGAGAGGTGTTGGGTTATTCGAAATGTCTGGCTTTAAATATTATCAACGCGTTTTAACACATTGGTTTGGATGAGAGTAAAATGTCACTAGATTGAGAAGTTTTTACTCGAACAAGTTTTTAACTTTCAATGTTTAGCAGTCATATATTATATATAGCTAGATATATCTAAATAAAAAAGAGTTATAACCCGGTGTAAATAATTTCATAAATATTTTCTTTTACATTTGTGTGTTCATTTCTGAAACATTAATGATGTCCTTAAATACACCTAGCTTTTAACTAAGATCTTTCTCTATGACTATGATTCTACGAAGAAAAGATCCAAGTTCAGACAACAAACATATGTGAGGCCATCATAGTTTATCTGTTACTCATATATATAAAACCTTTAATAATTACTTCTTTTAATCTAAAGTTATGGTTTAACAAAAAATACACATTTATCAAAGCTAAGACGTTTAATTGATAAAATATTAAAACACTCATACATTTAAAAGGTATTGACAGCAGAAGGTTGTGTTAACAATAATGAATTAAACGTAAAATAAAAAGATAGGTGATAGACAACAATTATTTTAAAAACAAATAAGCATAGTAAATGGACAATAATTATATGACTACGGATACTTTCTAAATTTGTACAAACAGCTATTATTGTGAAGATAAGGGGGGTAATGTGATCACGTGCCAAACTATAAGGGGGTAGTAGACATGAACATGTAACATGGAGGAGTGAGAATTGGGTGGTTGAAAGATATTAGTGGTGCATGAGTAAGGTTTACTCGAGTGTGGTGGAAGGTGTAACACACGCTCCAACAACTCCATTAGCGAGTGTCGGTGTATTACAAGTTTGGTGGTGGTGGGCGCGTGGGTTTGGTTGAAGACGCCGACGCGCTTATTTGCTGTTTCCAGCTCTATAATAAAATAATAATAATAATAATGGGTTCCCGCTCAAATAATCCGGTCGTCGGAGATGTTTGTCATTACTTGAATTGATAAACAAAAAATTTATAAAATTTTTATACGATAAACAAACCTTTTTTTATACGATGACGTTTCGTTCATCTAAAATAGGTTTGGGTGGGGGTGGTATAGCTTACAAATGGAATATTGATATAGAAAATGAATAAAAGTGTAAGCGATATCGTATTGTTTTTGTTGATTTTGTAACGTTAAAAATACTGAAAGTAATAGAAATTAAAGGGTATGAAAAAACAAATACCGATGCAGTACCACGGACGATACTGGTTTGATAAGGTACCGTTACTTGATAAAAGATGTTCATCTTTAGTTGTGATAGTAAATTGTGTGTTTCACAAGTAAAAGGTTTGTGGTATTGGGTCTAGTTGTGATAATAAGTTGTGTCTCACAAGTCCTATATATTACATGTGTGATGAAATATGGTAGAAAATCTAGTTGTTAACTGTAAAAAAGTCTATATTTAATTAGAAAGATGTATTAAAATAAAGTGATAATATTAAAAAATTACTTATAAATTAGTCGAATGAGTAACAGTGTAATACCCAAATATTTCCGCTTGATTCATTATTTTGTGATAAATTATAACTTCAACATAATTGAATAAATTCTGGCATATTGTGAACTTATACAACCTTAGATTCAAATGAAACTATCTTAGTTGTTTTAAAAGGTTATCTAAAATGTCATTAAATTATTAAAATTGTTAAAATTCATTCCTAAATCATCATGGTTAGATTTTATAATCACATAAAATATATCATCGACTATAACATTTGAAAATACTCTATAACCTTACAAATATCTTCTAAGAGAAAAATACCAAGGCCATTATTGAGGGGATAACTATTCTTTTTACATTAAAATTATTATTTTAAATTATTAATGTTATGAGTAATTTTTTTAACATTTTACAATTTTGTAACATATATTTGACCGGAGTTGGTACAAACTAGAATAAGAAAATATCTGGCAAAAAAATCACTCTTACATTACATCAAATTACACAATTTTTAGATTTGAACCTATGATCTCCCCTTTAAGAGACAAATGACATTTTTATATAACATCCATTTACATTTTAATTACTACCCAATTAAGTTCCTAACGTAAATGATAGTTATTGATCCATAATATAAAAAAAAGCCTAATCCAAAATGAAAAAAGAACATAAACGTTTGTAACTAGAAAATCATAACCGTCGCTTAACATGTCGGGTGCTACTTCCACATCCATTTGGTGAGGGGTCTTAATGTCGATAGTTTAGTTGCATCTGTCTACGTCACCGTTTTACCAAGCTAATTCCATGCGTAATTATCAAAACACACTTAATTTAACAATTCTTACTATATAAGTTTCAATCTTTAATTCTATCTAGAAAATTAATTCACTTGCCAAATAATGTTAAAAAAAATATAATCCAAGGTGTTTACCTATGTAAGGTTTTGACTTGGTCGTATTAATGATTTTGATTGATTGGTTGTTTTGAGTTTGGTTTTGTTTGCGAATGGTATGGTAAATGCTCGAAAACCAAACGACCCGAACCTATTAACTCGTATAACACAATACAACCCTAATAAACTGTTGATGATTTTAGTGTCACTGGGTCATTTTGGATTCTTGAGATTCACTTAAGACCAAAAGAGAACATAGAGTATGCTTTGTACAAGTTTGAAAGTGCAAAGTAAACACTTGATTAACACTGTTTTATTTAATGATGTTATGACACCTTGGTAGTTCCATGGGGTGAATCATACTAAACAACGAGAGTTTGGAGGCAACGCCCATAATAACAGGGTTCAGGAGGTGGCAACTTCTATTGAGGTCTAAAAGCATTCACAATGGATTCTTTATTTTTATCCATATAATTACACTAAAAATCATTATATTTTCTCTCCTTTTCAATTAAATAATATTTATTATACACTTATTATTAATTTTTTTCTCTCCTCAATTCACAACAACTTTAAGAATATTAAAAAATTTATAGGGATTAAATTGTAATTCTTCAAATATACCAATCCACAATTAACATTTTCTCTCTCCTTTACTCACAACCACTCAAAACCATTCCATATAATTGCCAACTGTCATGTCATTACATAAACGATTACGGTGGTTCATTACACCAATTCAACCCTTATGCCAAGAAACCATTAGGTCTAATTTAAGAGATCGAATTCATAAGAATCTTGGTACGATTAACACACTAGAAAAGAACACACTCGTTCTTGAAGGAAACATTTGTCTTATGATACCAGTAAAATAACTTAATATAGAAAGTGAGATGCACGACTTAAACTTTAAATTCAAACAAAAAACACTACATGAACACCCGTAGCTTCTCAAACTAAAAACACAATACCATTAGTAACCATACACTGATCATGTTATTAAATTGCTTTAAAAACAAGATTATTTACATTCGATACTTGTAATCTTGGTCCATTGTTACGGGGCATGATACAACTTTTTAAGCTTATACAACTTAAAAGCTTATTATACAACTTGCTATGCCGATTATTCGCCAAATTTATCCAAACTCAAGCTTAGGAAAAATCTTCCGATCTGCATACTCTAGATCATTCCTGCACGCAAATGGTAATGAATATAGTTCATGCTTGCAAATTCAATAATCTTTGCACTAAAATATGAGAAGAAAAGAACAAAAAGCTTACTACTTAATCCCAGCAGCATCAATCCTTCAACTTATCATCCAAATATGCAATCACAGATTCGGCAGCTTTGCATCCAGAGGAAATTGCTTTCCCAACAGAGAGCCCTCCTTTGTGGTTACCTAAAAAATCAAGTGTTAATGGCGTAAAATAGTCATACATAATTTCATAGGGTGTGTCTGGTGTTTGGCTTAGCTCCCGCTTTGTTTAGGGGTTGGGGAGGGACCAGATCGCTTCGCAAATCTGATGTACGCGACCTTATCCTGCACCTTTATGTGGGAGGCTGTTTTCCATGGCTTCAACCCAGGACCTTAGTAGCTCCAAGGTCCCCCTCTTACATAGTTCCATATTGGTCATATATTTGGACATGCCAATTTAGTCACTAAAACAAGTAGTGTTCTATTTTTGTTTTTCTAAATCTCAAAAATTAGTAGTCTGTTCTATTAGAAGTGGAAAAAAAAATTTACTAAGTTTGATACTAAATGTACAATGAGCAGTGTGGAACATTATACTAAGTTTACATTGCTAATTTATGAGATCATCCCACACATACACCCTCATCCTCATCAATAAAAGAGCAAAATGGATCTGGTCTGGTTGACCAGAAACAACTTTTCCCGTTTCTATTAACAATTAATGCATGAGACTGGTTACCAAAACTATATCATTAGCACAATAATTTAATTTTTGAAAGGATTAGAAGTTTCAAGTTTGTATGCTTAGAAAATGCACTTTAGCCCAGTTTCAAACCAGGCTATTTTTTCCATCCAATTGATTCTTAGAGAAAACCTAACCCAAATCCATCTACAAGTTAAAATGGGTCAAAACTGCCACATTTATTCGTTAACATATAATTTGCCATGATCTATATTCAAGACAAACAAGTTACCTGCATAAAAGTAACCCGGAAGCTCTTTTTCCATCTTCTCAATTGCTTCAATAACTGAACCATAGTCACGCCCATACAATGGAAATGCTTTGCTCCAGTAGTAGTGGCTGCAATTAAACTCACAGCTCCAGAACTTATAATGTGACCAAAAACAAAAACACAGGAGAAACTTTAAACATAAGCCACCTCTACATTGTGCATATATCTATGTACCTCAAGACTGTAATAACTTCTTTGTTACTATTTAGCAACAATTTCAGTTTGTGACGAAAAACCAGAAAATGGGGATGAAACTTGAATGAAATTTGTTTAAACAACTAAAAAGGATCTATAGGTATGCAAGCGGATACATTCCTTTTTCCATTATAAATATACCATGAGACTGAAGTAGTGTTGTGTCCTTACGTTAGAAATTTCGGCTCCCCTTCTGCCCCAAGCAACTGTCTGAGGTCAGAAGTTACTATCTGCTTCAACTCATCCCTATTTAAAGCAATAAAGATCTGTGAGTTAAAAGTTTTCAACAGTTCCTCTTTTGGGGAAATTTTCAAGACCTATTTGTCAATCATTATTATAAATACATTGAAGTTCACCAGGATTGACCAGGGAAGATTCTTTTAATTTGTCTTTAGAGACAGCTATTTCAGATTTTAACATATACCCAAAAACTTCCTTAAAACTTGAGTTAAGTTCACACTACAAGTTTAATGGGACACAGGGAGTAGAATATAGCGAGGAGCAAGCCTACCTCGAAGCTTTTGCCAATTCTTTGTTTCGACTACCCCCAACAAAGGTGGTGTAAAGGTACAAGTCTTCTGAGGCCCGATCTGGAAACATCATGGAAGAGAAGAGAGTGCCTGTATTGCAATTTTTTTGCTATCGTGTTACTGTAAAGAATAAATATTTTAAAAAAAGGCAAATTGGAGGCTAGAATCAAGCTTCACCTAGTGTCCTCAAACCATTTTCCTGTTCTTTGGCAGGAACAAGAACTCCAAAACCCTCAAGGGGCTTCTTCACGTTTTCTTTCTTGAAAGTGGAGATTATTACAGATATTGGCACATAACTCACCTGATTATAAAAATCAAAAGCCAAGGAATGACACTATAAAAATTTCACTTCTTTAATGGATGATGTTATAAGCTTTTTTCTATTGGTAAAGATTATTTACTGACTGTTACACTTCACGGAACTAAACCTAATGCTTCAGTAGAAAAAACATACCTCTGGTATAAAGTTAAGCAGAAACGGACTTCCCCTCTTTGTAATCTTCATTTCTTTTACATTGCCAAGTGGGGCCTAATTGAGGAACATGTTCTTTGTCAGTTAAAATTAGTTGCACTTACAGCTTAATGACCATCAGAGCAAAACTATTCCCATCCTATGAACACACTAGTATCTACTCCACAAAGTGTTAGAGATCTGGATTCTACCAAGGTATAGAATAAAACTTTAACAAGATTAAAAAATTATCTTCAACAAGAATGCAAGAAGTTAACCAGATTTATGTTACTGATAGTAAGGGATTACCCAATGAATGCACTCACAGTCATGATCACAGCATCAAATGATTGCTGAAATTTTTTGTTTTGATCTGGAGCACAAGAAATCGACCAGTTCCCACTCGTGTTATCATCGCAGCTGTAGGACATTTCAAGCACCTTTGAATGAAGATTAAGTTCATGGTGTCCAATCTCTTTGCATAGAGCATCAGTAAGTGTCTGCATAAGAACAAAACATGAATAACCAAAATAACGTCTTTAGTTAAAATAATAATAATAATCAAACTTAGGGTCCTTGCAAATCTTCCTCATCTTACCTGCATTCCACCCAAAAACGAAAAAGAACCACGCCTGCGTTTGCTGTTTTTAGGACTCCGTTTCCCACCTCTGGAAGATATCATAGACAGAAATGCCCCAGAAATGATTGAACCAAACCTGAATGTAGAAGTTGTGATTATTCAACTAATTTTAAGTCGTAAGATATAAGTAATCAAAAGTCATTATTCCACAGGCAAATTCAAGAATGAATTACTATAGTTTGTCACACACATACCTTCTCTCTAAATCCCATAACTCAGGGAATGCATGAAGCATCTGTGTGGGAAAGTAAAGAAATTCAAGCAATATATTAATTTAAAGCAGTTATTTATATTTCCTAAAAAGGGGTAGAGCAATTGCTCACAGAAAGTGATTCAGGATCTCCACCGCTTGTTCCAGCAACAACAGGATCAATGAGATACTCAACAACCTTACATAAGCAAATTAAATATTAATAACTAGGAGACAGAATCAGAACAAAAACTTAACGATATGTAGGGTATACAAACACCTCCTTCCCAAAATGACGTTGAAAGAATCCTCCAACACTGCAAAAGAAAATGTTAAGAACCTAATGGAAGGTGTGGACTATAACTACTTCAAGCAGATGAAATGGAACAAGGCTATATATTTTACCTTTCTGGCGAGTCAGATGACTTATTTTTCTTCCACAAAAATGGCTCCAAAAGAATTTGAAACTGTAAATTTTGCAAACAAACCCAACAATAATCGTATACACATTGTAATAACAGATGACAGATCATCAACTTTTGACACGAAGTTAAAAATACCCTGGAGGAATAGGTGAAACAAATAGCAAAGTATTATATAGCATCTTCATATTTTTATATGATTTTGCAAGACAGCACACTTTTCAAAGGCAGATAATGTTGGAAACAGTTTTAATAGATAACACTATATATGTTAGCTTATTAGGAGTCCTAAATATATGATATTAGACTTTGAGATCAACTCATCTAAAACTTGGAAATTTTGTGTAATATTTACATGCATGCTTTCTAACTACAACTAAGGTAAGGTAACATCATATTGGATCAAAGAAAAATAGGATAAAGAGTGCTCTTGAATCTTAACATTAAGTGATGAGCATCATTAAGATGTAATATGAGAATGACGGATCATAGTACGAGCTGAAAAACTTTAGCAGGAGCTACTTACATACATACCTTTGACTGAGTGGAAAGAAAACTGCTTTTGATCAGTGCAATTGGGTTAGAAGGTATCTGCAATCATGAGGTTGACCAAGTCATGTTCAATAGAGAGAGAGACATGAACTCATAAAGTATAAGAGGGAGATAATAGGAAGACAACTAAGGCCTCCTTAGGCAATGATTTGTTTTTTTGTTACCCTGGACATTAAATGGTGGTTGACAAGCCGTTTAGTTTTTCCCGCAAACCAAAATCAGTTAACAAATTGTTAATAGCAGTTAGAATCGGTAAACGTGATTTGGATCTTTTTACTATTTACAAAACTGGTTCCAAGAACTACTCATGGTGAGTACTTGACTTCAAATTTATGATGATATTAAGCTTTTAATCCCATTAAAGCACAATTTAACTTAGATTCTTTATTTTTCATCTTTCTTTTTCCTTTGGTTATTGAAGAAAATGAGTTTTATTACTAATAGAGGATTAGTAGTGAGTATGGTGTTGAAATATTCATACCAGCACAGGTTTTCCATTTCTTACAATGTACCGCTTGTGCTGTGAAATTGGCTGCAATAGGAGATAATGTTAGAACTTAGCAAGGATATAGTGGTATCAAAGACATATCTGAGCAGCTTTAAACTGGATTTAGTCTTTTATATTCGTACACAAATTAAACAACTTTTTGTTCTTTGTTGTTTTAGAAAATAATTGTGTATGTTCCCAATAAAAGTTACCAAAAAAACTATGGAAAGTATATCAACTATGTCAAACACAACTTACAAACTGTTGTTTATCTCGAAGCCCAAGATCATCAAGCATACTGCTGACATCTGCTTCACTCTCAGTCTGCATAACAAGTATGATAAGCATCAAATAAATTTCTATTAAAGTTAGTTAACATATTGTACAGGCACGCTTAAACTGATATTATTAATACTGCACTAAGATATACCATAGTATTGGCACCCTCGTCCCATATCAAACCATCTTGTGAAATGCTTCTTAGTTTCCCCCCAACTCTCCCATCAGCTTCAAATACCGTCACATTCAATCCATGTGATTTTAACTTATAAGCAGCAGCACATCCACTGCAAAAATAAACATATTGTTTGTAAAAATACAGCTATTCCTCTAAATATCAATCATGATGTCGATCTTGGACAGTTTGTCCGTAACAGAAAGTAATTCAAGTAAACAGAAAGTTTTGATCATATATCCATTACAGAAGAAAAGGGAAAGGATAAGAGAGCATATTCATTGTGCAACAAAATACATGAACAGTAAAGCCCAGATATTGTGAAATTGATTCACTAACTATATATCACATCATTGTAACACCTAAATGGATGTAATTGGTCTTATCTCTTCAATCAACTTAACCCATGTAGGGTGATCATATATTAGTCAAATTCTGCAAACCACTTGAACTAATGTAAGCATATGATTCACCTCAATTGGCTACAACCTCATTCATTCACCATCTAACGCCTTCCTGATACCAATTTCACTAATGCTTTTGGTATCTACAACAGATTATTGCACTGATAAAGATATTCCGACTTGAATTATGGAAATATTTTAGCAAATTACATCAACAAAACAACTTAATCAACTAAATAAGCAAGAAAAATTATCCAATTTAACTTTAAGTTATCGTGCGTACCTGACACCGGCACCAACAACAGCAACTCTCTTAGCAGGTTCTGTAAAAGAAAGCAAACCACAGGATTAACTAATATCGTTTGCTTTTCTGAATTTTACTAGCAAATGCTGCGAAAACGAAGGCAAAATTAAGATGAAATGTAATTAGAAGAACCCTAACTTTGGTCGTCGTCTGTAGTTGGTGAAGCCATTGTTGGTTTCTCTGTGGGTAAACTCACCTGGTAATCTGGTTATCGGGGATGGTATTTGTTCTTCTCGGGCCGGGTAGAGATAAGCATATACTTTTAATAGTCGGGCAAAACCGTGTGCTGGGTGATGGGTCCGCGGGCAGTGGGTTATGGCCTATGGGTTCAAAAGTTCAATGAGAACCTATTTTTAGAACCGCATCGCACGTCAAACCAGACGTTTTATTGGTTTGATGGTCAAATCGTATTTAAGAATTGGATGACATCATAATTATATATATAGTATATTATATATGATAAGTGATCCTAAGAACACCACAATGTTATATGAAAACTAAAAAAAACCAATGAAACCAGTTACATAACTTATAACTTTTTTTATCATTACCCTTTATAGTTGTGTGTATATATAAAGGGTATGGATCAAGTAGAAAATTGTAGCATGGTTTTACATATACGTCTCATATAGGCAGGGGCGGACCTACGCCTTAGTGAACGGGGTCAAGTGACCCCATTGAATTTTGAACTCGTAGTGTAACGTAAAATACCGAATTTGTTGGTGAACCCATAGTTTTACAGGAGGTGAACCCATTAATATATTGAAGTTCAAAACATAACACAAAAATAGTCACTAGTTCACTGGTAGGCTGGTACCATGCGCGCGTCTTTCTTACCTTGTGGTCGCAGGTTCGAAACCTGCAAGCTGCAAGCTTGCAGCAGTTTTTTTTCCTTTTTATTTATGTAAATTTACTAAATTAACCTTATCTTAATAACAAAACCCTAACCCCATTCTTTTTCCCCCATCGCATTCAACATTCAAGTTCGACCTGCTGCTCCAGCCTCCCCTTCCATTTCGATTGCAGCAAGTCAACCTGTTGCTTGCAGGTTTCGAACGGTCAACTGGTCAAGTTTGACCTGCTGTGGTCAAGTTCTTCCAATTTCGATTGCTGCTGCTCAAACACGAAGGTTCCAAGTTCGACCTGCTGCTTGCCTAGTCGCCTGCTCTCCTTCCATTTGGACCATTTCGACTTGCCAGCCCGCCTGCGGCCTGCCCCTTGCGAGTTGCGGCCTTGCCCCCTTCCAATTTCCATCGCTATTCGCTGCTGCCTGCTTTTGCTTCGTGGAATCGTGGTTCACCTTTTCACCATTGAAAAGGTTAGTTTTCTTGTTTATTCAAAATTCAAAATCTTTAACGTTTTCATTGTTAGACACTTAGACTTAACTTCTTATAGTTAATTTGTTTGTTAATTTGTGTAATTAGAATTTAGAAATCTAGAATTTAATTTTTTTTGTTAATTTAGGTGTTTAGAAGTCTAAAATCTATATTTTGTTTGATATAATTTGGGTATTTCAATATTTCATAATATTAGTAATTTAGTTCATGACAATTCATAATATGTTATATGTGTGATGCATTGAACATTTTAGGAATATGGATCGCTTTGTTGTGAAAAGAAAACCATCAAATGTTGCTTCTTCATCTAGTAATAGTATTCCGGCAAGAATTGATTTAGATGATCTTCCATGGGATCCTTCTGAACGAAAGCCAATCTCATCATATCACCCTAATCAAAAAGATGAAATTAGAAGAGCTTACTTGCTTCGAGGTCCATGTCAACCTATTGGGCATGAGTTTCCACAACGAGATTTTAGTGGAAAATCTAGACGATTTCGTCCCGAGTGGTTTAAACAATACGGAAACTGGCTAGAATATAGTGTGAAAACGGATAGAGCATATTGTTTGTTTTGTTATTTGTTTAAGGAAATTGGTCAAAAAGATGCATTTGTGAATGAAGGTTTTAATGGTTGGAACAAAACTGAAAGATTTACCAAACATGTTGGTGATGTTAATAGTCTTCACAACAAAGCATATAAAAAAGGTGAGAACTTGCTTAAACAAGAACAATCAATACATGTTGCCTTTGAAAAACAAAATGACAAGCAAAAAAGAGAGTATAGAATCCGATTAAGTACTTCTGTTCTTCTTGCAAAAGCGTTATTAAATGGTGAGTTGTCTTTTCGTGCTCACGATGAGTCTGAGACTTCACTTTATAGAGGACACTTTATTGAGTTTTTAAAGTTGTTTGGGCAATTAAATGAAGAAATTGGTAAAGTGATCTTAGGGAATGCTCCAGGAAATAGTCAAATGACATCTCCACGGATACAAAAAGAAATTTGTAATTGTTTTGCACAAGAGGTATTAAAGCGGATTTTTGAAGAACTTGATGATGATGTTTTTGCTATATTAGTTGATGAGTCGAGAGATGTATCTAAAAAGGAACAATGGCTGTGGTTTTAATATTTGTTGATAAATTAGGACTTGTTAAAGAAAGATTTATTGGTCTTGTTCATGTCATGGAAACAACTTCATTGTCTCTTAAGTCGGCTATTGATGAACTATTTGCTAAATACAATTTAAGCTTGACTAGAGTTAGAGGCCAAGGATATGATGGTGCAAGCAATATGTCCGGTGAGTTTAATGGTTTGAAAGCACTAATTTTATCCAATCAAGAGATCTCACTTGCAAGAGCCGGAGACACACGTTGGAGTTCTCACCATAAGACACTTGTTCGTTTGCTCGAATTATATCCAATTATTATTGACGTGCTTGAACATATTGAAAATTCAGGAGTTGTTAATGCTAGCCAAAAACAAGCACGCGGAATCCAAATATATATGAAAACTTTTGATTTTGTGTATTATTTACATTTGATGAAACACATATTGAGGATTACTAATATATTGTGTGTAGCTCTTCAAAGAAAGGATCAAGACATATTAAATGCAATCGGAATGATTAAAGCGACAAAAGAAGAACTACAAACGTATAGACTTGATGGTTTTAATTCCTTTTTAGAAGATGTCACATCATTTTGTCAAAAGCATGACATTGAGGTGGTTGATATGGGAGAAGATTACATTGACCCGAAATATCGAAGAAGAAAGACTAACATCACCAATAGACATTATTACGAGTTTGATAACTTTAATACGGTTTTAGATATGCAAATCCAAGAGCTTAGTAACCGTTTTAACGAGGTGACCACAGAACTACTTACTTGTATGAGTTCTTTGAGCCCATCTAACAATTTTTGTTACTTCGATATTCCAAAAATACTAAGGTTGGCGGAAATGTATCCATATGATTTTGATTATGAAGAAAAAGACAAGCTTAAATATGAACTTGGGATATACATTAGAAGCATCAAAGAAGATACAAGGTTTGCCGACGTTAATGATATATCTGCTCTTGTAAAAAAAATGGTGGAGACAAGGAGACATATTGATTATCCTTTAGTTTATCATATGTTGAAGTTATCACTTGTCTTACCCGTTGCAACGGCAAGTGTTGAGAGATGTTTTTCTTTAATGAAGCATGTGAAGACGGATTTGCGCAATCGCATGGGTGATGAATATATGAACGACTCGTGTATTTGTTACATTGAAAAGGAGCTCTTTGCAAAGGTGTCGATTGAAGATGCAATGGAACGTTTTCAAAAAATGAAGACGCGTAGAGAACAACTATAAAATGTAAGTTTTATTTGTTTTTTTTAATATTATATTTTTGTTAACATTTTCTATGCAATTTAATTATATTCCGAACCGACCCGACCCGACTTGACCCGACAACTCAAAAAATTTTATATTATCTTCTAACAAAACGAAAGACATGAAAAATAGTGACCCCATTGAAAAAAATTCCTGGTTCCGCCACTGCATATAGGTTACGTATACGTAACCATTTTTCATTTGACATAGTGTTACGTGTACGCAAGACTCTTCATTCTCTTATTTATGTTCAACATATATGTAACAAAAACTTAGATAAGCTTTTAACAATTAAAATAACATAAAATTTATAAATTATGTTATTGGTTTCTGTAGTTTTTTATGGTTTTCACATAACTATAGGTTTTCTCAGGAACCATCCCTTATTATATATATAGTTATACATATAATTCAATATAAGTAATTTATGTGTTTATTTTATATTTATATATAAAACTTAACAATAATCTTATGTCTCACATACTAATTTATTGTCCAACCCCTTATTTTTACCCATTAAAATCCCAAAAAAAAAAAATCAAAATCAGGTCCGACCACCGGTTCACAGGGTGGGCCGAACCGGTTAAGACCAGTTCAAAATTGATCACATGTAATCATTCTATGGTAATTATGAGATAAAAACTCCCTTGTTTCGTATAACCAGCCCATGTCATTATAAAGCACTTACCTTTATGTGGACTGTTACACATAATTAAGCTTAAATTGCCCGAGCTTTTCTCGATGTCGGAAAAGTAGTCACATGTATACAAACATCAACATCTAAATGATTATTTTAGCAATTTTCTTTTTTTATTAACCTTACATGAAATAATAGCTTAAGACCACTAGCATATCTGTAGAACGAACCTTATACCTCAATCCTAAAACCAAGTACCAACTTCTTGAAGGCAACATTGTTGTTGAGACTACACATTGACACAAACTAAAAACATTCAAAAACATGTTTAATCAAAATTCAGAAAAACATTTATCCTTAAAAAAAACCAAAAACCTCTAGCTAAAGAAAGCAAAAATACTCAAAAACATTACCATGTCATCACCACATATGTTTATTTTTAAATAAAACCTCTCCCCGTATAATATATTAAAAGATATATATGGAGTCCCACGTCGCTCGACATTCTTGCGTCCTTCCTCATGATTCGTAAACGTCTCACCCAAGAATGGAGAAGCCCCAGTGGTGAGTGAAGACCATGAGAAACAACCACTTCGGCATTGTTGAGGAATAACGCCCTATCCAATCACCCAATAATGATGAAAAAGGACAGTGAAAATTGATTAATATGTTTTACATAAGGCTCTCAAAGCCTACACCAATCACCCAATAATGTAGCAAGAATCAAGATAAACACTTCAAGTTTCATCCCAAAATCATATTTGATTGCATGGAAGACGATAAATATCTCCAGGAAGCTCAATGATGAAAACATCAAAAAGATTATATGTAATCTTATAGGCCTAAAGCAAACTAGCAAAAGATTGTCTTCAGCTTAAAGTGATTTCCTTTTCCTTTGCTTTGCATAAATCTTCAGCTGACTTGCTGTATTTTTTTGTCAACTCTTCAACCTGGGAGAACCAACAAGAATACGATGAACAAAAGAATCATGGTAAATTTGTACATTTTTAGGAAGGGTAAATGTGTTTCTATGGTATTACTTCTTTTTCCAATCTTTTAGCTTCATCCGCTGAAAAACCTGATTTAGCTTTGCCCTTGTCTTTGTCCTTACCCTCTGATTTTTTAGGCACAGATTTCTTTATCGCGTCCAAAGCCTGTATAAGAAAAATGATTGTCGCTTTGTAAAAATTAACGTCACCACAGGAGACCATCTCTGAAAGGTTGAATTCCAAATTCAAACATTTGTTTAATTTATAATAAAGTTAATGATATTTGGAACCGATGCAAACAATCAACTAAGAACCTTCTGGGATCCTTCATAATCCTACCATATTGTGTTTCATTCACCATGCAGTTGATAAAGTTTAACTTTAACAAGTATGAGAAAAAAACAATTTAATAGCTAAACCTTTTGCCGAGCTCTTCTAATTCTTTGTTTGACATCTTCAGCAGACTTTGCAACCACTTTGCATACAGCCTGAGGTGCACAACATAAACTTTCATGACATGAGAATTGCTATAAGGAATTATAAATTGGCATCACTAAAGAAAAAAATCTCACCTGCATATGCTCTTTGGTCATGCTGTTATTGAAAAGATACCGAAAAAAAAAGAAAAAAAAATCAGCGGCCAGATTACGAAACAAAAATCCTTCATCTCACGTGTTAAATTGAGCTCAGATTAGTGTCTTACGGGGGAATAACTGTAATCAACCGTTCACCATCGGGCTTAGGATTCAAACCCAATGGTGAGGAAACAATGGCTTTCTCTAGTTCTTTCAAGGCCTGGATGGTTCAAGTGCGATGTCAGAACACGAATGCAATCACTGATCTAATTAGTTGTTCATACCCTATGCACATTAGGGATCAAAAGCAGGAGCAGAAACTATTACATTTGGATTATATGGAGTTACAGACAGGGTTTTGGGGTCTAAAACTGAAACAACAGCCATCCGATTCAAAGGCATCTTCACACCCCCGGTTTCTACTATGATATGGTCAAGCATGCCTACAAACAAAATTGAAAAGAAGAAGAAAAAAGTAACTGGAAACAAGCATCTCTCTAAAATCAAGAAACTTCAAGAACAACCAAACCAATAATATATGAACCTGCAGAAGCCCTCCCAGTGCGCAATTTACTCAGCTCGTGTGATACTGCATCAATGGCTGCCTCCATCTCAGAAATAGCAGTTTGTTTAATAATAGGCCTCATATCCACAAATTCAACTCTGCTCCCAGCATCAGCATTAGCAACACCAAGTTCGCCATTGTCACCGTCATCCCCTGAAAGCCTCGTTAAGTAATTGTTCTGTCGAGTTCATGCACTAGAATGGAGATATAAGGCAAATCTAACAATACATGAATTCAATAATATACCTAAACATGATTAGTGATATACTATCATACTACAAAATGGATCAGTTCTTTGGCATAATCTACTTCATAATTTATATTCATTATATATATCTACAAGTTTGATTATCTGAGTTATAGTAGAAGAAAATGTTTGATGACATGATGCAGTGTTGTGAGGAACGATGATAAGAACCAAACATGTCAGGAAAGGTAACTGAGAGATGAAATTCAAATTCCTTTTTGAGCAAAATTATATCAAACAGGGCTTGTGATCCAGCTAGGGAATTATATAAAGAGCAGATATTTGCAGAAGCACGTGGACCCAAAATGTGATTATGAAGGACATACATCCATGATTAATGTTATAGCAACTAAGAAGATGGGTTAGTGCGAGTGTGGCCATTGGACGAGAAAGAAATGGCACTGGAAAGTTGATTTAAGGCGGCTGGATTTTGACTGAGAAAAAGAACTTATAAATACTAACTAAAATGTTTGATGATAAGGAAAATATCAGTGGAAAAGGAAGAAAGCACCGTTTAACGGTTTAAACGTAATAGTGCATTCACTAATGCTCTCCTTCGTAAGTATCTGTTGGTTCGAAATGAACCTTCAATGAAGATAAAAGTACAGACAAGGAACATGAATCATGAAAGAGTGTATTTCTATATTGAGATAAGAGTAATGACTTTAAGGTTAATGTAGAAGTATCCACACAATAGTGAATGTGGATTAGGGGTGTGTTGACTGACGAAGTAGGAAAACTAACATAAATTGGGTTGGTACAATTAATCACTTGGGATGCATTTCACATAAAAAAGTGATGCAGCAGATACTGTAGTTTTTATGAGGGGAAGGACGAGTGTACAGCCACTAAGTGGCGGTTTAAAGTCTATTCTACACATCTTCAAAATGATTGACTACATGCCATAAGCAGTACTAAAATTTCATAAGCAAGAGATAGAGTTATAATTGAGAAGCTAAGTTAAGACTGAAAAGGGGTGTTGCGGCTTTTAATTGAGTGGATAAGTATCATGTTTGTTGTCCTGTTAGGCTCCTTCTAGCAATACTATGATGGAAGTTTATTCAGGATATAATGGAATTTGTTGGACTATGAATGATTCACATTTTGAAGGCTGATTACAGATTGGTGGAGATGGGTCATGTACTCATGTAGATCTATGGAGTTAGGAGTATGTTTATATTCAACAAGAAGGGGCATATCCAATTAACCTACTGCGTTCATGTAGTTACACGATCACTTCTTTAAATAGTGCAAAATTTACGATAAATTCTACTATCAAATTAAAAACTGATGCATCTTACTCCACCTTCTATGTGAATGTCTAATGTCTGAATCGATATATACACTTTCCATATACGATACAAATTTATAAGATAAAGAGAGAGGATTACATTTCTTCCGTGCTTTAGCGAAGGATCTTCGTGATTCGTAGAGAAAACCGATCTCCGGCGAACGGGGAAGGTCCGTACGCGGATCACCGGCGGTTCTCAGGGAAGATGTCGCAGCGGCGAAGTGAGAACTCCGGCGAGATACTCGGAGTAAAGGATATATGCTACGATACGATATGATTGCACGCTTTATTGAAATCGCCATCTGCTGGATTTGGGGGTTTCTTCTTCTTGAATTTCACTCGAATTTGCAGCTAGGGTTTTAAACTTTTATTAAACCCATCGCCTCGTTGTTTCTTTTGACGTTTGTTGAGTTGGCACTTTCTACCTTGTATTTTCAACCTTTTCATTTTAGTCTTTAACATTATATTATTATTAAAACTATGTTAAAGTCATGTATTAAATGAGTGAAATAAATAAAACAATTAAAATCATTAGTTTTATAAATATTTTATTTTTTAAATGTATTTGCGATTGGTGAAACAAAAATATAATGAATATTTAAAAGTTATAACAAATAATGAAATTAAAAACTATTACTCTATATTTAAAGATAAAATATGTATAAAATCATATAATTTAGTATGTATTAATAATTTATTAAAATTAGAATATTTATATTCTAGATGTTTAATAGTTTAGTTTACTTATTTAAAATAATTATCATTTAATATGAGATAGAAACTAAACAAATATAGATATATTTGTTTTAACATATTTTAATAAAAAAAAGAAAGTCAAATTGATTGTTTTTATAATTTTCGTATTTATTATGATAGAGAGACGGGAAAATTATTTTTGATATGCTAAAACAATGACACTTGTCCTTTGATAAGCTAGAATGATGACACGTGTCTCGAAAAAATCTTTTTTATTATATTTTATAGATTATAGATTTTTACATGTTTTATTAGGAGTAAATTACACGAATTGTCTCCGAACTTTACTTAAATTTTACCGTTTGTCCTTGAAATTAAAAAATTACAGGTTTAGTGCTAAGTTTAGAAAAATTTCGTCCATGGTTCAAACAGTCGTCAATTTTAAACATTGAAATTTAAAAAAATGTCAAATTTACCTCTTGCCACCACCACAACCCCACCTAGTCATATTTGAGGAATCACGGTACAACCCCATAAAATTTCTTTCTCATTCACTCACAAAACCATTTCCTATAATATAGGATACCAACTTAAAAAAATATATGGACTGGGAATGCCCTCATACGTATTAAAAAGGGATATTGGATTTTAATAATCCTAAGTTTCATTTATTTGTCGGGATTAATCCCAACTCAGTAAATGTTTACAGATACTCCCAACTTTGAGTTTATTTTCATCCAACGATACCTTACTAACTGAGAGTTAACCCCGTTAGTTTTTGATGATGTGAATTGTTTTTGTGGCCAAAACACTAAACAGAAAGTTGAAATCTATCATCAAGGTCCGTCAATTTGAAACTTCCGCACAAAAAAAAACTGTCAATCTTCACTTTCTGATTTGAACCACCGAACTCGTTGGAGGTAGATTTCAGGTGATGATGAAGTAACAATGGAAAACAGACCTAATTGAGACTAGGTGGTGCTGGGGTTGAAAAATGACTCAAAGTTGACCTCATTTCATCAAAAAAACTAACGAGGGTTAACTCTCAGTTAGTCAGAGATCATTGAAGGAAAATAAGTTCAAAGGTAAAAGTGTCTGTAAATATTTACTGAGTTAGGATTAATCTCGGCTAATAAGTGAAAGTTGAGATTATTAAAATCCAATAATCCTATTAAAAAAACATGATTTTCAGGTATGTTTTCACGAAAGTTCCTTATAAACTATTGTGGCTATTTGAATTTTGCTTGTTTGTTGCAGTTTGCTTCTTGCTTAGTGTTAATTATGACATAAGTATATTTAATTTATTTTTTATTCCCGGTTTAGCCTTATCATAGTGTGGCTATTTGATGTGCATAAGCAACATCCTCAATGTTGTAATTTAATTATTCAACTTTACCCACGTACTTATATAAATTGAAATGAAGTTTATCCATGGTTTGTCAAGATTTTACAAAGAACATAATTGTGCTTTGACCGACCTATTTTGGCCCATAATCTATTCTGGTAATAATCTTTTTCAAACATGTAAATCCAGTGATCATTTTGAAGGAAAAATCAAAATAACGTGTGTGAATAACATTAACAAATGAGAGAAAATGGAAAGAAAAGCGGTCTTTTATTCTCTGTCATAGTTGCGTATGCCTTCCAAGACTAGAAAATCACTCGAATACAGTGTTTAGTCCTTTTATATAAGATTTTTTTTGTTTTTATGCTATTCGTTGGCCCTTTCCGCGGAAGCACCTATAAAATCACTCCAATAAGGCGTTAGTTTCTTTCATGTTTTTACACCCCGACACAGTACGATGTTTAGTCCTTTTATATAAGGTTTCAAGTATTACCATTACGAACAACATGTGTAATTTGTTTTTCTTATATAAAAGATCGTATGTTATTAACATCTCCTTCTACAAGCATGATTCGTGACAATGTTTCAACATTAGTGTTTTTCATAGTTTTACGTATACGTCATAACATAAGGTGTTTACCCTAAAACTAAGTACCACTGTCAAACACTGGACTAGGTCAGTGAGCCCATAGTTTCACGCTGAGCTCGCGAGACATGATACTCCCACTAGATCATGTCGTTATCATTGTTACCTTTCACTTCTTTCAGGATGATATTACACGTGGCAGACAAAAGCGATATTCACATACAACAATTTATTATTTATATACTTTACATTATTTCATAATATGTCATTGGAAATTTTAGTACTAGGTGTTTTAATATATTGGATTAATTTATTGACCGAGAAAAAATAACATTAGAGATTAAACGAGTTAGATGTCGTAAGAGTGCGCGCTCGATTTAATTCTAGTTGTTATTTGGGCTTTAACTATATTATAAGTTTAATTATTTAGTTGGATTATTAAATTTGCTTTTACGTTAATAATTAATATAATATTAAAATAAACTTTCAAACCAATTTTAATCATATCAGAAAGGAACAAAAAGGTGCAGAAGATTAGTGGCCCTACTAGTCTCGATCCAAATAAAAGAAAAAATGATTTTCTTTTGTTAAGGAACGGTTACTCTCTCGATCACGAAGATACTCACGATTTGAAAGAAAATTCTACTCCATCAAGAAATTTTTATCTAATCTGATAAATCAATCGCAAGTAACCCAAATAGGTTTATCTAATAGTGTTTCACGATTAAGAGATTAATCCAAGTAAGTTTGATTGTTTGAAGATTGACCTGAATCTGATACGTTTTGATTTGTTTCATGTTTGATATCTTGTTCAAGACCCTCAAAATTTTGACACGTGTCAACTAAACTGTTAATCTAAATAGAAAAATACAATTTACTAAATAACCGCACTACAAAAACACATATAGTTAAAACGTATAACGAAATGGGGAAATTAGTTGAAATAAGAGGAAACCAACAGATTTTAGGAACAAACGTATGCATTTTCTTTTAAACTCTATTTGGTTCTATATTTACTTAATCCAACATTAAAATGGTATATATTTCATCTTCTTTTACGACTTTTCGAACCGCTGCCGAAGTATTGACCCATACGCTAATTTATCAAAAAACAATACAACAATAACATAATTTATAAAAAACGTAAAACATAATTAAAAACATCTAACACAACGATAAAATTATTTGACACAATATCTTGAAAGATTTAACGTTGATTTAAGTTCTTTTTAACCAATTTGTCAAATGACAACCTTTGTATTTCTATCCAAATACGCGTGTTCATAATACTTACTATATATAAAATAAATATTTACATAATTGATGACACTATTTCACTCGAGGAAAAAGGTAAAGGTTTATTATGTTTCACCGGTTCACCCTTCCCAAGTGGATAGGCCAAACACACCCGTTTGTTTTTTATCTAGACTTTTTTACCCTCAACCTTGAATTTCGAATCATGGAACACCTTGCATTGAACTACACTTTCCAACATATGTTTGTGTTCAAGAAAATGTCATATACATATTGTTTTCTTAAACTTATCCGCTTTATAGTCCCTTTTATAAATTCATATAGTTTAATTACAATAAATCATTATACGAAGATTTAAAATAAATGCCCTAAATGCATATTTATGGATGTTAATTGCTATCGGATTATTTCTGTTCTATAGTATAAGTTTAAATAACATTGCTGATAGTTTACTTATTTATAACAAAAACTATAAGAGTTGGACAACGCTAAAATTTCATTTAATTTATAGAGTTTTAAAAATGTAACGATAGACTTACTTATTATTCCATGAATTTTTTAAGCCATATTATGAATATATATAACTTTTGCTGTTATTAAGACTAGTCAAACATAATAATTCTACAGTTTATTAAACATAATCATTAATTTGTGGTCACTACCTTCAAATTTGTATATTACAACATGATTTATACGTACATCATATAAACACTGTTATATTTATGTGCCAATAATACACAAAAATGTTATGTGATACAATAATATCATATGACATGTAAATACTATCACATTAAACGTTATATGATACAATATTATAATAATATTATAATATGACGTATGTAAACGTATAAACAATTTCATTTATATACATCCGTTTTAACGGTGTTTTAAATATTTCACCGTTTATACGAAATCCTTTATTGATATAAAACGAAAAACGAAAAAACTTTTTTTTGAACGGAAACACCTAAAGCTATATTTGAAAAAAAAAACATACTAAACTGTAAATAATCTTGTCAAATATTAATCTTTAGTAATTTGCGTTTCAACCAATGACTCTTAGCCTAGGTGGTGAGGTGAGTTGCCTCAAAATTTCATTAAAGTAAGAAGAGGTATTGGTTTTAAGACTCATTTGGGACAAAAAAAATTTCAGGTTAGGTTAGTGAGTTTTCTCACATAATATGAGTTTCATCCCGAGAGTGGTCTCGGTTTGATGGAGATGATCGGAGGAACAATGACTCGTCAGTGATCATTTAACGGTTAAAAAACACTAAAGTATGCTCCACTAATTTCACCGTGGACCAAGCTTCAAAACATTCCTATCAGTTATCGGCAATTTTATTTTAACATTTTTATAGTTTCATTAAAATAAAATAATGCATTTATTATAAATATTAGTTCATAACCTAAAATTTTATAAATAAAATAACAGTTAAAAGTGTAAGGTTGTTTTTCTTGTGTCATGATAAAGCGAACTTTAATGTTGGTGGTATATTTAGCAACTTCAAAACTTTTACAATTACAATATATGTATTATATCAAAAGTTGATATTTCTGGTTATCTAATAATAATACAAACCTAATTTATGATCTACTGTTCTAATGATATGATATTTTTACTTTAACTAAACTATTGTAAGTTTAAACTTTAAATCTACGCAAATGTAAGGTTAAATAACAATAAAATGTAGTAAACAAAAACCTACTGCTCCAAAACCTAATAATAATACAACATTTCTATTTATTTTATTTTTTGTTTTACATGTTTTAGCATATACTTATTAGCCCCAACGATACATTCCGGTGTTTTTTCACACGTAATTGAGGTTTCGATTTTCATTATAACATTGATGTGAATTTAAAAATAAATTTATATTTTTTTTAAAAAGACCCTAACTACTTTTAGCTACACATCCTAACTACATCATAAGATAAGTTGAGAACTTCAGCAAACGAAAAGATTGCAGTTCTATTATGTAAGTTAGCCTTAAGTTAAGATCAAAATAAGAGGCTGTTTGGCAGCTTTTTAATCAGTTTTTTAATGGTTCAGATGTTTGAATGGTTTAACACTTAATGATTCAGACTGTTTGTTTAGCGAGTACATGTCTGAATAGTTAAGACATTTACCTCTGAATGGTTAAGCATTATACTGATGTTGAATGGTTAAGATGTTTAATGCTGAATGGTTAAGAGGTCTAATGCTGAATGGTTAAGACATATTATCTGAATTGGTCAGACATTTGCCTTTGAATAGTCAAATAATATACTAGCTTTTAATGATTCAGACCTCTTATTGGTTCAACTCTTAATAATTCAGAAGTTGTCAAACAGCCTCTAAAACTAAACGAGTGTGTGTTTTGATGTTACAAGGAAGCAAAAATAAAAGTATTTTCCTTTATTAAATAGGAACTATTTATGGATGTGAGTGGTTCAAGAATTTATTACTCATGTTGTATAAAAGTTTTGATTTTCTCACTTTAAAATATTCAGAAACTTGTTCGAGACACTTTCACCCTCGACCGTTTTCTTCTTCCCTCTCCGTTTCTAAAACCTCACACCCACTCTGTTGCAGAGATGAAAACACACAATTTCAATCTTCAAACACACACAGACTCATAATCAAAGCACAAATACACTCAGATTGTATACATTTGTATATGTGTATGTACAAAAGGTTTGATTAAGTTTAATTAAGTTAAAATGGGGATGATTTTCAGACAGTTGTTGATGGGGAAGAAGAAGGGCGATTTGGGGCATGTTTGGATGGCTGCACACTTCCCCAAACGTATTAAGAAAGAGATTGTTGAAGAGACGAACATCAGTTCTTCTGTTGGTTAGTTTTTCGTTTGATTTTCTTCTGTTTTGCTTTCTATTTCGTTGAAGTTGCAGAAATTGTAGTGACAATTTATCCGTTTGATTTATTTCAATTGAAGTTGGTTTTGTGTTCGTGAGAACCCAAATCGGTGCTCATTTGGTTTAATGATTTTGATTTGTTGTTTGTGTGCGCTTAACGTCGGTGAATGTTGCTGTTCATCTATAGGGGATTTGTTGACGATTGTTGGTGATCTCAAGGCAAAAACCATATGATTTTGGCGTTTTATGTATTTGTTGCTTTCAATCAAAAGTATATGACCCATCCATTTTTATAAAATTTCTGGAAAATGTGACTATTTTTATAATGGAATCAAGTTTTGATGTTCATCATGCTTGTATTCGAAACCTAGGGTTTTTTTTTACTGGTTAGAGGTTTTTCGTAATAAAGCAAATTATGAAAGGGGAAAGTAGTTATGTGCTATCCCTGTACAAATTTAGGAGTCTGTCATAGTTTTAATGTGGAAATATGTTTAAAAAAATGGGATTTTGGTGACTGTGGTTGTGAATTTGTGCATAAATCGGTGACGATTTACCCCATGAAAAGGGGTTTATTGCAACTTCTTGTGATTAAAATGAGTTACCTCTTGTCAGTCACATATAGAGAAAAGGATTATCAGGGAAATGTGAAGTTAGCAAATCTCAAGGTATAGTTAGCAAATCTCAAGTGGGATAAAGCTTTATTTTATTTTGATCATCAAGAATTGTAGCATGACGAAGACGTTAGCAATTATGGTGTTAAAAGGGAATTTACTTTACAAGGATGACGTTTCTACATTGGTATGTGTTACAAGTTGTTTGAAAGTGAGTTTCCTAAAAGAATCGACCATTGAAGTTGAAGTTCATTTTGTGCATTTAGAGGATTTCGCATGTTTATATTGTGGACATGCATTTGGGAAAGTTTGTTTATTTGCAATGTGATGATTTAGCTCCATTAGATAGACGCTACGGCTTTGTGTGAATTTAGGCGCCACAACTTAAAATAACTATAGGGAGCACATTTTTCTTTCGAAACAAGTAATTCTAAATATGATCATAGTTTTAATTGGAAAATATCATTTCTGACTTACTTCTTTCGTGGTGTATTTGATTCAGATAAAATTTTGGTAGACCAACTTCCTGTTGTAACATATAGAATATTGGGCTATCTTCTACTAGGAGTGGCGAGAATATACTCTAAGAAAGTCGAATATCTTCTTATTGACTGCAATCATAGCCTGAATGAAATGAAATTCTTCTCTGAGGGGAGGAAAAAAGTTGATATTAATTTCAAGGGTATGTGCTTACCCGAATCTTCAAGTCAAAGGTCCAAACTTAAAGTTGTAGAAGCGAGTTCTTCAGAATATTCTAGAAGAAAGACTAGTAATGCTTTTGTTGAAGCTATGCGTGCACAGTTCTCTTCAATCAGCATGCCAGAACATTTCGAGTTAGATGCATTTGATTTGGAAGTTATGGAAGATGATAGCAGCAAGTAAGTCAATCTCGTTATAATCGTTTTACATTTTATCGTTATTATTAACAATTACGGTTCATTTCTCTGGTTAATACAGTAACCATGTGAAACCGCATTTGGAACTTGTGCTTCATGGTAAGCTTTTAGGTGTACATTTTTTAATGTGTAATTTGCATGATCCTTTAACCTAATTATTTGATTCTTGTCATACAATAGATGCATCCGAAAATTACCGGACGGTGAGTCACACGTTTGGCAAGGTACCTCAATTTTTCTGCATGGATATATGAAGTATATCTTTTCAATGATATATTTGGTAAGTCTTTTTAGTTCATTGAATTTAAATGTGATATTCTGATTTGTCAGGATCATGCTTCAGCTTCTACTTCTGCTATGATTACACAGTATGTAATTGATAATTTATTTTAATAGCAATTAGCTGAATAAAATTTATCTGCTCTCAAGTAATTGATAATTTATTATGTCATCACAGTATTGACCCAGAAACAAGCGTTGAGAAATTTAGGCATAGATTCTTCTTGGAAGAGCGCCTAGAACCAATGGTACTTAGTGAAAGTGATGAAGAATTTGTTCCTGGCTCATTACCCTTTATTGAACAAGAACCAGAATGTGATTATCATATAGATTCTTCCAATATGATAGCTGAGGGTGTCAGATATCTAGATAAGCATGCAGAGGAAGAGTGTACAACAACGGGGCAGACAATGGCTTCAGATATGACATCGGTTGATAACATAATGCTTAAACCTAGTCCAAACAAGACTCAACTATCGGTTACTATCAATGTGACACCTCAGTCAAAGGCTCCAGTTATTTCAGGTAACATCAAGCCAGATTTAACCTATTGTTGTTAATGGGCTTTCCATATTTGAATTGGTAATTCAATGCAGGTGAACGTAAATCAGAACCTGTAGCTGTTCGTACCCCAGCTTCCAGAGAACATGTTCGGCCTACACGGAAACGCAAATGTGTTTATGACAATCCCATTGTCGTTCCCAACAAGTGAGCTCAACCTGGGCATACCTTGATATTTTATGGTGTAAAAGAAAATAAAAATACCTTATTTCTTGAAGCTGATATGTTATGAACCATAAATTGTATTTTCTTCAATCTGGCAGGGTGTATGAAACCTGGGTTTTGAATCCAAACGATCTTTTACGCAAAAGGCGAACCCCGGCTGCTGTCCTTGATCAGAAGGAACACCGGTCTTTTGATTCTTTATTGCAGCCTATAATTCCCAGTAAGATTTCTTTCTTTGTTAGTTACCTTTTTAGAACTTACAATAGTTGGTTTTCATTTAACCAACAATTCATTTTATAAGTTCTATTTCTTTTCTAGTAAATTTGATGCCACATATTTAGTAATCTTTGTTCTGGACAGTCAATGCAGATGCTCCAGCAGATCTTAGGTCTGTTATTTCCGCAAACGAGCTGATGGTGGTAGAAGAAGTTGAAGAGACGGTGGACCGCTCGAATTCCAAAATTGATGAATTAGGACCACTTAATCTGCATAAATTTTCTGAGGACACAGAAGCTGAAGTAGTTGCTCCTCCTACGCCCGCAACCCAATCAACATCATTGTGGTTTAGTGATACCCATGGGACATCTAAGGTCAACCAAGTGGGACCCACAAGTTCATGTGAAAGTGGTGAAAGAGTGCTGTTTCCAATCAGGGATGTAGATTTGGATGAGGTACAGAGGGAAGAGGTAATCTGTTATTAGTATTTTTCCTAATAAAGTTGCTCAGGTGTTGTAAGTACTTGAATACTATCGACTTTTAAACTGTTGGCCTAATACCCTTTTTAGCTACCTTTTTTAGTTTTACTGATTAGAAGTAAAGCTATAACCGGATCCCCAGATCGGTCTATCACTTGAATTGAAACATTTTCTTGCATGGTGTTGACGCTTCCTTCATATTCTGATAGTTATTGTTGTATCTAAACCAATCTCAGGGCCCAAGTTCTTTAGGAGAAGACAACCAAGAGAACGGTAATTACCTTACCTTATGTTTCTAGCTTGTTATAAAGTCTCCTACTTTCAGTAACATCCTTTTGTATAAAGATCCTCACGCATTCCTTTTCTGATATTAGCTTCAGTTCCCGTTGCAGAAAAGTTGTCGGCTGTCACAAAGTAAGTTTAATTATATCTCAACGCTATTATGCTTAGAATACATCTTTTCATACGTCTATAAAATTTAACTTGTTTTATACAGAAGTGTTGGGGGTTACCTGCACCGTAGCTTTGTACACAGGAAAGAAAAAGGAGAAGATGAAGCCGTTAACTTATCCCATATTTTGAAACAGAAAACCAAGAAAGAAAGCGCGAGGTTTTTTTATCAGATGCTGGTAAAGCCCCTAACCGCAAAGTAATCTGCACATTTTTATCTGAGATTAGTTTGTTGCTGTTAATATTTACTTTTTCTAGTTATTTTAAAATCTTCACAGGTTCTAAAAACAGCAGGATACATTGATTTGAAACAAGAAAAGCCATATGGTGAGATATGTGTGAAGGAAACACCTAAGCTGAAGGAAGTTTTTGGAGCGTGAGTTAGACAGCGACAGCAACAGAGTTGTGTAGTTTGTACAAAAGGTTATACCGTAATTAGCTAAGCCTATAGTTGGTCTGTTGATGTTTAAATCTTTTAGGTCTTGTTTATTGATGTTAAGAACTTATTGCTTTTCTTTGGTGCAAGATGGTATCCTGACGATCGTCTGGTTTTAGTTTGACTGATCTTTTTCTAGTTTTCGACGTGCAAAGTATGCATCGTTAGTGCTTTTGATTGTATTTTCTTCACCAGGCGTACTTTAGTGCTTTTGTTGAAACGTTCAGACCTTTGACGCTATGGTGCGAAGACTCGAGATTTGTACTTCGATCTATGATGGCCACAGTCGAGGCTTAATAAAGCCAAATTCATGATACCGGTCGATTAAAAGTAGAAGGTTGAGAAGGAAAAATCGACACTTAATGTTGTAACATGTATATTCTTTGTAGTTCCTTACATGTTCACCCAGTGCTAGTAGATTTTTTTTTGCCATTTAATCTGGACAAAAGATTTACTATCACTATTAACAAGTTTAAAGTGGAAAAAACTGATAGCAAGGTCCTCTTGGTGCTTGATTTGTATCTTGATGGAATATTGAATTTAGAGTCCATTTATGGTTAACATAATTCTAATTTTATGTCTAAATCAAAGACCAAACGACTTCTTTAATTTTTTGTATCTATATACGAGTTCTTTAATTTCTTTGTATCCAAACGACTCATTGAAATAACTTTACATGTTACCCATGTAAATATTCATATTCATATAAACATATCTTTATAAATAATAAAAGAGATGAATATACCTCTTTTATCGATATATTAAATAACTATGGTTCGAGTAAAAATAATTAAACCGATTTTGGAGCAAAGCAGATTGGCTTAGAAAGTGTTTTGGATTGACTCAATGTTAGTCAAAACCGGATTGGCCAAATCAGATTGGGTTAGAAACCAGTTTTCAAAATCAAAGACCAAGCAAGATTAAAACTGGCTTGAATTGGTTTTAACAGACATGGTCTCAAGGTGATTTAAAACTAGTCGGTTGGATCCGTTTGAATCAATTTCATGTTTTCAAATCTAGGATATTGAAATATTCTAAATTTATTGTCTGTTTGTCCAAACAAAATCCGACATAGATTATATCTGACGTAAAAAAACACTTTCTTGAAACTAATTCATAGACGCTTGAAATCCGCTATAAAACTAACACAATAAAAACAAATGAATGTAGATATCGGTGACATATGAGGAATAAAAAAAATATGTAAGAGCGTTTGTGAGTTAAGAAAAACTACCAAAGGTATCTTAGGATGACACGTGTCAGCACCACAATCATTCTCACCAAAATTTTATCGTCTCTCTCTCCTATTAAATAATTACCTTAATTACTAATAATATTATTTAACATCTTTTTTGATTTAATAAATTAAGAAAGAAATCTATTTATTAATGTTATTTCTAAATAAATATTTTTTTATAAAATAATAAAATTTTCTAAAGCATAAAACTTTTTTAAAAATACGAATATTTTTTAAATTGGTATTTTTAAAAATTTATTTTTTTAAAAACAAAAAATAAACAAATTTGAGAGTTATAATAGGAAAATTTTTAAATATGATATTTTATACGGTTTGTTTTAAAACAAAATGTTTATTTTTTTGAAAAAGTTTAAAAATAAAATTTTAAAATGTTAATATTATTGTTTTATTATATATTAAAATATTATTTTATAATTAATAAATTTTATTATATTAATATTTTATTTATTTAACCCGTATAAAATCTGATTTGGCTCCAATTATTTATGTATTTGATTTGATATACTTTCGGTTGGATCGGCCACCGACTCTCTTCTTGATCTACTGTCTCCTCCGCTCACAGATCATTTTGTAGCGTCTCTCATCCACATCAACATCAACATCAACATCAACGAAACGAACCCATCGATCAGATGCCGTAAACAAGTCTGTGAACGACTACATGATGCAATCTCACGTTTATTTACATTTCCATCCATTTGGAACTCACAACTGAAAGCCACCGACAATGACATCCCATCCCTCGCAAATTCTCATACGTTCACCTACAGATTCTTCAATCTCAATCAAAACTTCTTAAACCCTAACCCTAATTTTCATCTCCCCACTTCAATGAACCACATCTGATTCAAAAACATTACAAATGAACGTTGCGTATCTACAGCAAACCAAATGCATAATCAATTTCAATTCAACTCATCACCACCCTCTCTCTGTTCTCAAGGATAGGTTAGCGTATGTTTCACGACATCCTCCCATTCATTACGTCGCTGCAAGTGAGGATTTAAAGGTTGATGCATTTTTATCGATTTTGGTTCATTTCAGTCTGTTGACGTGTGGTTTATTTGATGGTGTCTTTTACTGAACTGTAGGCAGGTGATACTGTATTTTGTGTTCCGGATTCCATGGTTGTAACACTTGAGTGAGTTCTGGGATTGTTAGTTGATTGTGTTCAATTGAGTAGATCTGGCATGAACTTCAAGGTATATCTTTTGCTTGCTACTTTTTGTTCATGATGTAATAGTAGGATAAACCAGAAGTAGATGCAATCGAGGAAGGCATAAATTATTGAACATCTGTGAATGTAGATATATGGAATTCTTAAGCAATATGGTTTGGTTTAATTCGATGAGAATGTGATGCTTACCACTTGTTTTATGTATGTGTACTTGGTATGGTTGTAGATTTAAATCTTTCTGTTTGATTGATCATTTTTGTGACCATGACTTATTCCTTCTTGATTGCAGCTGAACTGTTGACAACAAACAATTTATCAGAGTTAGCTTGCCTTGCATTGTATCTAATGTATGAGAAAAAAACAAGGGAAATAGTCTGTCTGGTATCCATATATAAGAGAGCTTGATCGGCAGCGTGGTAGGGGACAGCTAGCTGTCGAATCACCACCCTTGTGGTCTGAATCTGAACTGGATTATCTGACAGGCAGCCCTATTAAGGTGATCTTCTTGTTGAACTTAATAATCTAATGTCTTAAAGGTTTATTGTAAGCGAACATCCATTAGATCTAAAAGAAGCCTTTCACACTAGCGGGCAAAAGGTTATGACTTCCACCTGTGTTAATCTACACTGTGATGTTATTGATATTATCAGGCTGAAGTTCTTGAAAGAGCTAAAGGCATCAGGAAAAAAAGTATAATGAGCTTGACACTCGATCCTTGTTTCAGGTGTTTTTTTCTGTCATTTTGGTGATATCTGGTTATAATGGATTGGAGCTATTTATAATGGATTGCAACTGTAAGGCAATGTTGACAGCTGTAGATGGAGGTGTTCAATTGCTTGTTGATCGTCCAAACCTAGCCGGACAATCTATTGTAGTGTGGTATGATATCTGCTTTCATTTGAATTATAGCAAATTTGGCTGTCTTTTTAAGTGCATTATTGATCTTATACTAATGTTTTGTAGCTGTGGGCCACAATTGAATTCAAAATTACTAATCAATTACGGTTTTGTTGTCTTGTTGATGAAGATAACTCCTATGATCGTGTGGTGGCTGTGGTGAAATGGAATCTTACGTGCATTTTTTATTATTTCAGGAATCTTTGTTTCTGTTTGTACTTCTCTTACCTCTCTCCTTTCCAGGCAGCATTGAATACAGTAGATCCTCAATATTAGGACAAGAGATTGGTTGCTCAAAGAAATGGAAGGTTAAGCATATAAACTTCTCAAGTATAAATTATCCTTAGTTTCATTTTATTTTGTATAATCTGTGTAGCGAATGGTTGTTAGATACTGAATTAGATTATCAACTACATAGTACATTTTATATTTCTTTAGGTTAAAGTGGGGAAGGAAAGAGAAACGGTCTAGACATGCTTCCATATATGATATATGAGGTTAGGTTATGTTTCAGATCCTGTAGAGACGGAGTCCGTTATATCTTCTCTGGGTCCAGTATGTCCGGTAAGTTCATTTGGTGGGTCATGTTGTTAACTTCGGGTTTAAGTTCTGTATCGTTGTTCTCTTTTTCATGTTATGATATTACAGGTAAGCCCTTGTGTGGATTGTGGAATATGCAGTTCTGGACCAACTAGCTACTTATTTCAGAAAGACTGGCAGCTTACCTCACTAATCTAACCGGAGATGAAGCATTGGTAATATATGCTGTTTCTTTCAAGTTTAGATGACCGTACTGTGCTAGGGGTGGCAAAATTGATGGGTCAGGTGCGGCGGGTAACTGGTCAAAGTGGGTTGGGTTGACGGTGTCACGGTGACCCATAAACGCTATCTATTTATTTTAAAGAAGGTATAAATGATTGTTTTCAATATTATTATGAAAACTAGATTATTGCAATGATAATAATCTGAACTTTTGTCTTGATAAAACCATTTAGAAGGTTTTATCATTTCAGATGGCTTTTGCATAATTTGACCTGTTCTTTTTAAGTTAATTTTTTAATCTAACCCATTTGATCTATCAGAGATAACATAACCTACTTTGACCATTTATTTGAATAATTCGATATTGCTAATGTGCGTTTCGGTGATCTAGTTGGCAGAATGTGATATATGATAAACCAATTACCAGACCTCTCTTTAATTCCATGCACAGCTCTTTATGCCCCTCTACTAAGATAAAATTGGATCTAAGATTTTGGGTTGTATAAATGATAAATCTTCACATATTTTTACGTATCTTGGGTTGATAAATCTTCACCAGTCTAAATCAGCTAAAAATGGCATAGAATACATCACGTCTTGCTTGTCTCAGGCTTGCGTTTTTTAAAATGTTTAGTCAGCGAGCATACCTTTTACGTCTTGAGTATGTTTTGCGCCTTTAACTACCTTGCATTCATTAGGTGATCTTGTATCTCTTACTCATCATCTTCAGATTAGCATGAAAAAACATCAAATCTTCTGGCGATCATCATGGTCGTTTCAAGCATCTGTTGATATCCAGTCCTATATGATTGTTGTATAAACCGGAAAGCTTTGAAGTCTTGTACGATGAAAATGCTTTTGATATATATGAATCTAATTGTTTTTTTTTTCTTTTTCAAATAGCAATATAGAACTCAACCAGTATTTAACCCCACGTGTTGCGTTGAGTGCGTAAAACCGTGTCAAATAATATCAATTTCACACCGTCGTTAGCATCCACCAACATCAAAAAAGCTCGTAAAACAAAATAAATAAAACCGAACAAAAAATAGACGTAAAAACTTTAAACCATGCATGTGCGTTATGGCGTGTTAATGTGTATAAATTAGAATGAAATCTCCCTACTCTAATAAAAAAAGTATCTAGGAGTACATATGTTAACACCATATTGCTCCTCAACAATTTTTTTCCGCTTCTCTCTTCTATTTAATAATCACATTAATTACTAATAATAGTATTTAGATTTTTTAGACTAAAATAACTTTTTTAATAAATTAAGCAAGAGATATTTTTACTAATGTGATTTCTAAGGAAATAATTTTTTAAAATAATTAGAAAACTTTTTATAACATCAAACTTTTTCAAAAATACAAAATATTTTATAAATGGTGTTTTTAAAAAAATTAAATTTTTATAAATAAAAAATAATTAAAATTGAGAATTACAAAAGAAAGTTTTAAGTATGCCATTTTTTAAACGTTTGTTTTAAAATAAATTTTTTATTTTAGTTATTATAAGAAAGATTTCAATAATATCTTATTTTAGAATATCAGTTTATAATTAGTAAATTTCATTCTATTTAATATATTTTTTTTCAACCCGTATAATACACGAGTTTACTAAAGGTAGTGTATTATATACCACGACCGTGAAACAAAAAAAAGATGTAAAAACGTTAAACCACATACTCATGTGCTTGTATGTTAACTCGAAAATTTTAGTCCGAGACATAAAACAAAAAATTATAAAATATAAAAAGTATTGAGACTAAAGTTGAAAATGGAAAATGCATTAGAGTTAAATGTAAAAGATGAAATTATATAATTAAAAATGAAAAAAAAAATGAGGTACAACCTATAAAACATAAAGTACAAACCATAATGTATAACTAAGTTGATAATTAGTATTATATAAATAAGCAAGTGATAAACTATATTCATGTATATGCTCCATAGAATGCACCACGTATGTCAATAAATAATATGCTAATAATCCCAGTTGATGTCGGACATTCAAAACTCACAATATGCGAGAGAGATAAGGTGTATCAAGGGCTCGTAATTTCTGACCTGTATAACAATATTGAACATGTTTAATGAAAAATGTATTTTTTAAATATTTTTTTAAATACTTTTTAAAATAATTAAAATCAGGAGGCTAGAATCTATTATTTCAAAGTCTTGGTTTATAAAAACATATAAAAAATTTATAAGCATAATATATAGGTAGTTAAACAAGTCTTTTGCATGTTTGATACGTGAGTTATGCGTGTCATCTCTAACCTGTTAAACACGAGTCAGCCCAGTATATCATTAAATAATATGTTATTAAGTGAAATGTCATAAAAATCAAAATTATTAAATATAAAAAATGTTATTATGCGTCTTAATATCAAATGAAATGTTTATTTTGTCCTAAAGAGATATGTTACAAGATGGTAGAGAAAAAACAATATGATGTACTCTAAATACCATAAAAAATCAACATACTTTTAGTTTTTTCTCATGAAAATTCTTATATAATTTTTTGCACATAAAAAACAATATATTTTCTGTTTTGTTGCATAAAAGTCTCTCAACAATTTTTATACATAAGAAACCAACATTCGTTTTGTTTTTTTACATAAAAATCCATCGACAATTATTTACACATTAAAGTCACTTCATTTTTAGATTTGAGCAAAGTCTAAAAGAAAATTAAAACAACTTTTGCTCCGATTGTTTTGTTTGCGTGCATTTTTCCCCTACGTGGCTTGTTTCCGTTATAGGATCCCAAGTTCAAATCGTTTAAGTTATGGGAGCTCGAGCTCGACTAGTTAAGTTATTATAAGTGAAGTGAATTTAATGTATAAATAATTGTTGAGGGTTTTATGTGAAAGAATAGATAGTATGTGAGTTTTTTATGTGCAAAAATTGTTAATGGACTTTAAGAAACAAATAAAAGGCATATTGATTTTTTACATGCAAAAAGTTTTACAGTGAGTTTTGAGATATAGATTGAAAATTTGTTGGTTTTTTTATGGTATTTACTCAATTTTTAAATGCAAAATCGATGTTTTTAATATAATTAATTACCAAATAAAAATAAAAATAAGATTAGTATTAATAACAAAAATAAACATACATAGTTTCAAATTGAAAAAACTTAAAGTAAAACATAAACTTCGTTGGATAGTTTTGGTTACGTATCTCTCGGTTAAAATCGTAATCACGTTGCATATATATGTTTCATCAAATTGCGTTCATTATCCTCCGAAATGTTGATTCACCGTTTTCATTAAAAATTATATTGAAATATTAGCGGAAACACAAAACAAGATTGTGCGCTCATATATCTTTATAAAATTAACAAACACAAGTTTATAAAAATCCAATTTAATGTTAAGTTTAATTATTCTGATAAAAAAATATAAAAAATCCAATTTAATGTTAAGTTTAATTATTCTCGGACGGTGCCCATAGAATATCAGCGATGGGGGTGGTCTAAAAAGTTAAGCAAAATTTTTAACTATTAGTTTATCAAACATGTATTATTAAATAATAAGAACTTAAATAACCCACCCCCACCCCCCACACACACAGAGACACACACATTAAACATTATATGATAGGTTGGTTAAAAGATTAGAAAAAGTAATAAATTGATTAAATAGTAGAATATGTTGGAAAAAAAATAAAAGATAAATAAAACTACGTCATTTTAATAGATAATTTGAAATAAACATAATCTTGGTAAATATTAAAAAAAGTTTTTTTCTATTGGGACACCCATAATTATAAATCAACACCTAAGACAATTATACGAGTCGTATACTACTATACGTATCGTTTAGAGGGGGTCGTATAACCCTATGGGGCTTATAAACCCCATGACAACCCTCTGAATTTTTTCTTGTAATTAGTGTCGAAATTTATTATACGCGTCTATATACCTATATGTGTCGTATGGGCTATACGGGGCGTATAGCCGCCTAACAACCCTCTTGAATTTTTCTCGTTTTTAGTGTATTCGACACTATACTCCTCTTATAGGACTATACGAGACGTATAGACGGGTGTCGGATTTATAGTGATGGATGTCTTAATATTAATGCTTTAAAAAATCATTAAAAGTATAGGAACAAAAATGATGATGTCGTGCAAGAGAAAGGAGGACAGACTTTTCGGGACCCAGGAATTTATTTCGTTATCGAACATGTAAATTTAATCATATTATTTTGCAATTAAACATGTAAATTGACTATAACTTGTAAGGTGTTTATCGATTTTGACAACTAATATACTATTTATGTAATTGTGGGCTAAACATAGGTTGGAAAAACTCACGTTGAAGTGGTAAGATTGATGGTATTTATCTTTAATGCAATTGAATTTTTATGGTTATAATTGAAATTTTATTTTTTTATTTTGACAACTAATATACTATTTTTGGGCTAAAACTTAAAAGTAGGTCAAAAAACTCTCGTTAAAGTGGCAAGATTGGTGTTATTTCTCTTTTATGTAATTGAATATTTACATGTTTTAGGGTCTTGTTAGCACATGTTTGGGTTTTCCTAATGTGATTAATAAAGTTCATTCTGTCGTTAAAAAAACACTAATATACTATTTAGGGATATACACATAGCATATAAAGAGGCTACACAGCCTACACAAGATGTAATAGGTCTAAAAAAGAACACACAACTATATAAATGTCAAAGTAAAACAACAAACTTTTAATTATGCATCATTCATACTAAATGAGTTCAAACCTTGATCACACGGCACTTGATTTTGTGATTAATATTAAGACCAAACGTATTTAACTAATAAATGTTTTTTTTTCTCTGCGGTTCATATAGGTATCAGATTATTATTATATATAGTGGGTTACCATTTTTAATTTTCAAAGTTAGAGCTTCTTTAATATTATTCTATTTTAAAAAGTCAATTAAAATGTATATAGTTATTTAAATATAAAACCGCGTATGACATTCACCGTTTTCTTGTCTAAGAGTGGTGGGTGTGGCATCGTAAGGTAGGGGCCGAGATGGGTTGAGGTGACAAGGCAGTGTATGGTGCTGTAACACCGGCCCCCACCTCCAGATATTGCAACGGTATGGACTAATGGTCTTATGAGCCTTGATCGTTACAAAGGTAGAAGTTATTGAATTGAGCGTGTTAATAGAGAAGACAATCAATATATGCCCATCCAATCCTAGGATTTTTTTTTCTCTTTTTCTTTCGTTTTGTTGGTTTATACGTTTTATTTCATACTTGAACCAATAAAAGTTCTACATTATCGTTTTGATTATAGTATATATTAACTTATGGTATTTATCCATCTCTTTTAACAGACTTAGTACGACCGACATCAAATTAAAGTAGGTTGTTTTTAAGGATTATGTAGCGTTGTTTATATACCTAGATAAAAAGTTCAACTGGTTTTTTGTTTAACCCTATAGACTATGATTATTCATTACATTACTAACTAATTTCAGAAAAAATTATGACTCATTATGAGAATAATAGCTCATTTGTTTTGACTAAAGAAAATTAATGTAATGTAATGTAAGTTATGGTAGTTTAATTAAAAAGGATTGATCATCCACAACACAGGCACCCTCCCACATACACACAAACATTGCAGCAAAACAATGGCGGTGTTATCAGTTGTATTGAAGAATTTGTTTAGCTTATTAACTTATGTGATGGAGTATATTTTATCTTGTATCGACTCAAATGCCAGGTACATTGAAATTAAGCTTGAATTATATATGGGCATGTTCTTTTCATCGTTTCATATATGTATGTTTCATATTTATATATTCAAATTTGTTGTTGTCAAATCTGTTGCCTTTAGAATATTCAAATGGGATTGATAGATTTTTGCATAGATATTTCTATAAGTACGTTTGTTCTTTAGGGGAGAAGTGCATATATTTCTTCGTAAATCTTCTTAATTGTATATGTATTAAACATTTAAACTCAAAACTAAAATTTACAAATATTCCCTCCATTATTACAATTTCATATATCGGTCAAGAACCTTTTACAACAACAGTCTCATTATATAATTATTAAATATTTAGGTTTGATTTGCACTTGATTTTGTTTACAATAATGATATTGAATGAAACAAAAAAACATACAAGATAAATTAAGCCTAAAATATATATAAATTCAATGCGAATGTATGATAATTATAATGTTGAGATTACCATTGATAACAAAAGTAAAAATTAAAATTATTACCAGTTAAATTAATAGTATGAATTATTATCGGCCATAAGTAATAGTTTGTATTATTATAATTCAATTTGCCTTTTAAAAAACTAGTTAATTAAACCCACAAGTTTAATGTACAAGTTTAATGTACTGTCCTCATGAAAACATTAAAAGGATAAATGTTTTCTCTTAATGTGTAAAGGGGGAAATTTCATCAATGTGGCAAATTGAAAGGGTGTAGCAAGGAAACTTATAAAATGGGTACGCTTAGCACAATTCAATTACCAAATATCCCAAAGTTAATGCAAGAACAAACTCTTTATGCCTAACCAAGAAAAACTAAATACAATTTAAAACATATGTTTATATATTAAAACACAATTTATTTACAAATGTATATACATATATTAGAAAAGGTTCAAATAAAAACCCTATTTTATTACGAAACTTGTTAAGATCAATTAAAATTATTATTGTTTTTGTAAGAATAAAATTATTAAACACATAACAGATTATAGTCTTTTAGTATATGTGTAAATTTCAAGTGTTAAAAACTTAACACACAAAAAAACATATATTTACAAGTGTGAGTGTAACTTACACAAATGCTAACTTTTTAAAACTTATGAATTTGTATATATACAATAAATCATAATCTTATGTAAGTGTAATAATATTATTTTAACAAATACATATTGATTTTGATTGATTTTAACGAGTTTTCGCAATAACATAGAATTTTCATTTGAATCTTACACGTGTGTGTTGAGGTTGGAACATATAAAAGTCTTTTTTAAAAAGAATATATATTTTTAGGTTGGACCACATATCTAAAAGTCTTTTTAAAAATATAAGTTTGAGAAGCGGGCGTGGATTGTTATGTCTTATACTTTGAATAGAATACACATAAGACAAATCAATAACTAATTATAGACTAATTAAAGACGTAATCGAGCGAGTGCTATAACTGAATTGACTTCACTACCTTTTTTCAGACACAAATAATTGTTATATGTTTTACAATTTGAAACGGGCCTAATAATCTTAATAATCTAAACAATTACTTATTGGCTGATAATAATCGATACTATTAAATTGGCCAACAACATTCCTAACTTTTACTTTTGTTACTAACAACAGTCCCAGTGACATAATTTTCAGATTTTTACGTTCGATTTGTATTTATTTTAGGCTCAATTTAACTTGTATATTTCTTCATTTCGTTCATAATCATTATTGTGATTAGATTGATTCCAAACCAAACGTAAAAAATCAGAAATTATATCATTGGGAGTGTTGTTGGTAATAAAAATGAAAGTTTGAAGTGTTTTCGGTCAAATTAATAATATGTATTATTATATGGCAATAGGTAATAGTTTGAATTATTAAAATCCAATTTGCCTAAAATTAAATACCGTATACCCTATAATTATGGTATTGTGTGTTTGCATTTATGTTACATTTTTTTAAACGACTGGTTAATGATTAGAAGTTAGTAACACCAAGTTAGTGGTTAGACTAATTGAACACCAAGTTGTAGCAGCTAACGTCAAGGTTTGAACCTTGGACATGCAATAGAGGCAAAGCCTCTCACCTCCCCTATGAAGCAAAGCTTGCATAGAGCATTCACAATCCGTTCCCTAAACTTATATGAGTGTATTCCCTATATTATATGGTATGATTATAAGTGGTTATGAGTGAAGAATATGGTAAATTTACTGTTCAATCTGTATTTGAGGAAACACTGTTCAAAACCCTATAATGTTTTTAGTATATTTGAAAGGTTATGAGTGGAGTAGAGAAAAAAAATAATGATAAAGTTGAAAAAAGAGAGAAAAAATAATGATTTTTATTGTAATTATATAAATAAAGATGGAGAATGAGTTGTGAATGGTCTAATGTAATATGTTTGTGTATTTCATTAATCTACCTACTTTAATAAAAAGGTATATTGACATGACACATGTCAACAACACAATCATTTTTATCAAAATTTTCCCGCTTCTCTCTCCTATTAAAATAATTACCTTAATTACTAATAATATTCTTTAACACCTTTTTAGATTTAATAAATCAAGAAAGAAATTTATTTATTAATGTTATTTCTAAATAAATAATTTTTTATAAATTAATATTTTTTTCTAAAGCATAAAACCTTTTTTAAAATATGAAATTTTTTAGATTGGTATTTTAAAATGTCATTTTTTAAAAACAAAAAATAATCAAATTTGAGAGTTATAATAGGAAAATTTTTAAAAATAACATTTTATATAGTATGTTTTAAAACAAAATGTTTACTTTTTTGAAAGAGTTTAAAACAAAAAATTAATAAGTTGATATTACTGTTTTATTAGAGTAGGTAGATTAGAATATCATTTGTAATTAATAAATTTTATTATATTAATATTTTATTTTTTTAACCAATGTAATACACGGGTTTACTAAAACTAGTTATCAATAATAGGTGACGGTGTTGGCATGTTGCAGTAGTAACATAAAAATCGTTGCATATGAACTTGTAGCATCTTAGTTAAGAAGATAAAAATAAGCAAGTTTGAATCCTACAATCAAACTGTACGTTAGGACTACTTGATCTTAAGTAAAAGTACGTATAAGTATAAATAAAATAGCTAAATCCTACAACTAATTTAAATGTAAAAAATAAATAAAATTTAAAAAGAAAATAAAAAACAAAAAATTCATTAAAAAGATTGAAATTTAAAAGTAAACTAGTATTAAGCCCACCGCGTTGCGACAGGGGGCGTAAAACCGTGTCAAGTGGTACCAATGTTACATCACCATTAGCGACAACCAACATCGGAAAATCTTGTATTAAAAAAGAAATAATTACGAAAAAAGGAAAATCGAACATAAAGTAGATGTAAAAATGTTGAACCACACACGTAAAATATAAAACATTAAAAACAATAAAAAATTCGATCAAAGACCCGCACGTTACGACAGGTCGTTAAACAGGTCTGAATAGGCATAACACTGCACACCTTATGACGTGTTGACTCTCGAGCGAGATGTAAAATGAAAATTTTGTTAAAGATAAAAAGTATAGGGAACCAAAGTTGAAAGTAAAATTTTGCAAGGGTTAAATTGTAAAATGTGTAAAAATATTGAGTTAAAAAACAAGTATGGTTGTACATTATGCATAGAAATATATGCATACAACTTGGTAATAACCGGGGGAAGGGGGTGCGTAAGATTGTGTCAAGTAGTATCAATGTTACATCACTGTTAACAACCACCAACACCAAAAAATCTCTTTTTAAAAAGAAATAAATACAAAAAAAGGAAAACCAAACAGAGAGTACATGTAAAAATTTTAAACCACACACATAAAATATAAAACATTAAAAACAATAAATAAGTCGATCCAAGACCCGCACGTTGCGACAGGCGGTTAAACGGAAAAATAAGGGTAACAATGTTAAACCACACCCGCACCTTACGTCGTGTTAACTCTCAAAGTTTCGTGCGAAATGTGAAACAAAAAATGTTGAGAAGATGAAAAGTACGGGAAACCAAATTGAAAGTTATAAATTACAAGGGTTAAATTGTAAAATATGAAAAGTATTGGGTTTAAATAAATAAAGAATTATATGGTTGTACATTGTGCATAGAAATATATACATACAACTTGATAATTAGAATATACTAGAATTAAGCCCCATCGCGTTGCGACGGTGGCGTAAAACCACGCCAAACATCACCAATATCACACCAATGTCAGTGATCATCAATTGAAGTTGTGATTTGTTAATGCAAAGAAATTAAACTGAAATGTAAAACATATAAAAGTATAACTAAGTCGATCTAGGACTCGCGCGTTGCGACGTACCTGTCAAACAGGAAAATAGATATAAAAACGTTGAACCACACACGCATGCTGCGTCGTGTTAACTCAAAAAATTTAGACGAAATGTAAAGCGAAACGTAAAAATGTTGAACCACACATGCATATTGCGTCATCTTTAAACGGATTGCACATGTGTAACGATGTCATACTTTCCAAAATAGAAACTTTCCAAAAATAGATTTCCGAAATAAAATTTTATGTGAATCCTTATTTGATCTTTTTGAGAATGAATAAACATGTTTTTACATATTTGAGTCACCAACGGGTCGTCTGGTCAGTCCAGTCAACTTGGTTAAACTTGTCAAACATTTCTCGAACACACTAACAGTTACGTAGTTTGGATACTACGGGGTTCATTTGACCATTATGTACATACACTCATGGACCTACATTTGTTAGGTAATGATTAGCTTCCAACTTTTACACTTCATGTATTTATACGCATATAACGTGAGTCTTTATGGCCCCACTTTTACTTACTTTCCTTTTTGGGGGAAAAGCATGCAACTATTTATATTTATCTTGTTTTAGTATTATTGGTATATTGTCTGTTACTGTAGTGCAAACATTATCACGCTAGTCCTTACACACTTGAACCGTTACTAACGGGTTAGCGAGGTAATTTTGAGTAGTACTACTAGGTTTGACAAACCCCACCCCGTTAGTCGCACTAACTCGACTAGAGGTCGAACGAGTGTTTAATTAACCTAGACACTTGCCATTGTTTTGTGATATGACATGGTGAAAGGCAAAACAACTCACAAACAGTAAGCTTCGGTTCGAAACGCTAAGTAACTCGATATATAGGTTAGCTACCTATGATATATCTTTGTTTACTTTTACCAAGCACACGTTCAAACATATTTACTTATTTAAACATGTGAACTCACCAACCTTGTGTTGACACACTTTAGCATGTCTTCTCAGGTTGCAGGCACGCTTAAGGCTAAGGTTGCATATCTGAGGCTCATGTATCATCTTTATCATTTGAATACAAGCTCATTTACATTTACTACTTTTCCATTAAGCGCTTTGTTTTGCGCATTTATTACTTATGGTTTTTCAAACGTTTACGCTTCCGCAATGATTAAATTTAAAATTGTGTTTTACTCTGATTTAAGGTCAAACGCTTATTTTAAAACGCATATAGTATCGTTTGATATGACTGTGTCTGAGGTCCTGGTTTGTCACGCGCCTTGCGGTAGAACCCCGACGGTGGATTTTAAGGGTGTGACAATTTGAATGATTTTGAATGAAACAAAAAAACATACAAGATCAATTAAGCCTAAAATAAATATAAATTCAATGTGAATGTATGATAATTATAATACTGAGATTACCATTGATAACAAAAGTAAAAATTAAAATTATTACCAGTCAAATCAATAGTATGAATTATTATCGGCCAATATATAATAGTTTGTATTATTAAAATTCAATTTGCCTTTTAAAAATTAGTTAATCAAACCCACAAGTTGAAATAAACGGATTGTTAAGGTAGGTTCATTTGTTCCTTGTTATTTTATGGTTCCTTAAATAATCTTTTTCTTTTTGTTTGTTAACACACTTTTACTTTTTACGTTGAATAATATATTTACTGTTGTTTAACACAACAATTTCAGTAGATAAACGATAAGAATTATAATATTGTTTTACATAATAAAAAGGTATAGGCTAAAATCACTCTTTCTTCTTAAAAATTTAATGTACTGTCCTCATGAAAACATTAAAAGGAAAAATGTTTTCTCTTAATGTGTAAAGGGGGAAATTTCATCAATGTGGCAAATTGAAAGGGTGTAGCAAGGAAAATTATAAGATGGGTACGCTTAGCACAATTCAATTACCAAATATCCGAAAGTTAATGCAATAACAAACTCTTTATGCCTAACCAAGAAAACTAAATACTATTTTAAAACATATGTTTATATATTAAAAACACAATTTATTTACAAATCTATATACATATATAAGAAAAGGGTTCAAATAAAAACCCTATTTTATTACGAAAACCTGTTAAGATCAATTAAAATTATTATTGTTTTTGTTAGAATAAATTATTAAACACATAACAGATTATAGTCTTTTACGTATATGTGTAAATTTCAAGTGTTAAAAACTTAACACAGAAAAAAAACATATATTTACATGTTTGTGTGTAACTTACACAAATGCTAACTTTTTAAAACTTATGAATTTATATATATACATAACAAATCTTAATCTTATGTAAGTGTAATAATATTATTTTAACAAATACATATTGATTTTGATTGATCTTAACGAGTTTTCGCAATAACACAGAGTTTTCATTTGAATCTTACCTGTATGTGTTAAGGTTGGAACATATAAAAGTCTTTTTAAAAAGAATATATATTTTGAGGTTGGACCACATATCTAAAAGTCCTTTTAAAAATATAAGTTTGAGAAGTGGGCATGGATTGTTATGTCTTATAATTTGAATAGAATACACATAAGACAAATCAATAACATTATAGACTAATTAAAGACGTAATCGAGCGAGTGCTATAACTGAATTGACTTCACTACCTTTTTCCAGACACAAATAATTGTTATATGTTTTACAATTTGAAACGGGCTATATCATAAAATTAAGGTAAATTAGGTTTTAATAATCTAAACAATTACTTATTGACCGATAACAATCCATACTATGAAATTGGCTAGCAATTTTTCCAACTTTTACTTCTGTTACTATCAACAGTCCCAGTGACATAATTTTCAGATTTTTACGTTCGATTTGTATTTATTTTAAGCTCAGTTTAACTTGTATTTTCTTCATTTCCTTCATAATCATTATTGTGATTAGAATTGATTCCAAACCAAACGTAAAATCAGAAATTGTATCATTAGGAGTATTGTTGGTAATAAAAATGAAAGTTTGGAGTGCTTTCGGTCAAATTAATAGCATGTATTATTATATGGCAATAAGTAATAGTTTGAATTATTAAAATTAAATTTGCCTAAAATTAAATATCGTATACCCTATAATTATAGTATTGTGTGTTTGCATTTATGTTACATTTTTTTAACGACTGGAATGGTTATAAGTTAGTAACACCAAGTTAGTGGTTAAACTAATTGAACACCAAGTTGTAGCAGTTAACGTCAAGGTTTGAACCTTGGACATGCAATAGAGGCAAAGCCTCTCACCTCCCCTATGAAGCAAAGCTTGCATAAGAGCATTCACAATCCGTTTTCTAAATTTATATGAGTGTATTCCCTGTATTATATGATACGGTTATAAGTGGTTGTGAGTGAAAAATATGATAAATTTACTGTTCAATCTGTATTTTGGGGAAACACTGTTCAAAACCCTATAATGTTTTTAATATATTTGAAGTGGTTATATGTGGAGCATAGAGAAAAAATTAATGATAAAGTTGAAAAAAAGAGAGAAAAAGTAATGATTTTTATTGTTATTATATGAATAAAGATGAGGAATGTGTTGTGAATACTCTAATATTATGTGTTGGCGTACTTTATTAATTATATAATAATAGGTGATGGTGTTGGCATGTTGCAGTAGTAACATGAACATTGTTACATATGAAATTGTAGCAGCTTAGTTAAGAAGATAAAAATAACCAAGTTGTAATCTTAAACTCAAACTGTACGTTACGACAACTCGATCTTAAGTAAAAGTACGTATAAGTATAAATAAAATAGCTAAATCGTAAAACTAATTTGAATGTAAAAAATAAATAAATTTAAAAAGAAAATAAAAAATAAAAAATTCATTAAAAAGTTTGAAATTTAAAAGTAAACTAGCATTAAGCCCCCCGCGTTGCGGCGGGGGGCGTAAACCGTGTCAAGTGGTACCAATGTTACATCACCATTAGCGGCAACCAACATCGGAAAATCTCGTATTAAAAGAGAAATAATCACGAAAAAAGGAAAATCGAACATAAAGTAGATGTAAAAATGTTGAACCACACACGTGAATATAAAACATTAAAAACAGTAAATAAGTCGATCCAAGACCCGCACGTTATGACAGACCGTTAAACATGAAAAATAGGCATAACACCGCACACCTTATGACGTGTTGACTCTCGAGCGAAATGTAAAACAAAAAGTTTGTTAAAGATGAAAAGTATAGGGAATCAAAGTTGAAAGTAAAAATTTGCAAGGGTTAAATTGTAAAATATGTAAAAATATTGAGTTAAAAAAATAAAGAATTAGATGGTTGTACATTATGTAGAGAAATATATGCATACAGCTTGGTAATAACCGCGGGGGGGGGGGGGGGGGGGGCGTAAGACTGTGTCAAGTAGTACCAATGTTGCATCATTGTTAACAACCAGCAACACCGGAAAATCTCTTATTAAAAAGAAATAAATACGAAAAAAAGGAAAACCACACAAAAAGTGTATGTAAAAATGTCGAATCACAAACATGAAATATAAAACATTAAAAACAATAAATAAGTCGATCCAAGACCCGCATGTTGCGACGGGCCGTTAAACGGAAAAAATAGGGGTAACAATGTTGAACCACAACTGCACCTTATGTCGTGACAACTCTCAAAGTTTCGTGTGAAATGTGAAACAAAAAATTTAGAGAAGATGAAAAGTATGGGAGACCAAATTGAAAAGTTAAAAATTACAAGGGTTAAATTATAAAATATGAAAAGTATTGGGTTTAAATAAATAAATAATTAGATGGTTGTACATTGTGCATAGAAATATATACATACAACTTGATAATTAGAATATATATATAATGGCATATGAAAAAATGAATAAGAATTAGAAAAACAAAGAAACTAAAATAAAAAGACTTAAAAGGTTAAATTAATAAACAATGAAATTAAAAACAAATAGAAGAAGAAAAGAAAAAAACAAGGTGTTGGTAGCTTATGACTAGCTACCGATATCACACATTCAAACCAACCTTATTCGTATATAAATATATACAACAGAGTAATTATAATGAAACTTAAAATATAAAGAGTTAAATTTCATAGAGTAATTATAATGAAACTTAAAATATAAAGAGTTAAATTTCATTTTACTCCTTGAGGTTTGTTAAAAATAAGTATTTTTCTTCAAAAGATTAAAATCATCAATTTACCTCTAAAAGTTTTATAATTTGTTTCAATTTAAGTCCAAAGTTTCTTTAGTTGTTCAACTTAATCTAAAATAATGAAATTTTTGAAGTGAAATTGAAACAATATATGAAAATTTTGGATGTAAATTGATGTTTTTTATTCTTTTAAAGGAAAATAATTATTTTTATCAAACCGAGCAAAATTAAAATTAACTCAAATATTAATTATATATGTACGACTACTTTGGATAAACCATATACATACGCATTCTAATTGTGTCGTACGTTTACTGTTGAAAAAGCAAAACATAGGTATTAATAATTCTAGTCATGAGTTGAATATTAACTCTACATTCAATTTCAATAATAATGTCTAGACAACGTTTAGCTTGGTAGGAGACTCTTGTTAAGACCAAGAAAACAAAAGTTATATATACTATATATCAAAATTGAACTTTATCGTTACAGGTAAAGTTTGTATTTTATTTGTTTTTTGTTTTTAGCTACTATTTTTTGATTAATTGATATTTTCATCCATTTAAGTTTATTTTCTTGAACCACTAATTGTTTTCTTTTAAATATTGAAAGACCAAGACAACTAACTATTAGTATAATTTTGGATTCAATTACTTTTGTCATATTTTAGTTTTCTATAAATTTACAACTTCAATAGATTTAGCTTTTTATTTTACTTTTTATCGTCACCCATCTTACTATATATAATTTAGACTTTTTCATTTTTTATTTTGATAATTTCGTTTCTAAACTTTTTATGAAAACGAAACGTACGATTGTCTTTAGTTTATTTGTCGACGCTCTGATATAGCGTTCAAACTCAAACACCGGGGGGGGGGGGGGGGTGACTAGAATTTCGTCGCGTAGCCTGGGGGATACATTATACATGATTGTCTTTAGTTTTTTATTTATTGTTCAAATATAAATTTTTATGAAAACAAAGTCGAGTAGTTTTTGATGCCCAAGGCTATAACGAATGCAGTCACCATTGGGTTACCATAATGAACCGAACTTATTATTAGTGAATATCATCATTTACTTGGTATTATCAGAACCAATATCGGTTGTTCCCTTTATGGTTTCCGATGAGCTGACCGTCCGCGTAACGGGATAGTAAATCGACCAAACTCCCGTCGCATGGCGCGGGTGAAAAACCTAGATTTATTTATTTTTAAACGATAACTTACACACTTAACTCTTTTTTTATTTTAACTACATATTTAGTTACTTTTATTTCTAAACTAAACAAAAAAAAAACAGAATAATTCAGAATAAATTATCACCCTTAAAACTTAAATTCATAACCTTCGGCTAAAATAAGAAAACCATTTATCACTACACCCAACTCCCGCATATGAGAACACCAAGAGAGTTAATTCGATCTGTAGCTATTTAAACTTAGATAAGACAAAAGTGATTTGTTCTTTTTAATTATTAAAATCAAATTAAGCCACTATTAAAATGATACAACCATGAAGCAAAACATCACAATTTTTATTTCACTTTGTAAGATCGAACTTGTTTCAATTTAACGTTCACCAATATAATCACCATGGTGATCATCATCCTCTTCCTCATGTCAATATTCATCTTCCTCCTCAGGTGCACCGGTTCCGAACTCCGGCCGCCTCTTCCACCGGGCCCAAAGCCCTTGCCCTTTGCAGGAAGCTTGATTGCTATGCTTAAGAACAAACCTACATTCCGATGGATCCATACGATGATGGAAGAAATGAAAACCAAGATCCTATGCATTCGTATCGGAACTACACATGTTATAACCGTAAGCGATCCAAAGATTGCTTGTGAGTTCTTGAAGGACAAAGATGGGATCTTTTCATCAAGGCCCGATTGCGTGTCAGCCTATCTGGCGAGTGATGGTTACTTGAACACTTCTCTTGTTCCAATGAGCGATCATTGGAAGAACATGAGGAGAATTATTGCTACTGAAATCGTTTCGGTTGCTGGGCATAAATGGCTTCAAAACAAGCGAGACCAAGTAGCCGATAATCTTCTGAGGTATATATGCACATGTATATAATCTGTTGGCTTATTTAGCTACGTTTTTGGTTTGGTAATAAGTAATGTGTTGGATGGTTAAGTCGATCGGTAACCCGACAAATTAATCTTTAAAACCAACGTAATAGTGTTTCTGACAGAGTATCATCGACGGATTATCAACCTAACCACCTTCGCCTACGTACTATACTGAAAACCAGTTAGTACGTAGTGATGATGGCTTAACTTTTTACGGATTGCATAAAACATTAATACAATATTCTTCCATTCCTCTAAAAACATTTTATCTCCAACCAAAATTATTTATCTTTGTACGTACAACATTTTTTTCCCAATAAAATTACTTCGCATATGAAATTAACAAACAAGTACATTAATTAATATTTTAAGATTAAGTATCATAATTAAATAAATTAACAAGAATACAAAAGCTAAGTTAAACAAGAGAGTTGAAAAGTTAAAATCCTTAATTAACTATTGAAAGAATGAATAGTATTATTCCAAATATAGAAAGTTTAGCTTTTGAAAATTACGTTACAATATTATATCACTTTTTACATAGAAAGTTCAGATTTGACCGGACGCTTATTAATGTGACACTAGAATCTTTGCTTTGTACAAGTTAACTTACTTAAACTAAATATACAAATCAACATGTATATCTTTTAGGTACGTTTACAACCGTTGTGAAACTAATGTTGTGGCCACTGGAGGGGTGGTGAACGTTAGGATTATCGCGCAACAGTACACGAGCAACATCGCAAAAAAGATCATGATCGGGAGTTGCTATTTTGGCAAAGGTAACATAGATGGCGGGCACGGAGATGAAGATATCGAGCATGTTGAATCACTTTGTACTATTCTTGCTTACACTTACGCGTTTTGCGTGACCGATTACTTCCCATGGTTGCGATGGGTGACTGATTTTGATGGGCACGAGAGAATCATAAGGAACGCTCTTCGTACCGCAAGAAAGTATCAAGATCCTTTGATTGATGAAAGGATACAACAATGGAAAGATGGCGTTAAGACCACAAAAGATGATTTGCTTGATGTTTTCATCAACCTTGAAAACCCTCAACTAACTGCAGATCATATAAAATCTCAGATCCTTGTAAGATTAACTTCATTTTTTTGTGATCCGGTGATAAACTTACTATATCTATTGTACTGTTGATTAATCATCGCTCGTTACAGGATCTGATGATTGCAACGTTTGATAATACGTGGAACAGCATTGAATGGGTGATTGCGGAGATGATGAACGAGCCGAGGATCTTAGAAAAATCGGTCTCCGAGCTCGATTCACTGGTTGGGAAAGACAGACTCGTGCAAGAAGCAGATCTGGTTCACTTGAACTACATCAAAGCCTGCGTGAAGGAGGCTTTGAGGTTGCACCCTATTGCACCTTTCACCCTCCCTCGTGTGGCGTCCTGCGATACTAGTGTTGCGGGTTACTTCATACCAAAAGGTAGCCAGGTGCTAGTGAGCCGCCTGGGGCTAGGGCGGAACCCTGAGGTATGGGTCGATCCACTCACTTTCAATCCTGACCGTCATATGATCAACAGCAGCAACGAAGTGGTGCTAACCGACCACAACCTTCACTTGCTTTCGTTTAGCACTGGTCGGAGAGGGTGCCCCGGAGCGTTGTTGGGCTCAACCATGGCTGTAATGTTGCTGGCCAGGCTCATACAAGGGTTCACCTGGGAGTTGCCACCCGATGAACCACGAGTTGATCTCGAGGAGAACCTGCACAATTTATGGAAGGCTAAGCCACTGTTGGCTCTAGCCAAGCCTCGTCTGCCTCGCCATCTTTATCCCACAAGTTGAAAACTGTGTTATTACATTTGCTGCATGAAATTGAGCATTTTTTTACAATAAGGTGATCAAAGGACTCGGTGAAATAGCGTGTCTAACCAGAAATGCGCATCACATGTACTGAATCTGTACAACGATAGAAACTCCACACTTACCGTAATAAAAGAAAAATCATAACAACAATAAGATCTTGTTCATTTCCTTTTCATTTCCTATGGCAATGGCATTGTTATAAGCAAACAAGAAACTATACTTATCATCGAATGGCTGTATGCATCAACTATCAAAACTGGAACAAAATCTTTACTCTTGATCGAATAAAACGAGCAAAAAACAATAGTTCGTTTGAGAAATAAGGATGAAATTTTTACAAGCTTAATTTGGTTCGCCATAAATCTGCCACGACTTTCCTTGGTTGTGGATTATCTGGTCCTTTGTCTCGCTGTCCCGATGTGATATAAAACCATCCATTCCAGTATGCTGCTTGTGTAGTTTTCACACGATAAGGAAGTTTTCCAATCACATGCCATTTCTGTGTGGATTTGGATCAAGGTGATTACCTCATGTTATAAGCAAAACAAACAAAAAGATGCAAGTAATGACTATATACCTTTGAGTCAAGATCAAATTTGAACAGCTCTCCGACTAGTATCATTCGCTTTGTCACGGGATTTTTCTCGGTTGTGCCCCCCGCGATCACAATGGAATTGTTAAGAAGTACCCATGAAGCTTCTATATGTGAATCAGGTTTTGGCATAGGTGGCAGGGTATGCCACTTCATCTTATCATCAAGCATGTAAACATCACCATAAACTACCTGAGGTTTTGGATAAAAGTTTAGTTTATGCGCATCAAGATCAGATATGCTAATTTGAACTTTAACAATCATATGAATTTGTTATAGCTTAATGCTAAATCTAGATAACCACATATAGCAAATTGGTGTAAAATCTGATCATAGAAGTAACAGGTTTGACCCAGAAAAGTCAAAATAAGTTTCTTTGCAGACTGTAGGATTTAAAATCAACTTACCTCATGCCTGCGTGAACACTTGAAGATAGGTGACCCTGGTTTAGGCATAAAGTCACCCTCTTGACCACCAATAACATACAGCCGATCACCGACAGCAACACACGCCCTATTAAAACACAACATACGACGGTTTTATAAATCCCAAAAACAATATTCTAAGCAGATTGACTACACAATTATTTCCATATGGGCATATTATTAGTAAAGTTGATTTTTACCTATGCGGCCCTCCACGAGGAATTGGCACTTCTTTCCTCCATGTTTTCTCTAACGGTTTGCCATTTTTCACTGCGATACTCCAATGATCTGTACTAGGCGTATGACGATTCTCCTTGCCACCCCCCATCACATGAAGTCTCCCCCTCCAAACTTGAGTTGCAGGAGCATATCTGGAAGTTACAATTTTAACGCATGAAATCCACTAATCATTTTATTCAAAAGAAAAAATAAAAGATAATATCGAAATAACAACTTTAGAAATCATATTTCAATATTTGACACACTAAATATTTAAAAGAGTAAAAAAAAATTAGTATAACCAGTTTTCAAGTCAACCCAACCTGTTTTGGACCGTACAAGATTACTGTCTTAATCATTTACCCGACCCGCCCATTTTTCCACCTCTATCAAAACAAATGCAACGATTAATGCTCGTGAACTATGATGATAGATAAGCACACCTTGGTTCTGGCAACGGGGGAAATGACTGCCATTTTCTTGTTTTAGTATCGAGCACAAATGTTTCGGCTACAGGAGGAGTTCGACATTGAGGACCCTGTTGCCCTGAGACGACGTATATGAATCTCCCATCGGTTGCCATTCCTAAGTGAGAATTAGCCATTTGTTTTGGTGTGGCAAAGCTTTCTTCCCATTTGTTGCTTGTGAAATTGTAAACATCAACATGAGAATGCACCTATAATAACATTTGAAAGTGATTACTGCAAATATATATCAGTTGATGATAGCTAGACTATATTAAACCATTCAAAACTAAATCAAAATGACCAATATATAAGAAGAAATATATATGTGATGCATGCAATGTTTGATTCTTACATGGTCAAGGTTTCTATATCCAGAAAACACATAAAATAGATCATTGATTTGTATCGAAGCGCCATCAAGACGCGGCACAGGTGCTGGCGCCATCTCTTCCCATTCGGTTTCTGGTGCAGGTAAATCAGCAAAAGTTCCTGATAGTAAGCTCTCAGGAATTTCATCTTTTTTATTCTTAAAATCTGCAATCTAAAATGTAACAACAAATAACTAAAAAAATCCAAACTTTAAATAACTGCAATACTTAGATCTAACAGCATTTGCTACAAACCCATCATCCCAAATGCAACTTTTAATTTACCTGCTCCCATGAAGAATATACAATATCACAATGCCAACTGAATAATGCAAACTTTGACTTTTTGTGGGTCAAATTCAGTTAGACTCCATGTCAAATATGTACTTATATAGGTAGACTCGAGGGAAAAGATTGATTAATTTAAATTTGCCAACAGCTAACCAATATTATGCACAAATCTCCGGTCCTCAACTTGAAAAAAAAAGTACATCAATTTGGAATCTGGGCATAACTAACGTTGAACTCAAGAGTCAAAACTGAATCAATCAGATGAACAGAGCAAATATCTTAAGGGAAAACGTATACAACAGTCATGGTTCAAATAATAAGAACAAAATCAAAATACGAAATTGGGGGAATCGACTGACCTTATCAGTGTCGTTGGAGAAATTAGGTAGGGTTACAAGATCAAGATCATTATTCTCGCGAACCCAATTATAATGGATCGAGGCATAAACGGCGGAAGATGAAGCCCGCAAATAATTGAAAACCAATGCGCCACAAACAAGAACACTAGCGATCAGCAACAAGATTCTTGATTTGGGGGAAATCTGTTTACTGTTGTGAATCTTTTTCATGATCTTCTATATCGTCAGAATATCTCGGACAACAGATGAAACCCATATATGTATATGTGTGTATGGTGTATGTAAAAACAGTGACGGTGGGATAGATCGTTGCAGAGAAAAGTGGCCGCCAATGGTTTCCGATTACCAGCCGATGTTTACTTTCATGATTCGTCGGTGAATTATATATCACTTCGTTTTTAGTCGTTTGAGTAAATTAAGCTTTTTCGTCTTTTAAATTTATTATGATTTAATTATTTGGTTACGGAAGACAATATGTTTTCTAAATTATCTAGGTGGTGTTTGTTTTTTTAAGGTATTTTTATTTTTTTTTGTTTGCGTCATGCATACGTAGAGATTTGCAAGGTGTTTGTTTTATAAAATACATTTCATTAAAAAAAAGTTTTCCCAATTGATGCAGACATTGTGCATGTTTGGGATTTCTTATTTTTTTCTTACTTTTCACTTATTAACATTTGAAAAGTTAATAAGTTAAAAAAAAGTGTTTGGCAAACTCAGAAATACTTTTCAAACTGATTTTTCATATAAGGTAAAAAGAAGGTTTTGAAAAGTAGGAAAAGGGTTACTTATTAAATTTTGAAAACTAATTTTGATCTAATTTCTATTATACCTCTCTACTACCTCCTATTAACTCTCATCATTTTTAAAGTATGTCTTTTTTGGTCATTTTATAACGTTTTAGTTTATAAACTAATTCAAACACTATTTTAGAAACTCCTTTTGAATTATTATAAATTAATAAGTCTTCAATCCTAAACACAACTCCACCTTTCTTAAATCTTCTTACTTTTTCTTCACCCCTCAAACCTAAACACAACTCCACCTCCACCTCCCTTTCTCCATTAACACAACTCCACCTTCACACACCTCCCGCAGTTTGCTACCACCTCCCACATTTACCTCCAGCAGATTCGTCAGCCCTCACCTCCAGTAGACTAGTCGGCCCTTACCTTCGTCGTAGACCACCACCTCCCACAGACCTGTCGTCCCCATCGCCTTTGTTGTCTATTGGTCCACCTCTTCTTCTACAGATGTCCGGATATGTAGTTCGCATACTATAAATATTTTACCTCTAAAAAAACAAACCACATCTTAGTTTGCCCGCAGCAAAACCCAGGGAAAAAATACTAGCTTTAATATATTAGGATGTTTAAAATTATCATTTGATTTATGTAAAATTAACTAGAGTAAATCACACTTTACATCCTATAGGTTTATAACATATTTTATATTTCGTTCTTAAACACAAGGCACATTGTTTATGATTAAACTTTAGTTTAAAGACGAAACATAAAATCTGTTATAAACCTAAAGGACGAAAAATGTAATTTACTCTAGTTAATTTTTACGTAAATCAAATGATAACTTTAAACATTCCAATATATTAAAACTAGTATATTTTCTCCCGCGTCTTGCCACAGGCAAACTTAGTAACACCGTATGTGTCTTCTATAACCGGATAATAAAATTGTAATAAACCCAAAAAGATATCGTGATGTTTTTAACATAAATAATAACCATAAAAACTGGTTATTCTATTTAAAGAAATGAATTTTATCCCGTTAAAAGTGACGTGAGTTCGCTAATAAAATTAAGTTTAAATGTGCAAAAAGTATATCATCCATTATACATTATATTTTTTATTAGTTTTCAAATGAACTAAAGCTAAATGACTAGAGTTTTTAGTTGATTAATTACTTTTCAATATAAAAAATATCTTCTTTTGATAAGATTTTAGTCGTTCCTAAATGAGGTTTTAAGTTTTACTCATTGAAATTTAAGATTCACATTTAGAGATTACTAGAAATTAATGTCTTCTTGCTGTTATCCATCTTGGGCTCAAGCCCACAAGGTATGGCCCGGAGATGGCATCTCATCTGATGCATTGCCGGTCATCGATTACTACATCGGGCCCACCCACCGCCCAAAAACATGAACGCCAACCACCACCGAAATGCAAGTGATGGTGTAGTGAGAATAGGCAGGGGAATTAACCGATGCTACCCATGCTTTATGTCTTGTACATAGTGTTTCCTTGTATATTTATAGTTTTTAATGTTGTAAATACTTACTCTTTATCAGTGTCTCTCATTCATGTATATATGTAATCATTTGTTTGATAAAAAAACACGTAGTTGATTTACATGAAAGGTATTAAGTTTGGTCGTATTACACATGTAATACCTATCAGAAACATATGTTATAGGTAGGTAGTTACTGTTCGCAAATAATAACCAAAAACACCTTGAAGCGGATGTGTTAATTTTTCTATTAAATTTAATAAAAAGACTAAATTACTGTTTGTCTAAAAAAAGTTAAAAAGTATATGGATTTAAATAAAAAGACTAATTTTTCTATTAAATTTAAACAAATGGCATTAAAGATAGGTTTCCAAATATATGGTTTTTGGCAATAAAAGAAGAGGGTTACCTCTCATAAAAAAAAGGAATGGTGGAGGGGTTCGGTTGACAAAAACAATATTTGTTTTGGTGGGGACGAAAATAATTTTTACCAGGCTTGTGGCGGTACACGAGTCAACAAAATAGGAACAAAGAATAGAAAGACATATGTGTGTTGCTTATGTTTATTTACTTTTATTTTTGTATATTAAAAAGGTCTGTTCATTTACTTTTTATAGACGTGCGTATGCTTGATAGGACCAATCTAATTATTTTAGTTTAATTTTTATTCTTAATTTTTTATGTGCTAGTCATTTTATGAAAAACTTAACAGAAAAATTAACAATCAAACACTTACACTATTGTAAAATATTTTCAATATTATTATGCTCTTTAGCATCATCAAACCCAAGTGTTTGAAGATCTTTGAAGCCATTTTTGTTTGTAGGGTCCAAAGGGCAAAACCAGTCGTAATTAAGTTACTACTAAATAATAATATTGAGGAGGTTTCCACTAAAATAACTGAATAAATGACAACTTATCTGATCCCACCCAACACTCTTTTATGAAGCATTGTGTTGCTTCAACTTAATGTTGTGTAATGGTTCCTTGACCATCAAACACAAGTGTTTGACTTCGGTACATATTTTTCAAAACATAAAAACATACTAACAACTTCTGGTACATATTTTTTAAAACATGAAAACATACTAACATCAAAAGAAGTAATCAACAGTAAAAACTATGAGCTACAACAAATTGACAAATAGTTGGCACTATTCGCTACAACTAGACCATGAGACCATCAATGGCAAATGTAGCATCAGGTGACTAGCGGCAAATGACCAGCACCAACAACTAAATCATTAGTGGCAACTACGGCTAAAAGTTCAATAGCAATTAAGCTTTAGTGCCAATTAAAGGTCTGTAGCAATTGCCCATGTCCGTCAATTGCAACTAACTGATCATCAACAATGTAGGCAAAGCATCAGTAGCGTGTAGCATGATGGAGTTACTGCTAAAGATTTCGATCCTATTGACATAATTGTCCGATCGTTGACGATTATAATTGAAATGTTCTAATGGTTACTCTATATAACGAAGGCCCTTGGTCTATCTTTGACACTAAAGTTACACCTACAAAACTGTATAGTTTTGCAAAGCCTAATCCAAACAAAAAGAATAGACATGTCCTTGTACAAGTAATACTTCCCTTTAACCTATAATTCATGCATTTTCCTTAGGACAGCTTCTCAGTGGTGGAACCAAAAGTTTTTAATATTAGGCCACTATAGGAAAAAAAAAATTCTTCTTGTTTTTGCACATTTACCTCAACTACTCTACGGATTACAATTTTGAGGGTTAAATTGAATAACTCTACTTGCTGATCAGATGGTCAATGACTCCCCAAACCCCATAAAGTTTTATTGAAACATGATTTCTGTATTGTCTAGATATCCTAAAAATTCAGGCAAGTATAGTAATAATTAATAAAATGGAAAGGGGTTAAATTCACCCAGATTTATATGAGAACAATATAACATGGTTGAAACATACCGGCAAGTGAAGCATGGTGAAGTCTGTAAACGAGACATAAAGTGAGTGACATAATAGAAAATAGAAATAGTCAAACAGATACTAACTCACAATAACTAAGAAGGTTATGTCACATAAAGCAAGTTCAAGGCATTGTCAGCTCACCTGTTTATAAATACAATTTCCACCAGGTCTTCATTGTTGTTGTCGGGTCTTATCACACTCACAGTGCAGTATTTGACTTTATCAGACTGATGTTTAATTGTTTACTAATGATTAGAAATGTTAACCTGTTGGACATGGATATGTTCTAGAAATTTAATATCTTTCAAATTGTTGTGTTACATACCTGAGATAATTCGGGTCAAGTTAGTGCAATTTAGAAGCTGCACCAGAAGTGTATGAGTGCAACCAGTGAACATACATCGAGATAAAATAATCACACGTCTAAATTCTTTTTCATAAACTTTGGCATCAATGGTGACATGTAAGGAAGACGTGCAAGTGACACCAGCAGTGATATAATCAGATTAGCATAATAGATACATGAATAATTTCCTAAACCTCATCACAGAAACCATCATTCCCAGTTGTCTCGTTAATGAAGCCATCAAGCCACTAATAATTTCCTAAACTTCATCACAAAAACTATCATTCACAGTTGTCTCGTAACTTTTGTCTATACTTCTTTTTACATCAATAGCACCATTACCTACGAAAATAACTGTTAAACTCAAATGGGAATAACTAATCTGTAATATATAATACGAACTAGTACTTGAGAGGTGGAAGTAGCAATATATTTATGTTTCACTGCAATTGAATCTAACTTGAAACATATCATGATATGGGGGATCACAATAGTGAAAATAAGGTAACTAACCAGTTCATATACAAAAGTTAGATTCGTTGAGATGCATGAAGCACAGAAGCAGCATGTCAAAACTTAAAAGTTGATTAATAGGCTTTCAACTAAAGCAATGGCATGGATACAAGAGGCAAACTGCAGGGTGACCATGCTCGGGAAAATAATTCTTAATACCTTCTCAACAATATTTACACGAAAATAGTTACCATGCTCCTTAAGATTTTCAGAAATTCCTAGTTCAAAATTTCAAATATCATATTGATATGCAGAAGTGCAGAAAGGTTCCACAAGATAAAGCATATACGGTTTTATAGATGTTGATAACAAGTTGAAAACAAAGTCATATTATGTATAAGAAATGTAAGTTGTCATTTAACATGCATGTAAATAACCAACAACTACAGATCCAAAAAATAAATAGGTTCTTTATACAACTCGCTGAAGATAGTTAACTTGAACTTCCTGGCTCTAGAAGCAGATATTAACAAAATATTTTGAGCCCCTATGCCCTTTTTACAGTTAAATTAGTACTCCTAAGTGGAGTTATAGAAGAAGGATGAGACAAAGAGCAAAGATTACCTTCAAAAAGGCAGTCCAATCACCACAATACTGAACTTGGGGAGTCGAATTTCTTCCATGACAAAGAAATGAAAACTAGAGAGAAAATTACATAATAAAGACATCAAATATAATTAGAAACATTGTATACTTGAAAAGCAACACTAGAAATTACATGATAAAAACATCAAAAAAACTTGAACCCAAATATATAATCTTAATGAATATGGCACCTTAGATTGCTCGCCTTGAACAGTCATATTTACATCAGATGCTTGATGCTTGGTCCATATGTGTTCCTTTAGTGGTAGCATCCAATATAAAACTAAGAATTATATATGAAAATTCCAATCCGATTAATCCCTAATCCATACCTGCCGCCCGACTAGCACCTAGCGATTTTTACAACATTGATGAGTACAACTAGTGAACAATCTCACACGATCTAAAGCTTTTTCAAAAACTTCAGCATCAAAAAACAGAGATGATTTTTATCACCGGCTCACCGCATAATAAACTAACAATGAATGAGTGACATCTACAGAGTAACAAACCTGTGGGGTAGCATAATGAGTAAAATGATCAATAGTTTCACCTAGGAGACCGATACTATCTAAAAAGGAAATAGGGACATGATTAGTGGGCAATACACCTATAAATTTCTCTATTACTAACTTTCTATTACGAGTTCCCTTCCCAAATTTGTCAAACATAATGACCTAGAAGTAGCATGCCTTTAAAGTTTTTAACAAAAGTATCATCATCAGAAAAAGTACTTCTGGGATGACTGGTAAGATCTCATTCAGTTACATAATAATACCTTCTCATCATTCTAAGTCGGTATACATCAATCATACATGTGTATTGTTCAGCAATCTTGAGCTTGCTTCCCATGGCCAAAAATATATGTCATTTGTCTTTTATGGTGGTCACCCATACATCAATGGTGAGTTTGATGTTACACAGGAAATAAATGGTGAGTTTGCTAGTAACCTTTGAGGTCATCATAGACTTTTCTCTTTTCTAAACACTTACATGTACACGCAACACATGTGTGCATAAGAAGTCCAATATATGTGGGTATGTATGTCAGATGCATAAGGGTAATGAATATTATTTACATAAAGGAAAATCTAATTAAACAAAGGCTAACCATCCATTAAAATAGTTTTAACTTAATTTCCTACTTGTTCTCTGTTGAAGTCCAAATAATATATGAATACTTCAGGCATAAATAACGATAATCATAGATGATTTACCGATGCTGGAATATGAATCAAGTTCTTGCTCAAACGTATGTCCAGTAACAAACTTCACAGGATAAATCGAGTGAGGGTGTCTACGATTGCTCAGATGTACGCCACAACTGCAATTACATTACCAGAGTTAAGTTCTATTAATTAGGAAAATATAGAACTTAAAAATATGTTATATGACAAAAGTAATTTAACCGGTAGAAAAAAGAAGCACTTAGCAAAAAGGAAAAAATGAACATTTAGAAACTTCTAATAATTGGGAAGCTAGGGATAGAACTTAGAAAATACGTTATACGAAAAAAGTAATTTGATCGGTAGAAAACAGAAGCATTTAGCAAACAAAAAAATGAATAGAGCACACTCCTATCAAGACAATAAAACATGTTATCACATTACCACAAAGCATCATCCAAAAAATGTCTCAAAACACCAAAACGTTACTAAATTCAAATATCATAGAAATTAGAACATAAATCTGGTCAGTACTTCAAATCAAAGAAAAATAAAAGACAACCTATTTCTTATTTTCCTGTATCAAATGATAATTACTTAAACACACAACAATAACTAATAAAATAATAATTTCCTCTGTAGAACTGTCTATTTCTAAAAGGAACATATTTACAACTATCAAACATATTTTTCAAGATTATTAGATAATGCAGTTGAATTTTTCACTTAGATTAAGCAGGTAATATGACAAGACATTACAAATCTTGAAACTCGATAACAGACTAAAAAACATGGAATACTGACTCCTACTTGTAAAATTTGTGTTTTCTATAAACCTCTTGTCCTTCCTGCAAATATAATTACAACTGGAATCTCCAAGTAGGATATTGTATCAAAGATGCAATCGCAAGAATGTCATAATATACATAGCAAAGTATAAACAAATTTGTATGTTTATATTGTACACAAATAGAAAGATAAAATAATATACTATGCTTACATACCACTCATGATACTAATAGAGTGCGCACATGCATGCTGAAAATCAATAAACTTACAAGGAAAATAGGCAGTAATAGTACTTTACAATCATCACTACCGGATACAAGCATTGATGGTTCTTTGCTAAAACTTTATAAACATGCTTTTATGAAGCGAATTCAATAAAACCTGCATCAATGGCCAAGAGCATCTACAAAGCAGTTACATATAGTTAGACTTACTAGAGAAATAATAGAATCTATAATATCAAGATCAATGATGAGATAGATGCATGCCTTTTTGTTTTGCTCTGTAGAATGAGAGTTTGTATTTGAATTACCAATATGAGCATTCTAATTTTCTAGCCTTTTGGACCTAAAAGTCAAAAACCATTTCTCCTCTGCACAAATTTACCAATAAAATCAAGGACTTTTCACATAAGATTTGAGATGTAGAATTTAGGTAGAGACGGAATGACTACAGACTATGAAAAAACTTTTCAACCGCACCTCACTATCCAACCATACACAGATCATGTAAAACCTCATTTCACATCTCCATACTAATATAGCCAACTGATTTTAAGCAATAAATTGTATGGTTAATCGAATAAGCAACTTTTTCTGACATAAGGATGGATCCAAAGCTACATACATCTTTTCAAAGGTAAAGCGTTACTCACTACATATATGATATATATGGTCGATCAAACATGAAAAGTCATCATATAAAACCAAGACGCAAAAAATCTGATTCTTTTAGAGAAAAAGGAATTCAAATATAACACTTAAAATCGATGAAACAAACATGAAGTCAGAATCATAGTTTTTTTTTAATCTTTCACCTGATGGGAGTTTTGCAAGTGGATACGTCTATGATCGAGGTGAAGATCTTCTAGCTCTAGCATGAAACTCAAGTTGAAGACTGATTTTAAAGGTAACTACAGTCTGAAGAGGCAAAGGAAGACATTAGAACAGTAATTTGTGAGCTGGCAAAACATGATTGGTGGTATTCAACTAAGTTAATTACCTTTTAATATATAGTATAACATAATATAATTTGTTCATCTTTATTAACGTTGATATAATTGGTGTCAACTTCAACATGTTTATCATAAGCAAACGTATTGGTGAATAAAGTAATTTATTCCAAACCGATCAAAAGCACAAAGTAAAACTTAGGCTGTAATAAAACATCCGCAAGTCTCTAATTTCTAAAATCAAAATATGTTCTTCGTTTTGTTCATAAATTAGTGGCACATTGGGTTAATTTCTTATACAGGAAAGGCATCATATCTATACGTCAGGACCTCATCAAACACATGGTGTGCATCTTTTTTTTCTAAATTATTTATCCATATGATCATCACTGGCTTAACCGGCCTGTTACTGAACCAATCGTAAAAGAACAGGATCGAGAAATTAGGTCAGAAAACAAATGATGTAACAAATTAACAACCTGAGCGAATTAGGTTAAAGGAAACACAAATGAAATACAAATGCTTGTGAGAAACAACCTCATACATCGAATGTATAGATTCTGATTTCTTCGACCGTAGAATGAAATAAGTGATGATTAAAACAACAACAGGAGGAGGAGATGAAGAGAGAGTTGTAGTTGTGAATTGTGAATTGTGATTGTGATTGTGCGTTTGGGTAAATATACTACACAAGGCAAACCCTTTTGACTCGGTGAAATAGATTACTGATGCTGCAAACTTACGCTTCAGTTGGAAAAATCTTATTATGATTTTCTTGCCAAATTTAAGTTAACCCTTTTTCATAACCGCTTTTATCTCATTCTTATTCTTAGGTACATGTTAATATATTTTATTTATTTCTTTTTTTTACTAAATAATAATATCTCAAGTCTACATAATTAAACAAATTATCATCACATTTGCTTTATAAATTGTGTAGGTTATTATACAGGTTGTATAAATAATATAATATATTAAATTGTTAGTAATAAAAATTTATTAATATAAAATGAAAATTTTATATTTAAGATATGTTTGAAATTACATAGGAGTGAGTACTATAAGTATTGTAACAATAAATGTAATTTTTCTAGCTTGTGTTTAAAAACTTTTTTTTCAAAAAAAAATTACAATTTTTGTTATGTATAATGATATAGTTAATTGTATGTACTATGTTAAGGTTAGAAAAAAAGAAGCTGAAAACAAGTCAAGTTTAAACCAATATCTTTTTATCAAAAGAGAAGCTTACTCGCACTCGACTCGACTAGTCTTGTTTCACATTTGGATGCGGATGATACATGATTCAAATAATATGATTATTTGATGGTTTATTTTATCTTCCGGAACTGAAAAAAAGAAACGAAAAAAAACTTTTGACTTGTGAAAATAGGGTCTGAAGGTATCGTATGTTGATTTGTTACACGCCTTTGGTATTAAGTCATGTTATTTACTTTTTTTGGAGCCTTGAATGGGCATTGTCGCTTTTGTTAAACCACGCTAAACCATCCACAAGTTGAATTATCAATAAAAAAATTGGTAGATATCATAGGGTCTAGTTGGCGAGTCAGATATAGTCGATCTTCCTTAGCTTCGTTGGATTATAAACGAGACTTTACTGTCCCTTTACTACTTCCTCACGACGCATGTTGGAGATAGTTGTTATAAAATTGATAAAACCAAAAATGGATGAAATCATCAGATGATTGTGTCACTAGGGGTTATAATGCCCTGCGTGGGACCATGTTGCTTGTTATGTAATAGGCCATACATTAGGACCCCAAGTTTGTGGACCGACCCTGACAAGTTTAATCTTGAAAGGTTTGAAGGGCTAGAAGGCAATAGACACATGTTTAAGCTAACGTCGTTTGGGACATGAAGTAGGAGTTGCCTAGGGAAAGACTAACAATCCGTGTGCTTGGCTCAATGTTAGGGTTGGTAGATCAATGCTTTGATTGAAAACTAATAAGTGAAAAGATAATTGATATGACAAAAGGTCTTGTACCCACAATGGGCAAGGCTAAACTCTTGGTGTTGGTAGCCAAGTGCAAACTGCAGCCATAGATGCACGACCTCCTTACTCAACTTCGAGTCCTTGTTGTAAGTTGCAAGTAAGTTTTTATTCGAAAAAAGAGTTTATTAAAATGCATGTATTTGATGTGTGTACTTGTTATATAGCAACGACATTAAATTTACATTGGAATATGGATGATACATCACTCATATAGTATGTATTTGATGGTTTATTCATCTTTTGGAATTGAAAAAGAAAAAACTTCAAAGAGAAAAAACTTTTGATTTGTGAATTATGAGTTTTAAAGGGCCGTTTGACTTACAGAACTCTTTGGATTTGAAATTGAAATGTTTTTCAATAAAAAGCACGTTTGGTTGGTATATACAAAATTGAAATGTGATTCTTTTCCTTCGTTCAATGAAAAGTTACTTTCCTTCACTTGATGGATGGAAACTTTAAAATCCATAGAAATTCATAAAGTTTACTAAAATAACTCATACTACCTATTATTTATTATTTTCATCGTCCCTTGCACACTTCATGACAAAAATTGTTTCAGATTCACCAAAACAAATAGTTTGCAAATATCATTGTCAACGTCCCTTCATCCACTGCAACTATTAATAAATTTTTCAAAACAATAGTTTGTAAATATCATCTTCATCGTCCCTTCAAATCAAGATAACCAAATTGATTTAGATTCATTAAAATGGTTTAGTTGGTCAAAATGGTGTATCAAACCTGTCTCTTAGCTTTTATCCTTTTTAGTATGTGTTCATCATTTCATTACAAACTTAACAAAAAAATCAACAACCAATCAATCATCCACTACAACTATTTTTCTTACTTATAAGTGAAAAGTAAGAACCATCTATGTGATAATTACAAAACCAAACTTACAATAAGAGTAAACCACGAGAACCATGCGTTTAAATGCATCTAATTAGGTTAAATGTTTATATCAATAGTATCTACCTTGAATTTTAACAAGGAGTTACTCCCATGCCGCGTGGCGGGGTAACGTCATTTTTAATAGCATCAAATGTAGTTGCAGCGCACAACCAAAATCTTTACATAAACCCACACGTTACAATGAGCGCATTGATACTCGAAAGCTTAAAATAAAACACCTCAAAACTTCATGGAGAGACTTTGATAAAATCCAAAACCTTACTTAAACCCACTCCTTACAACAAATGCATTGATGATACTCGAAAGTTTATGTAAACTACAGAACCGTTTAAAAAAGGCTCCCGACTACACAACAACAAAAACGGGCATAGAAAAAACCTTTACACGAAAAGTGGTTACAAAAATGAAACTAATTTGATATATAATCAAAACACAATCAACAATGTAATTATCAACACTCTATGACAAGCCGATTTGTCATAAACAAAAACACGTTAGCATATGTTTGGAAGTTCACAAAACACCAAGTTAAATAGTTTAAAACGAAATATAAAACAATAAACATCGAAAGTTAAATCCCCTTCGTTTACGAACTTGCATGGCACGTGTTATTGGAGGGGAATTTAAGCCAAACCTCCAAAGAAAAGGCCCATACATAATCATAAAGAAAAGAGCTAAGAGACTATCAATAAAGTAAAAGCTACTATAAATCAACAACCGAAAGATTTAATTAAGTTTCATCTTCAATAAAGATGAAAATCATGTATTTACATGATTTCACATTTGAGATTGATTATAAATTTCATCTTCAACAAAAGGTCATGGAGCAACACTCCATTCATGTCTTTTTGCTCTTTCAAACAACTTTGTAAAATGCTTCAATGATATTATGCTATTTAGCATCATCAAACCCAGTGATTCAAAGGCCATCTTTGTGGAGTCCAAAAGGGCAAAACCAATCATCACAACTAGATAATTGGTTATCAATCATAAGTTGTGATAAGCAACCGCTCGATCAAGTTCCTACAAAATAATAATATTGAAGAGTTTCTAATAAAATAATTGAATAACAGTCTACTGTTTTGACCCCACCCAACACTATTTCATGAAGCATTGCTTTGCTTCAACTTAATGTTGTGTAATGGTTCCTTGACCATCAAACACAAGTGTTTGATCTACTTCTGGTACATATTTTTTAAAACGTAAAAACATACTAACATTAAAAAATTAATCAACAGTAAAAAGTGTCAACAGTAAGAAAGTGTCAACTAGACCATGAGACCATCAATGGCAATTGTAGCATCAGTAGTAGGTGACTAGCAGCAAATGACCACCACCACCAACTAAATCATTAGTGGCAACTAGGGTCAACTTCAATAACTAAGCTTTAGTGCCAATTAAATGTCAGTAGCAATTGCCCATGTCCGTCAATCGCAACTAATTGATCATCAACAATGTAGGCAAGGCATGACTATTGTGTAGCATGATGGAGTTACTGCTAAAGATTTCCTATTGATATAATCGTCCAATCGCTAACAATTGTAACTGATTCATACTATATATAAGGAGGCCCTTGGTCTGTCTGTGACACTAAAGTTACAACTACAAGTATAGAAATGTCTTTCTACAAGTAATACTTCCCTTAAACCTATAATTCATGCAATTTCCTTAGGACAGGTTCTCAGGAACCAAAAGTTTTCAATATAGGCCACAATAAGAAATCTTCTTTTTGGCAGTTACCTCTACTACTCTAAGGGTGACTATTTTGAGGGTTAATTGAACAACCCTCTTGCTGGTCAGATGGTCAATGACTCCTCAAACCCCTTTGAATAAGGTGTTAAAAGACAGTATAGTTGATTTTTAATATATGATCATTATCACAATCATCATAGCCATTATCACCTTGTCACCGGTTACAAATAGGTTAGTGTGCTACAGTTAATGGTTACATGATATTTAAGCTCATGCTACACCTGCAAAACAAAAGATGTATCCTAGTTCTATTCCATTATACAGAAAATCAAAGCCCTTTTAATTCTAAAAAATGAGAATGTACTCTACTCTTACATATATTAGATTCATCAATCTCTCAACTCCCGTATCCCAGTTATGTTCCATTATACGGACCTCTAGCGTGTTATGGATAAGCCCACTAATAATTTTTATGTATAAACAATAAAGAAAATTTAAAAACGAGGCCTTATTTTAAGAAGCCCCAAGCCTTGCTTCACCCCAATAAACACTAAAAGGTCAACTATTTGTTTTCAAAACATCCAAACAAAGTTATTACCACCAGCAACCACATCCCTATCATGATTCTAACTTAGATTCGTTGGTTAATGGTTACTCACGGGTATCAAAGAGCTGTAAGAAACTACATAGGGTTCGAAGTGTCTTCTCTAGAGAGTAATTTTGTTTCCTTCAAGTGGTAGAGAAAATCAAACATGGCAAAAAGATCATTACATACCTGATCGATTTTTATCGCCGCGTAATAAACTAATAACCTTTCGCTTACCATACATGAGTGAAATGATCAATAGTTTCACCTAGGAGACTGATACTATCTAAAAAGGAAAAAAAGGGCACGATTAGTTGGCAATACAAAATCAATTAAACATAGAACATAATGACACCTATTATTTTCATGCTGGTTAGATGGTCAACGACTCCCCAAACCCCTTTGAATAAGGAGTTAAAAGACAGTATAGCTAATTGCTTAAAAAACAAACAAGAAATTTTAACTGTGGTTTGTAGAAGTGCACCAGGCCAAGGCTCTAGTGCAAAACAAAGGCAACAGACCCCAATAGCAAGCTATTCTGATAGGGCTTTCCCCTGTAAAAAAAATATCAAATTGGTAAGAACATATCCTACAGTTGATCTTAGCCAAAAGACCAAGAAATTTAAGGCATGGTTTCTTCTTCATTGGGCCACTCAACATATAGACTAATGTTAGATCCTGCAAGAGTTTTGCTATTTGTTTTTTCATCTCTCAGAAATTGATACCATATATAATGTAGTAAATATCAAATAAACGTAGCCTTTAAAGATCATAGATAAATGCTTATAAATGTCAAATAAACTTTAAAGATCTTAAAGTGTTCATCAATTGTTAGACACTTGATCAACACTCCAAATCCATTTTCTAAAGGTACCTTACCTGACTTGATTCATTCTATAACAGGCATCATCAATATCTTGGTGTAAATCAATCATAAACTTGTTTATTAGTGTTGAGGGAATCCATACAGATTACACCGCCTCAGTAATCAGTACAAAACTATAAACATAATATTTTGCTAAGAAGCCAATTTAGTTTTTGTACTTCAACGGATAACCTCACTATTGCTTATAACCTCAATTAGGGAGCACAACCCTATCATGATTCTAACTTAGCTTCATCGGTTACTCACGGGAATCAAAGGACAGTAAGAAACTGCATAGGGTTCGAAGTGTCTTCTCTAGAGCGTTTTTTCGTTTCCTTGAAGTGCAAGAGAAAATCAAACATGGCAAGAAGATCTAACATACCTGATTGATTTATATAAGCAACTTGAGGAAGCAATTTGTGTCTGGACATGTAAGAAGACATGCAAGTACCAATGATGACACCTGGCTGCTTCAAAACAAATTGTAACAGGACTTAGCAAATAGCACATCCTACAAAAATTCTGGCACTTCTTCATATGTCCGCTTCAGTTCATCCAGTTGTATTTTGTTATGAAGAAAATATCTGTTATGAAAAGAGAAGAGAAAATATTAAAGCTGCTATTACAAAGAAAGAACTTAGTTAAGAGGCTAAGGGACAACATGTCTATGGATTTATTATGCAAAATGAAAAGATGCAACCAAAAGAGAACCGTAATCAGTTAATTCAACTTTTGCATCTCTTCTCATAGACAATCAACTACTCTTACTTGTTAGAATGATATAAACTGAATATTTCATCTTAAACAACAAAAGATATGCACAAATAATGAACACGCTTCTACCTGTGACCTGATAATAATGGATCCGCTTTATATAACAATAACCAAATCAGATGTGCTCAAAAGCCTCGGCTCAGATATACCTATTACATCGACATGGCTGCGTTGTAGGTTGGAAGTGGAGAACATCTCACTTACCCTCCTTGATCATGCCACGCCAGGAGATACATGGTATTTATCACAATCATCATAGCCATTATCACCTTGTCACCGGTTACGAATAGATTAGTGTGCTACAGTTAATGGTTGCAAAATATTTGAGCTCACGCTACACCCGGAAAACAAAAGATGTACCGTAATTGTAGTGATCCAACTAGGGCAGACAGCAAACCACCAAACATATCCCGACTTATCAAAGTTATTTACAATACACAAAACTTTCATGATAGATTCAGGAAAATATAAACAAATGATGAATATGACATTCAGCCAGGGATGTCACACACTAAAATTAAGTAAAAAAATTGATTAGATGTAAATTTACCCATGGGTATCAGTGTGTCGCACACTAAACTACAATCCATGTTTACCTTAAAAGACGTTTACCCATGGGTGTCACACACTAGGATACTATCCATGTGATTTCACTGGCTCATCAAAATACAAAAACTCAAAAAGAAGACGTGGCATCGGCTGGTATCGTTTATGATTAAGAAAATCAACTACATGTAAGGTCAAAATAACTGTGTACACTAGTTTAAAGCAACATCAGTGAATAAAGAAAATGCCAAAACATAAACAAAGTCTCGGATGAGGTGTTCCTCGTCATCATATTCATCATCGTCGACACAAGAAAACAAAACATCAACAAAAACAGTATAGTTAATTTTTTTATATATGATCTTTATCACAATCATCATAGCCATTATCACCTTGTCAACGGTTACAAATAGGTTAGTGTGCTGCAGTTAATGGTTACATAATATTAGGCTCATGCTACACCTGTAAAACAAAAGACGTATCCTAGTTCTGTTCCATTATACAGAAAATCAAAGCCCTTTTAATTCTAACAAATGAGAATGTACTCTATCCTTACATATATTAGATTCATCGATCTCTCAACTCCCGTACCCCCGTTCTGTTCCATTATACGGACCTCTAGTGTGTTATGGATTAGCCCACTAATAATATTTATATATAAATAATAAAGAAAATTTAAAACGAGACCTTATTTTAAGAATCCCCAAGCCTTGCTTCACCACGATAAATTGAAGGGTCGACTATTTGTTTTACTTTTAAATACTTATTCATGCATGAGAGTTGGCTTATAGAAACCTACTAGTAACGATGCTTATTGTAATCTTTATTTTCAGGACATCCAAACAAAGTTATTACCACAAGCAACCACATCAGCTAAATTTTTTTACAAATTTTACTAATCTCCTTCACTCTAAAGAATCAACCATTAACCGTAGCAAACTAACCTATTTGTAAACATAATATTTCGCTAAGAAACCAATTTAGTTTTTGTACTTCAACTGATAACCGCCTCGTGAACACATCCCTATCATGATTCTAACTTAGATTCGTTGGTTAATGGTTACTTCAGGTATCAAAGGACTGTAAGAAACTACATAGGGTTCGAAGTGTCTTCTCTAGAGAGTTTTTTCCTTTCCTTCAAGTGCTAGAGAAAATCAAACATGGCAAAAAGATCATAACATACCTGATCGATTTCTATAATCATAACATACCTGATCGATTTCTATAATCATAACATACCTGATCGATTTCTATAATCATTCTTATTTTCTAGCCTTTTGGACCTAAAAGTCAAAAACCATTTCACTTCTGCACAAATTCATCAAATTTACCAACAGAATCAAAGGACTTTTCACATAAGATTTGAGATGAAGGATTTATGATTGTTAAAGAGTAGCAATCTTTTGTAAAAATGGTGGCCTCGTTGGTGGCTAAAATCATCAAAGCATTGCATTTCAAAGTCACCAAACAGAATACAGATAGAGACGGAAAGACTACAGACTATTTAAAAACATTTCAACCACACCTCGATATCCAACCATACACAGATCATGTAAAACCTTATTTGACATCTCCATACAAAATTAGCCACACTGATTTTAAAAAATAATTAGTATGGCTATCCATATTAGCAACTTTCAGAAAGAAGGATGGATCCAAAGCCATCACATCTTTTCAAGGTAAATGGTATAGAAGGCGGCTATAATCACTACATATTTAGGTCGGTCATACATACGCTATAAAATCAAGAAGCAAAAAAAACTCTCTTTTAAAGGAAAAAAATTCAAATACAACACTTGAAATTGATGAAATAAACATGAAGAATTATAGCTTTTTTTTATTATCTTTCTCTTGATGGGAGTTTTGCAAGTGGGTACGTTTATGATCTCAAGATGAAGCTTTTCTAGCTCTGGCATGAAACTCAAAATGTGATTGGTGATATTCACCTAAGTTACTTTTTAATATATATTAAATTAAATTAAAATATAATATAATTTGTTCATCTTTATTAACGTTGATATAATTGGTGTCAACTCCAACATTTGAATGAGAGAACATAGCACTTACTTGATATGTGAGGCCCTGCATTTGAGCTTTGATTAAACAGAGCAGTGCCTTCAAAAAGGCAGTCCAATCACCACAAAGATATATGTGAGGCCCTGTATTTGAACTCGAGGAGTTGAATTTATTCCACACAAAGAAATGAAAAGAATGGAGGAAAAACTACATGAAAAAGACATCAAAGATACTTAAACTGCAGAAATACAGTATACTGGCAAAGCAACTCCAGAAATTTTGGATCACCTAAAAAGCTGCGTAATCAGTAAAGTCCAACTCAGGATCACACACATAAATATACAAATATTCAATACTTCTGAAATTAGAATTGTTGTATGTTTGTGGTCGGCATGACTACGTCCAGTCTATACAACAAAAGACCCTTGCATGTCTAATTTTTTTTCAAAAACTTCAGCATAAAAAAAAACAGAGATGATTTTTATCACCGCACAATAAACTAATACCTTTCGGCTACCATAGTTTCACCAAAGATCCTGATACTATCTAAAAGGGAAATAGAGGCACGATTAGTGGGCAATACAAATCAATTAAACATAGAACATAATGACACCTATAATTTTCTCAATTACTAACTTTCTACTAATTGTTTCCTTGCCAAATTCATCAAAAACAATGACGTTTAAGTAGCATGACTTTAAAGTTTTTAACAATAGGTATCAACATTACAAAAAGTACTTCTTGGATGACTGGTAAGATTCATTCAGTTACATAAAAGTACCTTCACATCATTCCAACTCGGGATAAATCAATCGTAAGTGTGAATTGTTCAGCAGTCTAAAGCTTGCTTCCCATGGCACAAAAATATCTGTCATTCGTCCTATCATGATTCTAACTTAGATTCAATAGTTACACACGGGTATCAAAGGACTGTAAGAAACTACAAAGGGTTCGAAGTGTCTTCTCTAGAGCCTTTTTTTTGTTTCCTTAAAGTGCAAGAGAAAATCAAACATGTCAAAAAGATCATAAGTCATAACATACCTGATTGATTTACATAAGCAACTTGTGGAAGCAATTTGTGTCTGGACATGTAAGAAGACGAGCACGTACCAATGATGAGACCTGTTATGCAGTGGTATAATCAATTTACCACAACAGATACACAACGTTACTTGATAAACTCAACTAAAACATTTGTAAAATTGAATATCATGTTGGATGCTTCAATACAAATTGTAACAGGACTTAACAAATAGCACCTCCTACAAAGATTCTGGCACTTCTTCATATGTCCGCTTCAGTTCATCCAGTTGTATTTTGTTATGAAGAAAATCTCTGTTATGAAAAGAGAAGAGAAAATATTAAAGCTGCTATTACGAAGAAAGAACTTAATTTAGAGGCCAAGGGACAACAAGTCTAAAAAATTATTATGCAAAATGAAAAGATGCAACCAAAAGAAACCATAATCAGGTTAATTCAACTTTTGCATCTCTTCTCATAGACAATCAACTACACTTACTTGTTAGAACAATATCTTATTACAAACTGAATATTTCATATTAAACAACAAAAGATATCTTATTACAAAATGAACATGCTTCTACCTGTGACCTGATAATATTGGATCCGGTTTATATAACAATGACCAAAATCAGATGTGCTCAAAAGCCTCGGCTCAGATATACCTATTACATCGACATGACTGCGTTGTAGGTTGGAAGGGGAGAACATCTCACTTACCCTCCTTGATCATGCCACGCCAGGAGATACATGGTCTTTATCACAACCATCATATCCTAGCCATTATCACCTTGTCACAGGTTACAAATAGGTTAGTGTGCTACAGTTAATGGTTGTAAAATATTTGAGCTCACACTACACCCGGAAAACAAAAGACGTACCGTCATTGTAGGGATCCAAATAGGGCAGACAGCAAACCACCAAACATAACCCGACTTATCAAAGTTATTTACAATACACAAAACTTTCGTTATCAATTCAGAAAACAGAAAACAAATGATGAATATGACGTTCATCCAGGGGTGTCACACACTAAAATTAAGTAAAGAAAATCAATTTGATGTAAATCTACCCATAAGTGTCAGTGTGTCGCACACTAAACTACAATCCATGTTTACCTTAAAAGACGTTTACCCATGGGTGTCACACACTAAGATACAATCCATGTGATTTCATCGGCTCATCAAAATACAAAAAGAAGACGTGGTATGGGCTGGTATTGTTTATGATTACAAAAATCAACTACATGTATGGTCAAAATGTCAGTGGTTTAAAGAACTGTGTACACTCACTAGTTTAAAGCAACATCAGTGAATAAAGAAAATACCAGAACATACACAAAGTCTCGGATGAGGAGTTCCTCGTCATCATATTCATCACCGTCGACACGAGAAAACAAAACATCAACAAAAGAGCAACATCACTAAACAACAAAAAGACCGAAAAAAAACAAAGGAGCAAGTCGCCAGAGTCAAAGTAAGCCGGAGATGACCAAATTAAACATCAACAAAGTCTCAGATGATAAAAACATCAACAATCAATAGCCAAAACACCTACACATAGATAGAACTGAAAACCCGCAGAGACATAAAGAGCAACAGAGGTGGTCGCAGCACCACCACCGTCAACACCGTCAACAGCCAGAAGACCGCCACCTGCTCCGTCTCAACCACGAAGGTAGGTGAGGCGAAGCGACAACAGCCTCCACTGCCACCGTTACAAGCGGTGGTGCAACCACTCTAGCCGCCCGTCTCTAAAGAAGAAAGGGGCACATGAGCACAAATATAATAAGATGATAACAACAACAATAATAATAATAATAATAATAATAATAATAATAATAATAATGGAGATTGAGAAGCACCGATAATGTCGCTTCATATCAACTCTTCTGATTCATCATTAATTACGATCGCGAAGGGAAATCATGCCGAAAACATCAGTGAAAACCATAAAAGAGTATCGGAGAGACATAAGGATGGACAGAGGTGGTGGCACCACCACCGTCAACGGCCTGAAGACTGCCACCTGCTCCGCCAAGAGGAGGCGGGGCGGCAACAGCCCTCCACCGTCACACGCGGAGGCGCAACCTAACATCAGGAGAAGAAAATTAAGGGCACAAAAAATATATAATAAGACGATAGTAATAATGAAATCAGGACAAAAAACATCAAGATGTTAGGTCAAATACAGGATCAGAAACGGCGATTAGGTACCTGATAAAAGGAATTAAAAAATTACCAAACCAAACCAAACAATAACAGAGAAGAGGAGATCATACCGACGATTAACAACTGAAGACGATTAACAAGACAACACAACTGAAGACGATCAAGATGTTAGGTCGTAAATGCGTGTAATTACGAAACAACACAACCTGATGATGGAACGAATCGAATATCATACCGACGATTAACAACTGAAGACGCACAGATTCTGTTTCTTCGACCTAACATCTTGATCCACAGTTGTGTGATTGGGAGAGAAACAGAGAGGATGGAGCGACAGTTGTGTGAGCTGAGTGTGTTTGGGAGGGAATAATGTTAATATTAATACAGATGGAGAGCGAGTCGGTGAAATTATTTTTCGCTTCAAAGTTACGCCACCCATGTTTGTTTGATTTTCTTTACATTACATATCTATCATAGATTTGTTTATTTAAAATTTAAAAATTTAAATATAAATAAATACATGATAGATATTATTATTATTATTATTATTATTATTATTATATTCATATTCATTCATATATTACTATAACTATATTATTATTATATTCATATATTATTAACTAGTTTGGATTTTGATAACGTTATCATACACGGTTTGAACAACAATATTAGATTGGCTGTTATTAAGTAATATTTGGAAATTATACAAAAAAAAAAGAATTTGTGATAAAATATTATTAAAATTGTATATAATCAACTACTTTAATTAAGTAATAACAATGTTGATAATAACACAATGCTAACAAAATGCTTAACTTTGTCGGATCTGGACATGGTTTTTATTTTGTCAACTTCCTCGCCATTTTAGATAATCAAGTTTTTGAAATTGAAACAATTAGTATGTTTTATTATCTGTTTATGATATCATCCGTTGTGTTGTTAGAGATTTATAATTAATGTATGTACGCTTTTTAACTGTTAAACCCGTGTATTACACGGGTAAATAACCTAGTTATATTCATATATTAGTAACTAGTTTATAAAACCTTTGTTTCGCACACACGGGTTGAATAACAATATTATATTAGTTGTTATAAACTAATATTTAAAAATTATAAATAAAAAAAATCAGAGATAAGATATTATTAAAATTGTATACAATTAACTACTTTAATCAAGTAATAACAACAACTTTTCCTTTAACTTTCATCTACGAAAAAATTTTATTGTAATAAAGTTATTTTTTAAACATTCTACTTTTTTTGTAAAAAAAGCTATTTTTAGACAACGTCATTTTTCAAAAACTTCTTAATATTAAAAAAAAAACTTCATACGTTTTTTAATAAAAAAACATGATTTTTATTTATTAAAATTTTATTTAATAATTTGGAAAGTATATACAAAATAATTAGGATTTAGTATTATCGTTAAAACTTTGACTTCATATAATAATGACATGTGTCAGATTATTTACGAGAGGATGACGTGTGCCAAAAATAATTATGAGAAGCTGATATGTGATAAAAACTCTATTGATTTATTAGTATAGTTATTAGTATATATTACTAACCCCATATATTGTATATGAGGTTGTACATTCTTGAATGTAAAAATCTACAATTTATCGAGAACTTGAAATTCTCTTCTTATAAAGAAGTGCTTCACATTTAGATCATAGTTGGAAAAAAAATTCAAGGGGAAGTTTTAAGCATTCAACTGTTGTACTTTGTGCATCACGGAAGTAACAACTCTATCAAAAAATAATAATAATATTTATAACGTGACAATGTGTGATAGTCAATCGGCAATAATAGGATTTGAAGAGAGAGAATATAGAGACAGTAGAGTCGTGACTCGTGAGATAAAAAAAAGTTAGCAAAAGAAAGAATTTCAAACATCCAATTTTATACTTTGTACTTCAACATTGAAGTCAAACAAGTTTTATGCTTCTTTAGAGCGAAGTAGATTAGTAAAATTTATAAAAAAAAATAGTTGATGTCGTTACGGGTTGTAATAACTTTGTTTGGATGTTCTGAAAATAAAATTTTGGGTGTGTTTTAAAGTAGACATCACATACTAACTAATTTATCAAACATTTATATACACAATTGACAAATAGATGCATGTGTTTTATTGAAGGTGGCTACCATTGCATTTTAAAAATTACTTGAATACTCATTGAATTATATTATTTAAAGACCTTAAACATACAAACACTCCTAAACATTATGCAGATTTTTTGCAAGCAATTAAATTGGTTCAGCCATGTAGTAAACACAATCCAAAGATTTGCATATGAATACTTGTAAATACTTGAAAGGCAACTCGCTTCCCAGTAAATGTATAATTACATATACGATTAATTGATGTCTTTAATAACTTACTTCAAAATATAATTTCTCTGCCTAGTTTAATTCACCAAAGTAAAAGTCATCAAAAAGATTGAAGTTGTACCTTTACCAAGAAGTGTTATTATGTAATTAATTTTCCAAAGCACTTCCATTGGAGCAACGACTCTTAAAGACTACACTTGCACCACTTGATTATGTAACAACTTCAATATTTCTATACGTAATTTCAAGCACGATGATTATATATCAAAGCAATAGAAAACAAACACTTAATATCTCAAATACGTTTAGGATCTAATATTAACAACTTCCTTTATAGCTTCCTAAATTTGCAAGAAAGAGAAGGGGACATTCTTCAACTTTCTTGGCCTAGTACCCTTCCCATTCTATGAACCACAACAATAATGACTTGCAGGGGTGTTTGGACTTCCATATACACATTAATTATCTTCATATTGATTTTATTAACAATATGATTTTGTTGTTATAACGAAAGGAATGGTATGTTTACTTCCCATGATTGGCATTTTAGTTTTAACATTTGACCACTTTTGCAGCCATTGTTTATGAAACTTACTGAAAATGATAAGTTGATTAGAGTGTTTTATAGAAGTTGTCATCAAGTTGATAACAAATGTATCTTCTATCTCCTCCACTGGGAACAAATACCTCTTGGGCTAAACACAAATAGCACGTCAAAGGTATTTAGGATATATAAGGGGCCTAAGTTTGTGGTGACCCCCACCTAGCTTATTTTCTAAGCTATATGGGCGAGCCCCCACTTCTATGATATCTTAAGAAAATTAGGATAAATCCAGTCACCGTTGAGGATACTAGCTCACTATAATTACAAAGAGGATGTCTAGGAACTAGCTAGACATATACAAGAAGTCAGACTAACTGCGTATGATAATAAAGTAAGGTGAAAGAATAGTCAGATTACCTGCATAGAAAACAATTTCCTCCTACACTTTTATTGCCAATCTTAGCATGCCGAATGTATATAGTTTTGCCATCAGCCATTATCCAACTAGTGGTTATCAATGATTAGAAATGTGAACTTGTTAGACATGAATATGTTCTAAAAACAGTTAAACCTATCAAGTTGTTGTGCTACATACCTAAGATAAATGACTATCAACAAACATTTTGGTGAAGTGTGTGCAAATCAGAAGCTCTCACCATAGTCCATAATTGTATGAGTACAACTAGTGAACAATCTCACACGATCTAAATCTTTTGCAAAAAATTCAGCATCAAAAAACAAAGATGATTTTTATCACCACATAATAAACAAATAATAAATGAGTGACATCTACAGAGTAACAAACCTGTGGGGTAGCATAATAAGTAAAATGATCAATAGTTTCACCTAGGAGATCGATACTATCTAAAAAGGAAAACAGGGACATGATTAGTGGACAATACACCTATAAAATTCTCAATTACTAACTTTATATTAAGAGTTCACTTGCCAAATTTGACCTAGAAGTAGCATGCCTTTAAAGTTTTTACCAAAAGTATCATTATCAGAAAAAGTACTGGGATGACTGGTAAGATCTCATTCGGTTACAAAATAATACCTTCTCATCATTCTAACTCGGTATAAATCAATCATAAATGTGGATTGTTCAACAATCTTGAGCTTGCTTCACATAGCACAAAATATCTATCATTTGTCATTTATGGTGGTCAACCATACATCAATACACGAACTCGCAACATATGGGTGCATAAAAAGTCCAATATACGTGGGTAACTATGTCACATGCATAAGGGTAATGAATATTATTTACATAAAAGGAAAATTGAATTAAACAAAGGCTAACCATCCATTAAAATATTTTTAACTTAATTTCCTACTTGTTCTTTGTTGAAGTCCAAATAATATATAAATACTTCAGGCATAAATAACGATAATCATAGATGATTTACCAATGCTGGAAAATGAATCAAGTTCTTGCTCAAAGGTATGTCAGTAACAAACTTCACAGGATAAAACGAGTGAGGGTGTCTACGATTGCTTAGATGTACGTCAAACTAATAATAAACATGTGACTAAAATAATACTGTTCATAACCGGTTCACGCAGAAATCACACAATATAATTTGATTGGTGTCAACTTCAACATGTTAATCATAAGCAAACGTATCGGTGAATAAAGTAATTTATTCCGCAAGTCTCTAACTTTCTAAAATCAAAATATGTTGTTCGTTTTGTTCATAAATTAGTGGCACATTGGGTTAATTTCTTATACAGGAAAGGCATCATATCTATACGTCAGGACCTCATCAAACACATGGTGTGCATCTTTTTGTTCTAAATTATTTATCCATATGATCATCACGGGCTTAACCGGCCTGTTACTTCGAACCAATCGTAAAAGAACAGGATCGAGAAATTAGGTCAGAAAACAAATGATGTAACAAATTAACAACCTGAGCGAATTAGGTTAAAGGAAACACAAATGAAATACAAATGCTTGTGAGAAACAACCTCATACATCGAATGTATAGATTCTGATTTCTTCGACCGTAGAATGAAATAAGTGATGATTAAAACAACAACAGGAGGAGGAGATGAAGAGAGAGTTGTAGTTGTGAATTGTGAATTGTGATTGTGATTGTGCGTTTGGGTAAATATACTACACAAGGCAAACCCTTTTGACTCGGTGAAATAGATTACTGAAATGCTGCAAACTTACGCTTCAGTTGGAAAAATCTTATTATGATTTTCTTGCCAAATTTAAGTTAACCCTTTTAAATAACCGCTTTTATCTCATTCTTATTCTTAGGTACATGTTAATATATTTTATTTTATTCCTTTTTTTACTAAATAATAATATCTCAAGTCTACATAATTAAACAAATTATCATCACATTTGCTTTATTTGTTTCGTAATTGTACAGGTTGTATAAATAATAATATATAAAATTGTTAGTAATAAAAATTTATTAATATAAAATGCTATTTTATATTGCTATTTTATAATTAAGATATGTTTGAAATTACATGTGAGTGAGGACTATAAGTATTGTAACAATAAATATAATTTTTCTAACTTGTGTTTAAAAACTTTTTTTTTCTAAAAAAAATACAATTTTTGTTATGTATAATGATATAGTTAACTGTATGTACTCTGTTATGGTTAGGAAAAAAGAAGTTGAAAACAAGTCAAGTTTAAACCAATATCTTTTTATCAAAAGAGAAGCTTCGTTGGATTATAAATGAGACTTTACAGTCCTTTTACTACTTCCTCACGACACATGTTGAAGATAGTTGTTATAAAATTAATAGAACCAAAAATGGATGAAATCATCAGATGATTGTGTCATTAGGGGTTATAATGCCCCGCGTGAGACCATGTTGCTTGTTATGTAATAGGCCCTACATTAGGACCCCAAGTTTGTGGACCGACCCCTGACAAGTTTAATGTTGAAAGGTCTGAAGAGCTAGAAGGCAATAGACACATGTTTAAGCTAACGTCGTTTGGGACATGAAGTAGGAGTTGCCTAGGGAAAGACTAACAATTCGTGTGCTTGGTTCAATGTTAGAGTTGGTAGATCAATGCTTTGATTGAAAACTAATAAGTGAAAAGATGATATGACAAAAGGTCTTGTACCCACCATGCGCAAGGCTAAACTCTTGGTGTTGGTGGCCAAGTGCAAACTGCAGCCATAGATGCACAACCTCCTTACTCAACTTTGAGTCCTTGTTGTAAGTTGCAAGTAAGTTTTTATTCGAAAAAGAGTTTATTAAAATGCATGTTTTGATGCGTGTACTTGTTATGTAGCAACAACATTAATTTTACATTGGAATGTGGATGATACATCACTCATATAGTATGTATTTGATGGTTTATTCATCATTTGGAATTGAAAAATAAAAAACTTCAAACATAGAAAACTTTTGATTTGTGAATTATGAGTTCTAAAGGGCCGTTTGACTTACAGAACTCTTTGGATTTGAAATTGAAATGTTTTTCAATAAAAAGCACGTTTGGTTGGTATATACAAAATTGAAATGTGATTCTTTTTCCTTCACTTGATGGATGGAAACTTTAAAATCCATAGAAAATCATACAGTTTACTAAAATAACCCTACATTCATACTACTTATTATTTATCATCTTCATCGTCCCTTGCACACTTCATGACAAAAATTGTTTCAGATTCACCAAAACAAATAGTTTGCAAATATCATTGTCAACGTCCCTTCATCCGTTGCAACTATTTATCTTACTTATGAGGAAAAGTGTGAACCAGATAACTACAAAACCAAACTAAAAAATAAGAGTAAACCACGAGAACCATGCGTTTAAATGCATCTAATTAGGTCAAATATTTATATCAATAGTATCTACCTCGAATTTTAACTAGGAGTTACTCCCACGCCACGTGGCAGGGTAACATCATTTTTAGTAGCATCGAATGTAGTTGTAACGCACAACCAAAATCTTTACATAAACCCACACGTTACAATGAGCACATTGATAATACTCAAAAGCTTAAAAAAACCACCTCAAAACTTCATGGAGAGATTTTGATAAAATCCAAAACCTTACGTAAACCCACTCGTTACAACAAAGGCATTGATGATACTCGAAAGTTAATGTAAACTGCATAATCGTTTTAAAAAGGCTCCCGCCTACACACCATTAAAAATGGGCACAGAAAAAAAGTGTTTACAAAAAAGAAACTGATTTGATATATAATCAAAACACCATCAACAATGTAATTAAGTTTCATCTTCAATAAAGATGAAAATCATGTATTTAAATGATTTCACGTTTGAGATTGATTATGAATTTCATCTTCAACAAAGGGTCATGAAGCACTACTCCTTCATTCATGTCTTTTTGCTCTTTCAAACAACTTTCAAATATTTATATCAATGTAACAAATTAACAACCTGAGCGAATTAGGTTAAAGGAAACACAAATGAAATACAAATGCTTGTGAGAAACAACCTCATACATCGAATGTATAGATTCTGATTTCTTCGACCGTAGAATGAAATAAGTGATGATTAAAACAACAGCAGGAGGAGATGAAGAGAGAGTTGTAGTTGTGAATTGTGAATTGTGATTGTGATTGTGCGTTTGGGTAAAAATATACTACACAAGGCAAACCCTTTTGACTCGGTGAAATACATTACTGATGCTGCAAACTTACGCTTCAGTTGGAAAAATCTTATTATTATTTTCTTGCCAAATTTAAGTTAACCCTTTTTCATAATCGCTTTTATCTCATTTTTATTCTTAGGTACATGTTAATATATATTTTATTTTATTTTATTTCTTTTTTTTTACTAAATAATAATATCTCAAGTCTACATAATTAAACAAATTATCATCACATTTGCTTTATTTGTTTCGTAATTGTACAGGTTTTATAAATAATAATATATAAAATTGTTAGTAATAAAAATTTATTAATATAAAATTATATTTTATATTGCTATTTTATAATTAAGATATGTTTGAAATTACATGTGAGTGAGGACTATAAGTATTGTAACAATAAATATAATTTTTCTAGCTTGTGTTTAAAAACTTTTTTTTTCTAAAAAAATTACGATTTTTGTTATGTATAATGATATAGTTAACTGTATGTACTCTGTTACGGTTAGGAAAAAAGAAGCTGAAAACAAGTCAAGTTTAAACCAATATCTTTTTATCAAAAGAGAAGCTTACTCGCACTCGACTCGACTAGTCTTGGTTCACATTTGAATGCGGATGATACATGATTCAAATAATATGATTATTTGATGGTTTATTTTATCTTTCGGAACTGGAAAAAAAGAAACGAAAAAAAACTTTTGACTTGTGAAAATAGGGTCTGAAGGTATCATATGTTGATTTGTTACACGCCTTTGGTATTAAGTCATGTTATTTACTTTGTTTGGAGCCATGGAATGGGCATTGTCGCTTTTGTTAAACCACGCTAAACCATCCACAAGTTGAATTATTGGCACAAATGAGATCAATAAAAAAAATTGGTAGATATCATAGGATCTTGTTGGGGAGTCAGATATAGTCGACCTTCCTTAGCTTCGCTGGGTTATAAACGAGACTTTAAAGTCCCTTTACTACTTCCTCACGACGCATGCTGGAGATAGTTGTTATAAAATTGATAGAACCAAAAATGGATGAAATCATCAGATGATTGTGTCATTAGGGGTTATAATGCCCCGTGTGGGACCATGTTGCTTGTTATGTAATAGGCCATACGTTAGGACCCCAAGTTTGTGGACCGATCCTGACAGGTTTGATCTTGAAAGGTTTGAAGGGCTAGAAGGCAATAGACACATGTTTAAGCTAACGTCGTTTGGGACATGAAATAGGAGTTGCCTTGGGAAAGACTAACAATTCGTGTGCTTGGCTCAATGTTAGAGTTGGTAGATCAATGCTTTGATTAAAAATTAATAAGTGAAAAGATAATTGATATGACGAAAGGTCTTGTACCCACCATGCGCAAGGCTAAACTCTTGGTGTTGGTGGCCAAGTGCAAACTGCAGCCATAAATGCACGACCTCTTTACTCAACTTTAAGTCCTTGTTGTAAGTTGCAAGTAGGTTTTTATTCGAAAAAGAGTTTATTAAAATGCATATATTTGATGCGTATACTTGTTATGTAGCAACGACATTAATTTTACATTGGAATGTGGATGATACATCACTCATATAGTATGTATTTGATGGTTTATTCATCTTTTGGAATTGAAAATTTTGATTTGTGAATTATGAGTTCTAAAGGGCCGTTTGAATTACAGAACTCTTTGGATTTGAAATTGAAATGTTTTTCAATAAAAAGCACGTTTGGTTGGTATATACAAAATTGAAATGTGATTCTTTTCCTTCGTTCAATGAAAAGTTACTTTCCTTCACTTGATGGATGGAAACTTTAAAATCCATAGAAATTCATAAAGTTTACTAAAATAACCTTACATACATACTACCTATTATTTATCATCTTCACCGTCCCTCGCACACTTCATGACAAAAATTGTTTCAGATTCACCAAAACAAATAGTTTGCAAATATCATTGTCAACGTCCCTTCATCCACTGCAACTATTTATCTTACTTATGAGGAAAAGTGTGAACCATCTATGTGATAACTACAAAACCAAACTTAAAAATAAGAGTAAACCACGAGAACCATGCGTTTAAATGCATCTAATTAGGTCAAATATTTATATCAATAGTATCTACCTTCAATTTTAACTAGGACTTACTCCCACGCCACGTGGCAGGGTAACATCATTTTTAGTAGCATCGAATGTAGTTGCAGCGCACAACCAAAATCTTTACATAAACCCACACATTACAATGAGCACATTGATAATACTCAAAAGCTTAAAAAACCACCTCAAACCTTCATGGAGAGACTTTGATAAAATCCAAAACCTTACGTAAACCCACTCGTTACAACAAATGCATTGATGATACTTGAAAGTTAATGTAAACTGCAGAATTATTTAAAAAAGTCTCCCGACTACACACCAATAAAAATGGGCACAAAAAAAATGGTTACTAAAAAGAAACTAATTTGATATATAATCAAAACACCATCAACAATGTAATTAAGTTTCATCTTCAATAAATATGAAAATCATGTATTTACATGATTTCACGTTTGAGATTGATTATAAATTTCATCTTCAACAAAGGGTCATGAAGCAATACTCCTTCATTCATGTCTTTTTGCTCTTTCAAACAACTTTCAATGGTTGTCTATATCTCCCTGCTTTCCCTTTTCTCTCCCTTCCCCATTAAAAAAACTCCATGTTTGTCGTCCATCGTTCTGAGCTTCAATCTTCCCTTTACCTCAATGTTGATGGTGCACGCACTAACACGTGGTGCCATGTGCTGAAGTTGGAGAATGCTTATCAATGTCATAATAATGTACTTTACATGATTTTCTTTTTTCTCATGATTTCAACCTTAATGATATTATATAAAAGCATTTGGCCAATCAGATTTGTGTAATTGTGTTTGTGACTTTAGTTGGATCAGATTATTATATTCAGTTGGATTTATTGGCACAAATAAGATCAATAAAAATTGGCTGATTTCATAAGGTTTTGTTAGCGAGTCAGATATAGTCGACCTACCTTACCTTCGTTGGATTACAAACGAGACTTTACAGTCACTTCACTATTTCCTCACGAGTCATCAGATGATTGTGTCATTAGGGGTTATAATGCCTCACGTGGGACCATGTTGCTTGTTAAGTAACAGGCCATACATTAGGACCCCAAGTTTGTGGACTGACACTTGAACGTTTAATCCTGATAGGTTTGAAGAGTTAGAGGCAATTGACACATGTTTAAGCTAATGTCGTTTAGGACATGAAGGAGTTGCCTAGGGAAAGACTAACAATTCATGTGCTAGGCTCGATGTTGGGGTTGCTAATTCAGAGCTTTGATTGAAAACTAATAAGTGAAAAGATTATTAATATGACTAAAGGTCTTGTACCCACCATGCCAAAGGCTAAACTGTTGGTGTTGGTGGCCAAGTGTAAACTGCAGCAATAGATGCAGGGCCTACTTACTCAAATTCGAGTCCTTGTTGTAAGTTGCAAGTAAGTTTTTATTCCAAAAAGAGTTGATTAAGATGCATGTATTTGATACGTGTACTTGTTATGTAGCAACGACATTAAATTTACATTGGAATGTGGATGATATATCACTCAAATAGTATGATTATTTGATGGTTTATTTCATCTTATGGAATTGAAAAAAAAACTTCAAACAAAAATAACTTTTGATTTGTGTAATATAAGCTCTAAAGGGACACTTTGGATTTGAAATTAAAATGTTTTCCAACAAAAATCATGTTTGGTTGGTACATACGAAATTAGAATGTGATTTCTTTTTCTTCGTTCAATGGAAAGTTACTTTCCTTCACTTGATAGATGGAAACTTTAAAATCCATAAAAATTCATAAATTTTACTAAATGACCCTACACACATACTACCTATTATTTATTATCTTTCCCTTACACACTATTGTTTCATATCACCAAAACAATAGTTTGTAAATATCATCTTCATCGTCCCTTCAAATCAAGATAACCAAATTGATTTAGATTCATTAAAATGGTTTAGTTGGTCAAAATGGTGTATCAAACCTAAGTCTCTTAGCTTTTATCCTTTTTAGTATGTGTTCATCATTTCATTACAAACTTAACAAAAAAATCAACAAACAATCAATCATCCACTACAACTATTTTTCTTACTTATAAGTGAAAAGTAAGAACCATCTATGTGATAATTACAAAACCAAACTTACAATAAGAGTAAACCACGAGAACCATGCGTTTAAATGCATCTAATTAGGTTAAATGTTTATATCAATAGTATCTACCTTGAATTTTAACAAGGAGTTACTCCCATGCCGCGTGGCGGGGTAACATCATTTTTAGTAGCATCGAATGTAGTTGCAGCGCACAACCTTACTTAAACCCACTCCTTACAACAAATGCATTGATGATACTCGAAAGTTTATGTAAACTACAGAACCGTTTAAAAAAGGCTCCCGACTACACACCAACAAAAACGGGCATAGAAAAAACCTTTACACGAAAAATGGTTACAAAAAAGAAACTGATTTGATATATAATCAAAACACAATCAAAAATGTAATTATCAACACTCTATGACAAGCCGATTTGTCATAAACAAAAACACGTTAGCATATGTTTGGAAGTTCACAAAACACCAAGTTAAATAGTTTAAAACGAAATATAAAACAATAAACATCGAAAGTTAAATCCCCTTGGTTTACGAACTTGCATGGCACGTGTTATTGGAGGGGAATTTAAGCCAAAACTTCAAAGAAAAGGCCCATAGACTACATAATCATAAAGAAAAGAGCTAAGAGACTACCAATAAAGTAAAAGCTACTATAAATCAACAACCAAAAGATTTAATTAAGTTTCATCTTCAATAAAGATGAAAATCATGTATTTACATGATTTCACATTTGAGATTGATTATAAATTTCATCTTCAACAAAGGGTCATGGAGCAACACTCCATTCATGTCTTTTTGCTCTTTCAAACAACTTTGTAAAATGCTCCAATGATATTATGCTATTTAGCATCATCAAACCCAGTGATTCAAAGGCCATCTTTGTGGAGTCCAAAAGGGCAAAACCAATCATCACAACTGGATAATTGGTTATCAATCATAAGTTGTGATAAGCAATCGCTCGATCAAGTTCCTACAAAATAATAATATTGAAGAGTTTCTAATAAAATAATTGAATAACAGTCAACTGTTTTGACCCCACCCAACACTATTTCATGAAGCATTGTGTTGCTTCAACTTCATGTTGTGTAATGGTTCCTTGACCATCAAACACAAGTGTTTGATCTACTTCTGGTACATATTTTTTAAAACGTAAAAACATACTAACATTAAAAAATTAATCAACAGTAAAAAGTGTCAACAGTAAGAAAGTGTCAACTAGACCATGAGACCATCAATGGCAATTGTAGCATCAGTAGTAGGTGACTAGCAGCAAATGACCACCACCACCAACTAAATCATTAGTGGCAACTAGGGTCAATTTCAATAACTAAGCTTTAGTGCCAATTAAATGTCAGTAGCAATTGCCCATGTCCGTCAATCGCAACTAATTGATCATCAACAATGTAGGCAAGGCATGACTATTGTGTAGCATGATGGAGTTACTGCTAAAGATTTCCTATTGATATAATCGTCCAATCGCTAACAATTGTAACTGATTCATACTATATATAAGGAGGCCCTTGGTCTGTCTATGACACTAAAGTTACAACTACAAGAATAGAAATGTCTTTCTACAAGTAATACTTCCCTTAAACCTATAATTCATGCAATTTCCTTAGGACAGGTTCTCAGGAACCAAAAGTTAATATAGGCCACAATAAGAAATCTTCTTTTTGGCAGTTACCTCTACTCTAAGGGTGACTATTTTGAGGGTTAATTGAACAACCCTCTTGCTGGTCAGATGGTCAATGACTCCTCAAACCCCTTTGAATAAGGTGTTAAAAGACAGTATAGTTGATTTTTAATATATGATCATTATCACAATCATCATAGCCATTATCACCTTGTCACCGGTTACAAATAGGTACTCTACCCTTACATATATTAGATTCATCAATCTCTCAACTCCCGTATCCCAGTTATGTTCCATTATACGGACCTCTAGCGTGTTATGGATAAGCCCACTAATAATTTTTATGTATAAACAATAAAGAAAATTTAAAAACGAGGCCTTATTTTAAGAAGCCCCAAGCCTTGCTTCACCCCAATAAACACTAAAAGGTCAACTATTTGTTTTCAAAACATCCATTCAAAGTTATTACCACCAGCAACCACATCCCTATCATGATTCTAACTTAGATTTGTTGGTTAATGGTTACTCACGGGTATCAAAGAGCTGTAAGAAACTACATAGGGTTCGAAGTGTCTTCTCTAGAGAGTAATTTTGTTTCCTTCAAGTGGTAGAGAAAATCAAACATGGCAAAAATATCATTACATACCTGATCGATTTTTATCGCCGCGTAATAAACTAATAACCTTTCGCTTACCATACATGAGTGAAATGATCAATAGTTTCACCTAGGAGACTGATACTATCTAAAAAGGAAAAAAAGGGCACGATTAGTTGGCAATACAAAATCAATTAAACATAGAACATAATGACACCTATTATTTTCATGCTGGTTAGATGGTCAACGACTCCCCAAACCCCTTTGAATAAGGAGTTAAAAGACAGTATAGCTAATTGCTTAAAAAACAAACAAGAAATTTTAACTGTGGTTTGTAGAAGTGCACCAGGCCAAGGCTCTAGTGCAAAACAAAGGCAACAGACCCCAATAGCAAGCTATTCTGATAGGGCTTTCCCCTGTAAAAAAATATCAAATTGGTAAGAACATATCCTACAGTTGATCTTAGCCAAAAGACCAAGAAATTTAAGGCATGGTTTCTTCTTCATTGGGCCACTCAACATATAGACTAATGTTAGATCCTGCAAGAGTTTTGCTATTTGTTTTTTCATCTCTCAGAAATTGATACCATATATAATGTAGTAAATATCAAATAAACGTAGCCTTTAAAGATCATAGATAAATGCTTATAAATGTCAAATAAACTTTAAAGATCTTAAAGTGTTCATCAATTGTTAGACACTTGATCAACACTCCAAATCCATTTTCTAAAGGTACCTTACCTGACTTGATTCATTCTATAACAGGCATCATCAATATCTTGGTGTAAATCAATCATAAACTTGTTTATTAGTGTTGAAGGAATCCATACAGATTACACCGCCTCAGTAATCAGTACAAAACTATAAACATAATATTTTGCTAAGAAGCCAATTTAGTTTTTGTACTTCAACGGATAACCTCACTATTGCTTATAACCTCAATTAGGGAGCACAACCCTATCATGATTCTAACTTAGATTCATCGGTTACTCACGGGAATCAAAGGACAGTAAGAAACTGCATAGGGTTCGAAGTGTCTTCTCTAGAGCGTTTTTTTCGTTTCCTTGAAGTGCAAGAGAAAATCAAACATGGCAAGAAGATCTAACATACCTGATTGATTTATATAAGCAACTTGTGGAAGCAATTTGTGTCTGGACATGTAAGAAGACGTGCAAGTACCAATGATGACACCTGGCTGCTTCAAAACAAATTGTAACAGGACTTAACAAATAGCACATCCTACAAAAATTCTGGCACTTCTTCATATGTCCGCTTCAGTTCTTCCAGTTGTATTTTGTTATGAAGAAAATCTCTGTTATGAAAAGAGAAGAGAAAATATTAAAGCTGCTATTACGAAGAAAGAACTTAATTAAGAGGCTAAGGGACAACATGTCTATGGATTTATTATGCAAAATGAAAAGATGCAACCAAAAGAGAACCGTAATCAGTTAATTCAACTTTTGCATCTCTTCTCATAGACAATCAACTACTCTTACTTGTTAGAACGATATAAATTGAATATTTCATCTTAAACAACAAAAGATATGCACAAATAATGAACACGCTTCTACCTGTGACCTGATAATATTGGATCCGGTTTAAATAACAATAACCAAATCAGATGTGCTCAAAAGCCTCGGCTCAGATATACCTATTACATTGACATGGCTGCGTTGTAGGTTGGAAGTGGAGAACATCTCACTTACCCTCCTTGACCATGCCATGCCAGAAGATACATGGTATTTATCACAATCATCATAGCCATTATCACCTTGTCACCGGCTACGGATGGGTTAGTGTGCTACAGTTGATGGTTGCAAAATATTTGAGCTCACGCTACACCCGGAAAACGACGTACCGTAATTGTAGGGATCCAATTAGGGCAGACAGCAAACCACCAAACATATCCCGACTTACCAAAGTTATTTACAATACACAAAACTTTCATTATATATTCAGGAAAGTGGAAACAATAAACAAATGATGAATATGACATTCAGCCAGGGGTGTCACACACTAAAATCAAGTAAAAAAATCGATTAGATGTAAATTTACCCATGGGTATCAATGTGTCGCACACTAAACTACAATCCATATTTACCTTAAAAGACGTTTACCCATGGATGTCACACACTAAGATACAACCCATGTGATTTCATTGGCTCATCAAAATACAAAAAGAAGACGTGGCATCGGCTGGTATCGTTTATGATTAAGAAAATCAACTACATGTAAGGTCAAAATGTCCGTGGTTTAAAGAACTGTGTACACTAGTTTAAAGCAACATCAGTGAATAAAGAAAATACCAAAACATAAACAAAGTCTCGGATGAGGTGTTCCTCGTCATCATATTCATCATCGTCGACACGAGAAAACAAAACATCAACAAAAGACAGTATAGTTATTTTTTTTTATATGATCTTTATCACAATCATCATAGCCATTATCACCTTGTCACGGGTTACAAATAGCTTAGTTATTTTTATATATAAATAATAAAGAAAATTTAAAAACGAGACCTTATTTTAAGAATCCCCAAGCCTTGCTTCACCACGATAAAGTGAAGGGTCGACTATTTGTTTTTCTTTTAAATACTTATTCATGCATGAGAGTTGGCTTATAGAAACCTACTAGTAACGATGCTTATTGTAATCTTTATTTTCAGGACATCCAAACAAAGTTATTACCACAAGCAACCACACCAGCTAATTTTTTTACAAATTTTACTAATCTCCTTCCCTCTAAAGAATCAACCATTAACCATAGCAAACTAACATATTTGTAAACATAATATTTTGCTAAGAAACCAATTTAGTTTTTTGTACTTCAACTGATAACCGCCTCGTGATCACATCCCTATCATGATTCTAACTTAGATTCGTTGGTTAATGGTTACTCACGGGTATCAAAGGACTGTAAGAAACTACATAGGGTTCGAAGTGTCTTCTCTAGAGAGTTTTTACCTTTCCTTCAAGTGCTAGAGAAAATCAAACATGGCAAAAAGATCATAACATACCTGATCGATTTCTATAATCATAACATACCTGATCGATTTCTATAATCATTCTTATTTTCTAGCCTTTTGGACCTAAAAGTCAAAAACCATTTCACTTGTGCACAAATTCATCAAATTTACCAACAGAATCAAAGGACTTTTCGCATAAGATTTGAGATGTAGGATTTATGATTGTTAAAGAGTAGCAATCTTTTGTAAAAATGGTGGCCTCGTTGGTGGCAAAAATCATCAAAGCATTGCATTTCAAAGTCACCAAACAGAATATAGATAGAGATGGAAAGACTACACACTATTTAAAAACATTTCAACCACACCTCGATATCCAACCATACACAGATCATATAAAACCTCATTTGACATCTCCATACAAAATTAGCCACACTGATTTTAAAAAATAATTAGTATGGCTATCCATATTAGCAACTTTCAGAAAGAAGGATGGATCCAAAGCCATCACATCTTTTCAAGGTAAATGGTATAGAAGGCGGCTATAATCACTACATATTTAGGTCGGTCATACATACGCTATAAAATTAAGAAGCAAAAAAAACTTACTCTTTTAAAGGAAAAAAATTCAAATACAACACTTGAAATTGATGAAATAAACATGAAGAATTATAGCTTTTTTTTATTATCTTTCACTTGATGGGAGTTTTGCAAGTGGGTACGTTTATGATCTCAAGATGAAGCTTTTCTAGCTCTGGCATGAAACTCAAAATGTGATTGGTGATATTCACCTAAGTTACTTTTTAATATATATTAAATTAAATTAAAATATAATATAATTTGTTCATCTTTATTAACGTTGATATAATTGGTGTCAACTCCAACATTTGAATGAGAGAACATAGCACTTACTTGATATGTGAGGCCCTGCATTTGAGCTTTGATTAAACAGAGCAGTGCCTTCAAAAAGGCAGTCCAATCACCACAAAGATATATGTGAGGCCCTGTATTTGAACTCGAGGAGTTGAATTTATTCCACCACAATGAAATGAAAAGAATGGAGAAAAAACTACATGAAAAAGACATCAAAGATACTTAAACTGCAGAAATACAGTATACTGGCAAAGCAACTCCAGAAATTTTGGATCACCTAAAAAGCAAACAAACCTGCGTAATCACAAAAATCCAACTCAGGATCACACACATAAATATACAAATATTCCATACTTCTGAAATTAGGATTGTTGTATGTTTGTGGTCGGCATGACTACGTCCAGTCTATACAACAAAAGACCCTTGCATGTCTAAATTTTTTTCAAAAACTTCAGCATAAAAAAACAGAGATGATTTTCATCACCACATAATAAACTAATTACCTTTCGGCTACCATACATGAGTGAAATGATCAATAGTTTCACCTAGGATCCTGATACTATCTAAAAAGGGAAATAGGGGCACGATTAGTGAGCAATACGAAATCAATTAAACATAGAACATAATGACACCTATAATTTTCTCAATTACTAACTTTCTATTAAGAGTTTCCTTGCCAAATTCATCACGTAGAAGTAGCATGACTTTAAAGTTTTTAACAATAGGTATCAACATTACAGAAAGTACTTCTTGGATGACTGGTAAGATTCATTCAGTTACATAAAAGTACCTTCACATCATTCCAACTCGGTATAAATCAATCGTAAGTGTGAATTGTTCAGCAGTCTAAAGCTTGCTTCCCATGGCACAAAAATATCTGTCATTCGTCCTATCATGATTCTACTTAGATTCATTGGTTACACACGGGTATCAAAGGACTGTAAGAAACTACATAGGGTTCGAAGTGTCTTCTCTAGAGCCTTTTTTTTGTTTCCTTAAAGTGCAAGAGAAAATCAAACATGTCAAAAAGATCAGAACATACCTGATTGATTTACATAAGCAACTTGTGGAAGCAATTTGTGTCTGGACATGTAAGAAGACGTGCAAGTACCAATGATGAGACCTGTTATGCAGTGGTATAATCAATTTAGCACAACAGATACACAACGTTACTTGATAAACTCAACTAAAACATTTGTAAAATTTAAAATCATGTTGGATGCTTCAATAAAATTGTAACAGGACTTAACAAATAGCACCTCCTACAAAGATTCTGGCACTTCTTCATATGTCCGCTTCAGTTCATCCAGTTGTATTTTGTTATGAAGAAAATCTATGTTATGAAAAGAGAAGATAAAATATTAAAGCTGCTATTACGAAGAAAGAACGTAATTTAGAGGCCAAGGGACAAGTCTAAGGATTTATTATGCAAAATGAAAAGATGCAACCAAAAGAAACCATAATCAAGTTAATTCAACTTTTGCATCTCTTCTCATAGACAATCAACTACTCTTACTTGTTAGAACAATATCTTATTACAAACTGAATATTTCATATTAAACAACAAAAGATATCTTATTACAAAATGAACATGCTTCTACCTGTGACCTGATAACATTGGATCCGGTTTAAATAACAATGACCAAAATCAGATGTGCTCAAAAGCCTCGGCTCAGATATACCTATTACATCGACATGGCTGCGTTGTAGGTTGGAAGGGGAGAACATCTCACTTACCCTCCTTGATCATGCCACGGAAGGAGATACATGGTCTTTATCACAACCATCATATCCTAGCCATTATCACCTTGTCACAGGTTACAAATAGGTTAGTGTGCTACAGTTAATGGTTGTAATTTATTTGAGCTCACGCTACACCCAGAAAACAAAAGACGTACCGTCATTGTAGGGATCCAAATAGGGCAGACAGCAAACCACCAAACATATCCCGACTTACCAAAGTTATTTACAATACACGAAACTTTCGTTATCAATTCAGGAAACAGAAAACAAATGATGAATATGACGTTCATCCAGGGGTGTCACACACTAAAATTAAGTAAAGAAAATCAATTCGATGTAAATCTACCCATGGGTGTCAGTGTGTCGCACACTAAACTACAATCCATGTTTACCTTAAAAGACGTTTACCCATGGGTGTCACACACTAAGATACAATCCATGTGATTTCATCGGCTCATCAAAATACAAAAAGAAGACGTGGTATGGGCTGGTATCGTTTATGATTACGAAAATCAACTACATGTATGGTCAAAATGTCAGTGGTTTAAAGAACTGTGTACACTCACTAGTTTAAAGCAACATCAGTGAATAAAGAAAATACCAAAACATACACAAAGTCTCGGATGAGGAGTTTCTCGTCATCATATTCATCACCGTCGACACGAGAAAACAAAACATCAACAAAAGAGCAACATCACTAAACAAAGAAAAGACCGAAAAAAACAAAGGAGCAAGTCGCCTCCGTCTTAGTAAGCCGGTTATGGCAAACTCCTGGCGGCGGAGATGACCAAATTAAACATCAACAAAGTCTCAGATGATAAAAACATCAACAATCAATAGCCAAAACACCTACACATAGATAGACCTGAAAACCCGCAGAGACATAAAGAGCAACAGAGGTGGTCGCAGCACCACCACCGTCAACAGACAGAAGACCGCCACCTGCTCCGCCACCGTTAGGTGAGGCGAAGCGACAACAGCCTCCACTGCCACCGTTACAAGCGGTGGTGCAACCACTCTAGCCGCCCCTGTCTCTAAAGAAGAAAAGGGCACATGAGCACAAATATAATAAGATGATAACAACAACAAACAACAACAATAATAATAATAATAATAATAATGGAGATTGAGAAGCACCGATAATGTCGCTTCATATCAACTCTTCTGATTCATCATAATTACTATCGCTAAGGGAAATCATGCCGAAAACATCAGTGAAAACCATAAAAGAGTATCTGAGAGACATAAGGATGGACAGAGGTGGTGGCACCACCACCGTCAACGGCCTGAAGACTGCCACCTGCTCCGCCAAGAGGAGGCGGGGCGGCAACAGCCCTCCACCGTCACACGCGGAGGCGCAACCTAACATCAGGAGAAGAAAATTAAGGGCACAAATAATATATAATAAGACGATAGTAATAACTAATAATGAAATCAGGACAGAAAACATCAAGATGTTAGGTCAAATACAGGATCAGAAACGGCGATTAGGTACCTGATAAAAGGAATTAAGAAATCACCAAACCAAACCAAACAATAACAGAGAAGAGGATTAACAACTGAAGACGATTAACAAGACAACACAACTGAAGACGATCAAGATGTTAGGTAGTAAATGCGTGTAATTACGAAACAACACAACCTGATGATGGAACGAATCGAATATCATACCGACGATTAACAACTGAAGACGCACAGATTCTGTTTCTTCGACCTAACATCTTGATCCACAGTTGTGTGATTGGGAGAGAAACAGAGAGGATGGAGCGACAGTTGTGTGAGCTGAGTGTGTTTGGGAGGGAATAATGTTAATATTAATACAGATGGAGAGCGAGTCGGTGAAATTATTTTTCGCTTCAAAGTTACGCCACCCATGATTTGTTTGATTTTCTTTACATTACATATCTATCATAGATTTGTTTATTTAAAATTTAAAAATTTAAATATAAATAAATAAATGATAGATATTATTATTATTATTATTATATTCATATTCATTCATATATTACTATAACTATATTATTATTATATTCATATATTATTAACTAGTTTAGATTTTGATAACGTTATTATACACGGTTTGAACAACAATATTAGATTGGCTGTTATTAAGTAATATTTGGAAATTATACAAAAAAAAAAAGAATTTGTGATAAAATATTATTAAAATTGTATATAATCAACTACTTTAATTAAGTAATAACAATGTTGATAAGAACACAATGCTAACAAAATGCTTAACTTTGTCGGATCTGGACATGGTTTTTATTTTGTCAACTTTCTCGACATTTTAGATAATCAAGTTTTTGAAATTGAAACAATTAGTATGTTTTATTATCTTATACTCATTCTTTATCATGTAATATTGTTTATGGATATCATCCGTTGTGTTGTTAGAGATTTATAATTAATGTATGTACGTTTTGTAACTGTTAAACTCGTGTATTATACACGGGTAAATAACCTAGTTATATTCATATATTATTAACTAGTTTAGAAAACCCTTGTTTCGCAAACACGAGTTGAATAATAATATTAAATTAGTTGTTATAAACTAATATTTAAAAATTATAAATAAAAAAATCTGAGATAAGATATTATTAAAATTGTATATAATTAACTACTTTAATCAAGTAATAACAACAACTTTTCCTTTAACTTTCATCTATAAAAAAAATTATTGTAATAGAGTTCTTTTTTAAACATTCTACTTTTTTTGTAAAAAAAAGCTATTTTTAAACTTCATACGTTTTGTAGTTAAAAAAAACATGATTTTTATTTATTAAAATTTTATTTAATAATTTGGAAGGTATATACAAAATAATTAGCATTTAGTATTATCGTGAATACGTTGACTTCATATAATAATGACATGTGTCAGATTATTTACGAGAGGATGACGTGTGCCAAAAATAATTATGAGAAGCTGATATGTGATAAAAACTATATTGATTTATTAGTATAGTTATTAGTATATATTACTAACCCCATATATAGTATATGGGGTTGTACATTCTTGAATGTAAAAATCTACAATTTATCGAGAACTTGAAATTCTCTTCTTATAAAGTAGTGCTTCACATTTAGATCAAAGTTGGAAAAAAATTCCAAGGGGAAGTTTTAAGCATTCAATTATTGTACTTTGTGCATCACAGAAGTAACAACTCTATCAAATAATAATAATAATATTTATAACGTGACAAGGTGTGATAACCAATCAGCAATAATAGGATTTGAAGAGAGAGAATAAAAAGACAGTAGAGTCGTGACTCGTGAGATAAACAAAAGTTAGCAAAAGAAAGAATTTCAAACATCCAATGTTATACTTTGTACTTCAACATTGAAGTCAAACAAGTTTTATGCTTCTTTAGAGCAAAGTAGATTAGTAAAATTTATAAAAAAAAATAGTTGATGTCGTTACGGGTTATAATAACTTTGTTTGGATGTTCTAAAAATAAAATTTTGGGTGTCTTTTAAAGTAGACATCACATACTAACTAATTTATCAAACATTTATACACACAATTGAAAATAGATGCATGTGTTTTATTGAAGGTGGCTACCATTGCATTTTAGAAATTACTTGAATACTCAATGAATTATATTATTTAAAGACCTTATACATACCAACACTCCTAAACATTATGCAGATTTTTTGCAAGCAATTAAATTGGTTCAGCCATGTAGTAAACACAATCCAAAGATTTGCATATGAATACTTGTAAATACTTGAATGGCAACTCGCTTCCCAGTAAATGTATAATTACATATACGATTAATTGATGTCTTCAATAACTTACTTCAAAATATAATTTCTCTGCCTAGTTTAATTCACCAAAGTAAAAGTCATAAAAAGATTGAAGTTGTACTATTACCAAGAAGTGTTATTATATAATTAATTTTCTAAAGCATTTCCATTGGAGCATGACTCGACTGCACTTACACCACTTGATTATTTAACAATTCCAAATATTTCCATACAAATTTCAGACATGATGATTATAAATCAAAGCAATAGAAAAGAAACACTTAATATCTCAAATACGTTTAGGATCTAATATTAACTACTTCCTTTATAGCTTCCTAAATTTGCAAGTAAGAGAAGGGAACCTTCTTCAACTTTCTTGGCCTAGCACCCTTCCCATTTTATGAACCACAACAATAATGACTTGAAAATGACAAAGAGAGGGGAGTTTGGACTTCCATATACACACTAATTAACCTCATATTGATTTTATTAACAATATGATTTTGTTGATGTATTGAAAGGAATGGTATGTTTACTTCCCATGGTTGGCATCTTTGGTTTTAACATTTGACCACTTTTGCATTGCAGCCATTGTTTATGAAACTTACTAAAGACGATACGAGTTTTCTAGTAAATTTTTATTTTTATTAATCTTATTTGTTTTGTTGAATTTGATAGACTGAAAGCTGATTAGAGTGTTTTATAGAAGTTCAAGTTGATAACAAATGTATCTTCTGTCTATCTCCTCCACTGGGAACAAATGCCTCCCGGGCTTCCGTTCGCCAATCAGTGGTTCACAACCCTGTCAACCTAGCTTATTTTCTACGCTAAATGAGCGAGCCCCCACTTCTATGATATCTTAAGAAAATTACGATAAATCGAGTCACCGTTGAGGATACTAGCTCAACATAATAGCTCACCATAATTACAAAGAGGATGTCTAGGAACTAACTAGACATATACAAGATGTCAGACTAACTGCATAAGATAATAAAGTAAGGTGAAAGAATAGTCAAATTACCTGTATAGAAAAACAATTTCCCCCGACACTTTTATTGTCAATCTTAGCATGCTGAATGTGTAGGTTTTTGCCATTAGCCATTATCCAACTGATGTTTATCAATGATTAGACATGTGAACTTGTTAGACATGAATATGTTCTAGAAACAGTTAAATCTATCAAGTTGTTGTGCTACATACCTAAGATAAATGACTATCAACAAACATTTGGGTGAAGTGTGTGCAAATTAGAAGCTGCACCATAAGTGTATGAGTACAACTAGTGAACAATCTCACACGATCTAAAGCTTTTTTAAAAACTTCTGCATCAAAAAACACAGATGATTTTATCACCGCATAATAAACTAATAATGAATGAGTGCATCTACAGAGTAAGAAACATGTGGGCTAGCATAATGAGTAAAATGATCAATAGTTTCACCTAGGAGACCGACACTATCTAAAAAGGAAAATAGGGGCATGATTAGTGGGCAATACACCTATAAATTTCTCAATTACTAACTATTAAGAGTTCCCTTGCCAAATTTGTCAAACATAATGACCTAGAAGTAGTATGCCTTTAAGGTTTTTTTAACAAAAGTATCACCATCATAAAAAAGTACTTCTAGGATGACTGGTAAGATCTCATTCAGTTACATAATAAGACCTTCTCATCATTCTAACTCGGTATAAATCAATCATAAATGTGTATTGTTCAGCAATCTTGAGCTTGCTTCCCGTGGCACAAAAATATCTGTCATTTGTCGTTTATGGTGGTCAACCATACATCAATGGTGAGTTTGATGTTACACAGGAAATAAATGGTGATGATACAGGAATCTCCGAGTAGGATACTGCATCAAAGATGCAATCGCAAGAATGTCATGATATGCATAGCAAAGTATAAAAAAATTTGTATGTTTATAACGTACACAAATAGAAAGAAAAAATAATATACTATGCTACACATACCACTCATGAATGACTAATAAAGTGCGCACATGCATGCTGAAAAACAATAAACTTACAAGGAAAATAAGCAGCAATAGTACCTTATAATCATCACTACCTGATACAAGCATTGATGGTTCTTTGCCACAACTTCATAAACATGCTTTTATGAAGCAAATACAATAACACCTTCATAAGTGGCCAAGAGCATCTACAAAACAGTTACATATAGTTAGACATGCTAGGAATAATAGAATCTTTAATATCAAGATCAATGATGAGATAGATGCATGCCCTCTTCGTTTTGCTCTGTAGAATGAGAGTTTGTATTTAAATTACCAATATGAGCATTCTTATTTTCTAGCCTTTTGGACCTGAAAGTCAAAAACCATTTCTCATTTCCACAATTTTACCAATAAAATCAAGGACTTTTCACATAAGATTTGAGATGTAGAATTTATGATTGTTAAAGAGTAGCAAACTTTTGAAGCGATGTTGCCCCCGTGCCCCCGACTGAGCTAAAATCATCAAAGCAATACGTCTCAAAGTCACCAAACTAAATATAGGTAGAGACGGAAAGACTACAGATTATGAAAAAACTTTTCAACCGCACCTCATTATCCAACCATACACAGATCATGTAAAACAAACTGATTTTAAGCAATAAATTGTATGGCTATTCAAATAAGCAACTTTTTTCTGAAATAAGGATGGATCCAAAGCCAGATACATTTTTCAAAGGTAAAGCATTACACACTAAGTTAACTTTTAATATATAGTATAACATAATATAGTTTGTTCATCTTTATTAACGTTGATATAATTGGTGTCAACTTCAACATGTTTATCATAAGCAAATGTATCGGTGAATAAGGTAATTTATTCCAAACCGATCAAAAGCACAAAGTACATCCAGGGTATACAGCAACATACACCTGCAAATCAGTCAGAGCAATTAGTTAGTGATCACAGAGAAAAAAGATGACAGTGTTACAGTGTATCACATAAAGAAGTCAACAGTGAGTACAACCTTAAACTGATACTATTAAACAAAAGATATGATTCAAGATTAAGACATTATTCAAGTTGTCAAGGTCTAGTATGGGCCTATTGACCATGCCCTGTACTGATAAACAGTTATCCAACACGCATGGTGTTAACTTGTAGGTAAAGTTCTAATTACAGAAACTAAACTTGGATATCCATGTTTACCTTAAAAAACGTTTACCCATGGTTGTCACGCGCTAAAATAAAAAACATCAATTAGATGTTTATTTTAAGGGCAAAGCAGACCAAACAGATAATTGCAATATCCACACCATATTCATCATGCCAAAAACAAAAAACCTGCAGATAGATTGATATTGAGAGTGAATTTGAAGTTTGTACTTACTTTTGAGACAGAAAAACACATTATGAAAATGATACCTTTCTTTTGCTCTACCAATACCCATGTGCCTTGGATGTTAGTCAGTTTGGGATATCTGCAATGCTTCGTGAGCTACAGAACAACTTTCAGGAATCTATTTCTGCATATTACATAGAAAAATCATAATAAGAAACAGGTAGAGTCTAGTATGTATAAAGAAAAGATTATTATTAGGTACAATGAAATTTGCAAGACAGAACCAATTGCAATAAATACACTCCCACAAGCATCTTGTTCAACGATATCCACATCTCTTTTGTTCTTCGATATAGTCCTCCACTAGCACAAACTTGAACTTCACCTCATAAATTCCATCATACAACTTAGCTGCAGTTACATAAAAGTAAAAAAGAATGACCCTGATCAAAATACAATCCATGTATTTTCATCGGCTCATCAAAGATTATCACATACCTAAAGAAGACATGGTATCGTTTATGATTAAGAAAATCAACTACAGACCTAGATCAGAATACAATCCATGTGATTTCATCAGCTCATCAAAACACATAAAGAAGACATGGTATGGGTTGGTATCGTTTATGATTAAGAAAAACAACTACATGTAAGCTCAATTTGTCAGTGGTTTAAAAACTATGTCAAACCAACAATAAGACTATGGAGGAATATGAACTTGGCAGAATGATGTGATAACTTACAAACCAGATTTCTTAATAAGATCATAAGAAAGTGTTTGTTACATGAAATTAAGAGCCGGTTACTAGACAAGTTTGTTTGTTCAATGCATCTACATCCAGTGCCCCTCAAAAGTAGTCATCATTAACTAAATTTTCAGGATGCAACCAAAAATATTAGGTGGAATCGTATGATAAAAGGCCTTCTTAAGGTATACTACACCTGTGCCATGCTTGTTGATAACTAAGTATTGAACTCTTCGTAAGCTTCACAGCAGGCACAGTAATTACTTGCACCACATACATCAATGGCATGAGTAAATACAGAATCTCAAGCTCAATGTGTACAAAGACAATAAAGAGATAATGATATTACCATTTTGTTTTGTTGTAAAACAACTAGGAGTGATTGTGATTCTTCACCCTTGGTCTAGTGAAACCATGCCCTAATACAGAAAAAACAATCATCCAACACCAACGATGTTAAGTTGTAGGTAAAGCTCTACAATTACAGAAATTAAACAAACATCAGGACCAAGGAACAAGAGAAATTAAGTATAAAAGGAAATGCAAATGCGTGATAAACGCCTGATTAACGGTAGTAACTAGAAGCAGAAAACATAAATTACGAAATCACTAAACAAATTAGTTAGTCAACGTATAATGCAAATGCGTGTAGGAAACGACCTGATCGAATAAGTATGATACCGATTATGTTTCTCCGACCATAACACAAATCCACTGCGGCCGTATCTAGAATGATGATTGAAAGGAGCGATTGAAGTGTGTGTACTTGCGTGTGTGTTTGGGAGGGAAAGGTGTGGTAGAGTTTATAATATAGAGCGAACCCGAGTCGGTACTTGTGCTGCAAATATACGCAACTTAATATTTGAAAATCTTATCATGATTTCCTTACCAAATTTAAGTCAACATTTTAAAAGATATATTTTGGCTACTTTAATAAAAAGTTATTTTAAAGGACACATGTTATTATCATATTGCTCCTTAATTGAGCATTAATATTTTTTTTTCCGTTTCTCTCTCATATCTAATAATTACATTAGTTACTAAGAGCATTCACAGCCCATGTTTTAAAAATATGTGAGTGTGAGTCCTTATATTATATGGGATGGTTTTGAGTGGTTGTGAATGAATTAGAAAGAAAATGTTACTGTTCATCTGTAAATTAAAGGATTCACTGTTTAACCCTTAATAATTTTTTTAATATTTTTGAAAGTGGTTGTAAGTGAATAAGATAGAAAAAGTAATCAAAAAATGTATAAAAATATATTATTTAATTGAAAGGAGAGAGAATAAGTGGTGATTTTTATTATAATTATAAGAATAAAAATAAGGAATGTGATGTGAGTGCTCTAATATTATTATTTATTTTTTTTAGATTAAAATAGTTTTTAATAAATTAAACAAGATATATTTTTACTAATGTTATTTCTAAGAAAATAATTTTTCATAAAATTAGAAAACTTTTTAGAACATCAAACTTTTATTAATATAAAAATATTTCATAATTGGTGTTATTAAAAAGTAAAATTGTTATAAAAAATTATTAAAATTGAGAGTTATAGAAAAAAGTTTTTAAGTATGACATATAATCTAATAGAATTTTTAAAAGAAATATTTCAATCATATTTTATTTTAAAATATTGATTTATAATTAATAAATTTTCATTCTATTTAATAATTTTTTTATTCAACTCGTGTAATAAACGGGTTAACTAAAGCTAGTAATCTATATATCTATGTCTATAATTAAAAAATAGCAAAAAAATTATTTCACGTCTCTCTCATAATAAATAAATACAAAAATTATAGCAACAATCAATTTGACTCTTTTTTACTAAAATATGTTAAAACAAACATATATATCTATACTTGCTTTAGTAAACCCGTGTATTACACGGGTTGTAAAAAATTATTAAATAAAATGAAAATTTATTAATTATATATGAATACTATAAAATAAGATTTGATTGGAAATTTTCTTATAATAAATAAAAATAAAAATTTTATTTCAAAACAAACGTTTCAAAAAAAATATCATGCTTAAAAACTTTCTTATTATAACTTTTAAATTTAACTATTTTTTGTTTACAAAAATTTTACTTTTAAAACACCAATTATAATATCTTGTATTTTTTAAAAAGTTCAATGATCTAAATTTTTTTAGTTTTATGAAAAATTATTTAATTATAAACAACATTAATAAAAAGATCTCTTTCTTGATATATTAAAAAACTATTTCAATCTAAAACACAATTAAATAGTATTATTAGTAATTCATATGATTCTTAAATAAGAGAGAGAACCAGAAAAAAGTTGATAAGAAAAAATATAGTGTTGTCATGTGTTACTTTTAGATATCATTTTATTAGAGTAAGTAGATATTAGAGTAGGTAGATTTCTTGTATCTCTCATGTTAAATGATAATTTTTTAAATAAATAAATTAAACCATCAAACCCTCTAAAATATAAATATTCTTATATTAGTAATTTATTAATACATACTAAATTATATGATTTCATACATATTTTATCTTTAAATATAGAGTACTAATATCAAATTTCATTATATGTTATAATTTTTAGATATCCATTATATTTTTATTTAACCAATGGCTAATAAGTAATAACATCTAGAAAATAAAATATTCATATAATTAATGGATTTAACATGTTTTGTTTATTTCATCAATGTAATACACGGGCTCTAACCTAATTATTAGAATAGATGAGAGTGATTATGGTGAGAAATTGAGTTTGAGAGTGATTGTGGTGGTGACATGTGTCTTATGTTGTAAAGAATCTCCATACTAATATATAAAAATAAATCAGGACACTTGTAACCATTTTAGGTCATCTAATAATTGGTTTTCTCGCTTCTTTATCCTTTTAATTATGAATGATATAATAGTTATTTATTAATTAATAACTATTCATAATTAAAATTTCACATATGTTAACTTGAAATTTTCAAATGTGTAATACATGGGTTAATTCAATCCGTGTAATACATAATATTTAATACATAACTTTTTATATTATAAATCATATAATAATAAATTTATTTAGCTCGTGTATTACATGATAATATAACCTAGTTATTAGAATAACTGAGAAGATTGTTCTGAATGTTGCCCTTGTGATTTACTGATTTGGGTGATGATCCTTGAGCTCAAGTTCAACTGCTTGAACCGTGCTTCCTCCACTTTAGAATGTTAACAAAACTTTCTATTTCTATGAGTTGGGCCCATCACAATCATGTTTTTACCTGTAATAACAACTTTAATTTCAATTAAAAACTTTGTTGCATTTATTTTTTAATCGTATTTTTTGTGTGTTATTGTATTTTAGTAATCTCAACTTTTATTTATTGGTTGGGATTAATCTCAACTCAGTAAATGTTTACAGACATTCCTAATTTTGAACTTATTTTCCTCCAATAATCCATTACTAACTGAGAGTTAACCCTTGCTAGTTTTTTTGATGAAATAAGACCAACTTTAAGCCATTTTTCAACTCCAACATCGCCTAATATCAATTAGGTCTGTTTTCCATTGTCTAACCTCCATCTTCACATGAAATCTACCTCCAATGAGTTCGGTGGTTCAAATCAGGAGGTGGAGATTGACGGGTTTTTGGGTGCGGAAGTTTTAAATTGACGGACCTGATGATAGATTTCAACATTCTGTTTAGTGTTTTGGGCCACTTCTGGCCACAAAAACAGTCCACCTCATAAAAAACTAACGGGGTTAACTTTCAGTTAGTAAAGGATCGTTGGAGGAAAATAAACTCAAAGTTGAGAGTATCTATAAATATTTAATGAGTTGATATTAATCCCGACCAATAAATAAAACTTGAGATTATTAAAATCCAATAACCCTATGTTTTGACTTTTATTATTATTTTTTTTAACTTTTGACTTTTTAAAAAAATACTTATACTCTTTGGATTTGAAATTGAAATATTTTTCAATAAAAAGGGTCGTTTGACTTACAGAACTCTTTGGATTTGAAATTGAAATATTTTTCAATAAAAAGCACGTTTGGTTGGTATATATGAAATTGTCAACGTCCCTTCATCCACTGCAACTATTTATCTTACTTATGAGTGAACAGTGTGAAGCATCTATGTGATAATTACAAAACCAAACTTAAAAATAAGAGTAAACCAAGAGAACCATGTGTTTAAATGCATCTAATTAGGTTAAATGTTTATATCAATAGTATCTACCTTAAATTTTAACAAGGAGTTACTCCCATGCCACGTGGCGGGGTAACGTCATTTTTAGTAGCATCGAATGTAGTTGCAACGCACAACTAAAATCTTTACATAAACCCACACGTTACAATGAGCGCATTGATACTCGAAAACTTAAAATAAACCACCTCAAAACTTCATGGAGAGATTTTGATACAATCCAAAACCTTACTTAAACCCACTCCTTACAACAAATGCATTAATGATACTCGAAAGTTTATGTAAACTACAGAACCGTTTAAAAAAGGCTCCTGGCTACACACCAACAAAAATAAGCATAGAAAATAACTTTACAGTTAAAAAAATAAAACTGATTTGATATATAATGTTAGTTATATTTTTAGTCATAAATTATAGTAATTTTAGGTTGCATTTCTGCATATATTTTGCATTAATTGCATGCATATTTTATTTAATTTATAAAATAATAGTTTTGGTAGGATGGAATCTACTCTTGTAAATGTTTTTAGTTTTGAAGGAGGATTAAATGGCTGGAAAAAAAAAGTGATAAGCATTCAAACTTAAAACCCAAAAAAGAATGAGAGTTGGTTGAAAAGAAAAGGACTCAAAAGATAAAAGGGGAAAGGTGCAGAAAAGGAGGCATCCACCAACAAGAAAAGAAAAAGAGCATCTTGTAGGAGACAAATCAACCAAGATAAAAAGAAGAAAAAAGTTTTATTTTGGACTCTAGTGGAAGATTCATGTGCAGGGATAATTAAGAAGGCATTGAAGCTATTATTTGTTTCTTTTGGGTTTTCGTAAGTTTTTATTTCCAATAACCTAGCCACCATGTCCGGCTAGAGCACTCTTAGTTTCAACATTAAGGTCTAGTTTCTTTGATTTTGGTTTGAACTTATGTGAAACGTTTATGAGATGTTTTTATTTTAATGTTTTGTTTGTTTGATTCTTGATCTTAGACCCGGATCTAATCCGGTATATATTAGATTGTTAATAAACCTGATCAACTTATTAATTTTTCTAATAAAGTTCTTCAAGATTTAAAACCCTAATCAAGTTTTGATTTTTGATATAAGGAACAATTAACGGTTTGCGTTTGTCTATGAATTCATTCTCGTTATAGAATCACACAATCTAGTTAAGCATACCGAACGGCGTGTGTGTTTAATTATAATCGATACTTTTATCGTTGCAACCCGCACGCTAAGATCCGAACGGCGTGAGCTTAGAGTAGCGGGTTGGCTCCAATCAACGAACTGCGATTGATTGGACATTAGATAGAGAGAATATCCGAACGACGTGATGTCTAGTATCGATACAAATCATTAATTGAAAATTGTCATTGCACCGTAATCGTTAATGATCGTAAGCCAAATCAAATCAAGAAATTGCCTTAGTGTTGGAATTACTTTTCATATTTGAATTTACTTCACCATTTAATTAGCGTTTTTAGTAATCCATTTTTCATAATTAAAAATTACAGAAAAATGTCAATTTTCGTTTTTCCAGCAGAACCTTAACACGGCCGTGTGGAATTTTCTTAACAGTTTTGACACCGCCGTGTCAGCTCACTGGAATTTTTTCTACTTTTGCAATTTATTTTTAGTTTTAGTTTTTAGTTAAACCCACATTCCTTAGCCTATAATCAATCAAAGTAATTGTGCTAAAACGTTTTTGGTGTAAAATAATTAACATGTATCCCTGAGGACACGAACCCTACTTCCGCTCATACTATTCTTAATGTGTGTGACGGTAGGTTCACATTATAATATTTTATTTGCTGGATTCAACACCCAACATATAATCAAAACACCATTAACAATGTAATTATCAACACTATGACTGGTCGATTTGTCATAAACAAAAACACGTTAGTGTATGTTTGGAAGTTCACAAAACACTAAGTTAAATAGTTTAAAACGAAATATAAAATAATAAACATCGAAATATAAAATAATAAACATCGAAAGTTAAATCCCCTTGGTTTACGAACTTGCATGGCATGTGTTATTGGAGGGGAATGTAAGCAAAACCTCCAAAGAAAAAGCTCCAAAGAAAAAGCCCATAGACTACATAATCATAAAGAAAAGAGCTAAGAGACTATCAATAAAGTAAAAGCTACTATAAATCAACAACCGAAAGATTTAATTAAGTTTCATCGTCAATAAAGACGAAAATCATGTATTTACATGATTTCACATTTGAGATTGATTATAAATTTCATCTTCAACAAAGGGTCATGGAGCAACACTCCTTCATTCATGTCTTTTTGCTCTTTCAAACAACTTTGTAAGATGCTTCAATGTTATTATGCTATTTAGCATCATCAAACCCAGTGATTCAAAGGCCATCTTTGTGGAGTCCAAAAGGGAAAAACCAATCATACAACTGGATAATTGGTTATCAATCATAAGTTGTGATAAGCAACTGCTCGATCATGTTCCTACAAAATAATAATATTGAAGAGTCTCTGATAAAATAATTGAATAACAGTCAACTGTTTTGACCCCACCCAACACTATTTCATGAAGCATTGCTTTGCTTCAGCTTAATGTTGTGTAATGGTTCCTTGACCATCAAACACAAGTGTTTGATCTACTTCTGGTACATATTTTTTAAAACATAAAAACATACTAATATCAAAAGAACTAATCAACAGTAAAAATTGTCAATAGTAAGAAGCGTCAACTAGACCATAAGACCATCAATGGCAATTGTAGCATTAGTAGTAGGTGACTAGAAGCAAATGACCACAACCACCAACTAAATCATTAGTGGCAACTAGGGCTAACAACTTCAATAACTAAGCTTTAGTGCCAATTAAATGTCAGTAGCAATTGCGCATGTTTGCAACTAATTGATCATCAACAACGTAGGCAAGGCATGACTAGTGTGTAGCGTGATGGAGTTAGCTAAAGATTTCCTATTGATATAATTGTCCAATCGTTGCCAATTGTAACTGAAATGTTCTAATGGGTCCTACTATATATAAGGAGGCACTTGGTCTGTCTTTGACACTAAAGTTACACCTACAAGAATAGAAATGTCCTTTGCACAAGTAATACTTCCCTTAAACCTATAATTCATGCAATTTCCTTAGGGCAGGTTCTCAGGAACCAGAAGTTTTCAATATAGGCCACAATAAGAAATCTTCTTTTTGGCAGTTACCTCTACTACTCTAAGGGTGACTATTTTGAGGGTTAAATTGAACAACCCTACTTGCTGGTCAGATGGTCAATGACTCCTCAAACCCCTTTGAATAAAGAGTTAAAAGACAGTATAGTTGATTGTTTAGATAACAAACATGAAATTTTAACTGTGGTTCGAAGAAGTGCACCAGGCCAAGGCTCTAGTGCAAAACAAAGGCAACAGACCCCAATAGCAAGCTATTCTGATAGAGCTTTCCCTGTGAAAAATAAGATTAATATCAAGTAGGCCAGTAGTGGCCCACATATCAGATATTAAATTGATAAGAACATATCCTACAGTTGATCATAGCCAAAAGACCAAGAAATTAAGGCATGGTTTCTTCTTCATTGGGCCACTCGATATATAGACTACTCAGCAGATGTTAGATCCTGCAAGAGTTTTGCTATTTGTTTTTTCATCTCTCAGCAATTGATACCATATATAATGTAGTAAATATCAAATAAACATAGCCTTTAAAGATCATAGATAAATGCTTATAAATGTCAAATAAACTTTAAAGATCTTAAAGTGTTCATCAATTGTTAGACACTTGATCAACACTCCAAATCCATTTTCTAAAGGTACCTTACCTGACTTGATTCATTCTATAACAGGCATCATCAATATCTTGGTGTAAATCAATCATAAACTTGTTTATTAGTGTTGAAGGAATCCATACAGATTACACCGCCTCAGTAATCAGTACAAAACTATAAACATAATATTTTGCTAAGAAGCCAATTTAGTTTTTGTACTTCAACGGATAACCTCACTATTGCTTATAACCTCAATTAGGGAGCACAACCCTATCATGATTCTAACTTAGGTTCATAGGTTACTCACGGGAATCAAAGGACAGTAAGAAACTGCATAGGGTTCGAAGTGTCTTCTCTAGAGCCTTTTTTTCGCTTCCTTGAAGTGCAAGAGAAAATCAAACATGGCAAAAAGATCTAACATACCTGGCTGCTTCAAAACAAATTGTAACAGGACTTAACAAATAGCACATCCTAGAAAAATTCTGGCACTTCTTCATATGTCCGCTTCAGTTCATCCAGTTGTATTTTGTTATGAAGAAAATCTAGGTTATGAAAAGAGAAGAGAAAATATTAAAGCTGCTATTACAAAGAAAGAACTTAGTTAAGAGGCTAAGGGACAACATGTCTATGGATTTATTATGCAAAATGAAAAGATGCAACCAAAAGAGAACCGTAATCAGTTAATTCAACTTTTGCATCTCTTCTCATAGACAATCAACTACTCTTACTACTTAGAACGATATAAACTGAATATTTCATCTTAAACAACAAAAGATATGCACAAATAATGAACACGCTTCTACCTGTGACCTAATAATATTGGATCTGGTTTAAATAACAATAACCAAATCAGATGTGCTCAAAAGCCTCGGCTCAAATATACCTATTACATCGAAATGGCTGCGTTGTAGGTTGGAAGTGGAGAACATCTCACTTACCCTCCTTGATCATGCCACGCCGGGAGATACATGGTATTTATCACAATCATCATAGCCATTATCACCTTGTCACCGGTTACAAATAGGTTAGTGTGCTACAGTTAATGGTTGCAAAAGATTTGAGCTCACGCTACACCCGGAAAACAAAAGACGTACCGTAATTTTAGGGATCCAACTGGGGCAGACAGCAAACCACCAAACATATCCCGACTTATCAAAGTTATTTACAATACACAAAACTTTCATTATAGATTCAGGAAACAATAAACAAATGATGAATATGACGTTCATCCAGGGGTGTCACACACTAAAATTAAGTAAAGAAAATCAATTCGATGTAAATCTACCCATGGGTGTCGGTGTGTCGCACAGTAAACTACAATCCATGTTTACCTTAAAAGACGTTTACCCATGGGTGTCACACACTAAGATACAATCCATGTGATTTCATCGGCTCATCAAAATACAAAAAGAAGACGTGGTATGGGCTGGTATCGTTTATGATTACGAAAATCAACTACATGTAAGGTCAAAATGTCAGTGGTTTAAAGAACTGGTACACTCACTAGTTTAAAGCAACATCAGTGAATAAAGAAAATACCAAAGCATAAACAAAGTCTCGGACGAGGTGTTCCTCGTCATCATATTCATCATTGTCGACACGAGAAAACAAAACATCAACAAAAGACAGTATAGTTAATTTTTTTATATATGATCTTTATCACAATCATCATAGCCATTATCACCTTGTCACCGGTTACAAATAGGTTAGTGTGCTGCAGTTAATGGTTACATAATATTTAGGCTCATGCTACACCTGCAAAACAAAAGACGTATCCTAGTTCTGTTCCATTATACAGAAAATCAAAGCCCTTTTAATTCTAACAAATGAGAATGTACTCTATCCTTACATATATTAGATTCATCAATCTCTCAACTCCCGTATCCCCGTTCTGTTCCATTATACGGACCTCTAGTGTGTTATGGATTAGCCCACTAATAATTTTTATATATAAATAATAAAGAAAATTTAAAAAACGAGACCTTATTTTAAGAATCCCCAAGCCTTGCTTCACCACGATAAATTGAAGGGTCGACTATTTGTTTTACTTTTAAATACTTATTCATGCATGAGAGTTGGCTTATAGAAACCTACTAGTAACGATGCTTATTGTAATCTTTATTTTCAAGACATCCAAACAAAGTTATTACCACAAGCAACCACATCAGCTAATTTTTTTTACAAATTTTACTAATCTCCTTCACTCTAAAGAATCAACCATTAACCGTAGCAAACTAACCTATTTCTAAACATAATATTTCGCTAAGAAACCAATTTAGTTTTGGTACTTCAACTGATAACCGCCTCGTGAGCACATCCCTATCATGATTCTAACTTAGATTCGTTGGTTAATGGTTACTCACGGGTATCAAAGAACTGTAAGAAACTACATAGGGTTCGAAGTTGTCTTCTCTAGAGAGTTTTTTCCTTTCCTTCAAGTGCTAGAGAAAATCAAACATGGCAAAAAGATCATAACATACCTGATCGATATCTATAATCATAACATACCTGATCGATTTCTATAATCATAACATACCTGATCGATTTTTATAATCATTCTTATTTTCTAGCCTTTTGGACCTAAAAGTCAAAAACCATTTCACTTCTGCACAAATTCATCAAATTTACCAACAGAATCAAAGGACTTTTCACATAAGATTTCAGATGTAGGATTTATGATTGTTAAAGAGTAGCAATCTTTTGTAAAAATGGTGGCCTTGTTGGTGGCTAAAATCATCAAAGCATTGCATTTCAAAGTCACCAAACAGAATATAGATAGAGACGGAAAGACTACAGACTATTTAAAAACATTTCAACCACACCTCGATATCCAACCATACACAGATCATGTAAAACCTTATTTGACATCTCCATACAAAATTAGCCACACTGATTTTAAAAAAATAATTAGTATGGCTATCCATATTAGCAACTTTCAGAAAGAAGGATGGATCCAAAGCCATCACATCTTTTCAAGGTAAATGGTATAGAAGGCGGCTATAATCACTACATATTTAGGTCGGTCATACATATGCTATAAAATCAAGAAGCAAAAAAAAAAAACTTACTCTTTTAAAGGAAAAAAATTCAAATGCAACACTTGAAATTGATGAAATAAACATGAAGAATTATAGTTTTTTTAAATTATCTTTCACTTGATGGGAGTTTTGCAAGTGGGTATGTTTATGATCTCAAGATGAAGCTTTTCTAGCTCTGGAATGAAACTCAAAATGTGATTGGTGATATTCACCTAAGTTACTTTTTAATATATATTAAATTAAATTAAAATATAATATCTTTATTAACGTTGATATAATTGGTGTCAACTCCAACATTTGAATGAGAGAACATAGCACTTACTTGATATGTGAGGCCCTGCATTTGAGCTTTGATTAAACAGAGCAGTGCCTTCAAAAAGGCAGTCCAATCACCACAAAGATATATGTGAGGCCCTGTATTTGAACTCGAGGAGTTGAATTTATTCCACCACAAAGAAATGAAAAGAATGGAGAAAAAACTACATGAAAAAGACATCAAAGATACTTAAACTGCAGAAATACAGTATACTGGCAAAGCAACTCCAGAAATTTTGGATCACCTAAAAAGCAAACAAACCTGCGTAATCAGTAAAATCCAACTCAGGATCACACACATAAATATACAAATATTCAATACTTCTGAAATTAGGATTGTTGTATGTTTGTGGTCGGCATGACTACGTCCAGTCTATACAACAAAAGACCCTAGCATGTCTAAATTTTTTTCAAAAACTCCAGCATAAAAAAACAGAGATGATTTTTATCACCGCATAATAAACTAATTACCTTTCGGCTACCATACCTGAGTGAAATGATCAATAGTTTCACCTAGGATCCTGATACTATCTAGTATCTAAAAAGGGAAATAGGGGCACGATTAGTGGGCAATACAAAATCAATTAAACATAGAACATAATGACACCTATAATTTTCTCAATTACTAACTTTCTATTAAGAGTTTCCTTGCCAAATTCATCAAACATAATGACGTAGAAGTAGCATGACTTTAAAGTTTTTAACAATAGGTATCAACATTACAAAAAGTACTTCTTGGATGACTGGTAAGATTCATTCAGTTACATAAAAGTACCTTCACATCATTCCAACTCGGTATAAATCAATCGTAAGTGTGAATTGTTCAGCAGTCTAAAGCTTGCTTCCCATGGCACAAAAATATCTGTCATTCGTCCTATCATGATTCTAACTTAGATTCATTGGTTACACACGGGTATCAAAGGACTGTAAGAAACTACATAGGGTTCGAAGTGTCTTCTCTAGAGCCTTTTTTTTTGTTTCCTTAAAGTGCAAGAGAAAATCAAACATGTCAAAAAGATCATAACATACCTGATTGATTTACATAAGCAACTTGTGGAAGCAATTTGTGTCTGGACATGTAAGAAGACGTGCAAGTACCAATGATGAGACCTGTTATGCAGTGGTATAATCAATTTAGCACAACAGATACACACCGTTACTTGATAAACTCAACTAAAACATTTGTAAAATTAAATATCATGTTGGATGCTTCAATACAAATTGTAACAGGACTTAACAAATAGCACCTCCTACAAAGATTCTGGCACTTCTTCATATGTCCGCTTCAGTTCATCCAGTTGTATTTTGTTATGAAAAAAATCTCTGTTATGAAAATAGAAGAGAAAATATTAAAGCTGCTATTACAAAGAAAGAACTTAATTTAGAGGCCAAGGGACAACAAGTCTAAGGATTTATTATGCAAAATGAAAAGATGCAACCAAAAGAAACCATAATCAAGTTGATTCAACTTTTGCATCTCTTCTCATAGACAATCAACTACTCTTACTTGTTAGAACAATATCTTATTACAAACTGAATATTTCATATTAAACAACAAAAGATATCTTATTACAAAATGAACATGCTTCTACCTGTGACCTGATAACATTGGATCCGGTTTAAATAACAATGACCAAAATCAGATGTGCTCAAAAGCCTCGGCTCAGATATACCTATTACATCGACATGGCTGCGTTGTAGGTTGGAAGGGGAGAACATCTCACTTACCCTCCTTGATCATGCCACGGAAGGAGATACATGGTCTATATCACAACCATCATATCCTAGCCATTATCACCTTGTCACAGGTTACAAATAGGTTAGTGTGCTACAGTTAATGGTTGTAATTTATTTGAGCTCACGCTACACCCAGAAAACAAAAGACGTACCGTCATTGTAGGGATCCAAATAGGGCAGACAGCAAACCACCAAACATATCCCGACTTACCAAAGTTATTTACAATACACAAAACTTTCGTTATCAATTCAGGAAACAGAAAACAAATGATGAATATGACGTTCATCCAGGGGTGTCACACACTAAAATTAAGTAAAGAAAATCAATTCGATGTAAATCTACCCATGGGTGTCAGTGTGTCGCACACTAAACTACAATCCATGTTTACCTTAAAAGACGTTTACCCATGGGTGTCACACACTAAGATACAATCCATGTGATTTCATCGGCTCATCAAAATACAAAAAGAAGACGTGGTATGGGCTGGTATCGTTTATGATTACGAAAATCAACTACATGTATGGTCAAAATGTCAGTGGTTTAAAGAACTGTGTACACTCACTAGTTTAAAGCAACATCAGTGAATAAAGAAAATACCAAAACATACACAAAGTCTCGGATGAGGAGTTTCTCGTCATCATATTCATCACCGTCGACACGAGAAAACAAAACATCAACAAAAGAGCAACATCACTAAACAAAGAAAAGACCGAAAAAAACAAAGGAGCAAGTCGCCTCCGTCTTAGTAAGCCGGTTATGGCAAACTCCTGGCGGCGGAGATGACCAAATTAAACATCAACAAAGTCTCAGATGATAAAAACATCAACAATCAATAGCCAAAACACCTACACATAGATAGACCTGAAAACCCGCAGAGACATAAAGAGCAACAGAGGTGGTCGCAGCACCACCACCGTCAACAGACAGAAGACCGCCACCTGCTCCGCCACCGTTAGGTGAGGCGAAGCGACAACAGCCTCCACTGCCACCGTTACAAGCGGTGGTGCAACCACTCTAGCCGCCCCTGTCTCTAAAGAAGAAAAGGGCACATGAGCACAAATATAATAAGATGATAACAACAACAAACAACAACAATAATAATAATAATAATAATAATGGAGATTGAGAAGCACCGATAATGTCGCTTCATATCAACTCTTCTGATTCATCATAATTACTATCGCTAAGGGAAATCATGCCGAAAACATCAGTGAAAACCATAAAAGAGTATCTGAGAGACATAAGGATGGACAGAGGTGGTGGCACCACCACCGTCAACGGCCTGAAGACTGCCACCTGCTCCGCCAAGAGGAGGCGGGGCGGCAACAGCCCTCCACCGTCACACGCGGAGGCGCAACCTAACATCAGGAGAAGAAAATTAAGGGCACAAATAATATATAATAAGACGATAGTAATAACTAATAATGAAATCAGGACAGAAAACATCAAGATGTTAGGTCAAATACAGGATCAGAAACGGCGATTAGGTACCTGATAAAAGGAATTAAGAAATCACCAAACCAAACCAAACAATAACAGAGAAGAGGATTAACAACTGAAGACGATTAACAAGACAACACAACTGAAGACGATCAAGATGTTAGGTAGTAAATGCGTGTAATTACGAAACAACACAACCTGATGCTGGAACGAATCGAATATCATACCGACGATTAACAACTGAAGACGCACAGATTCTGTTTCTTCGACCTAACATCTTGATCGTGTGCGTGTGTGTGTGTGTGTTAGAGAGAAACACAGGGGATGGAGCGACCGTTGTGTGGGCTGAGTGTGTGTTTGGGAGGGAATAATGTGCTATGGTTTCTAATCAAATCTAATATTAATAAATATGGAATATGGAGAGCGACTCGGTGAAATTATTTTTCGCTTCAAAGTTACGCCACCCATGATTTGTTGATTTTCTTTACATTACATATCTATCATAGATTTGTTTATTTAAAAATTTAAATATAAATAAATAAATGATCGATATTATTATTATATTCATATTCATTCATATATTATTATTATGACTATATTATTATTATATTCATATATCATTAACTAGTTTAGATTTAGATAACACACAAGTTGAATAACAATATTAGATTAGCTGTTATTAAGTGATTTTTGGAAATTATAATAAAAAAACAAAAAAAACTATGATAAAATATAAATAAAAATTGTATATAATTAACTACTTTAACTAAGTAATAACAATGTTGATAATAACACAATGCTAACAAAATGCTTAACTTTGTCGGATCTGGACATGGTTTTTATTTTGTCAACTTTCTCGCCGTTTTAAATAATCAACTTTTTGAAAGTGAAACAATTAGTATGTTTTATTATCTTATACTCATTCTTTATCATGTAATATTGTTTATGGATATCATCCGCTGTGTTGTTAGAGATTTATAATTAATGTATGTACGTTTTTTAACTGTTAAACTCGTGTATTATACACGGATAAATAACCTAGTTATATTCATACATTATTAACTAGTTTAGAAAACCTATGTTTCGCACACACGGGTTGAATAACAATATTAAATTAGCTGTTATAAACTAATATTTAAAAATTATAAATAAAAAAAAATCAGAGATAAGATATTATTAAAATTGTATATAATTAACTACTTTAATCAAGTAATAACAACTTTTCCTTTAACTTTCATCTATAAAAAAATTTTGTTGTAATAAAGTTATTTTTTAAACATTCTACTTGTTTGTAAAAAAAATTATTTTTAGACAACGTCGTTTTTCAAAAACTTCTTTACATTAAAAAAACTTCATAAGTTTTTTAATAAAAAAGATGATTTTTATTTATTTAAATTTTATTTAATAATTCGGTAGGTATATACAAAATAATTAGCATTTAGTATTATCGTTAAAACGTTGACATCATATAGTAATAACATGTGTCAGATTATTTACGAGAGGATGACGTGTGCCAAATATAATTATGAGATGCCGATATGTGATAAAAACTATTTTGATTTATTAGTATAGTTATTAGTATTGATTACTAACCCCATATATTGTATATGGGGTTGTACATTCTTGAATGTAAAAATTTACAATTTATCGAGAACTTGAAAATTCTCTTCTTATAAACAAGTGCTTCACATTTTGATCACAGTTGGAAAAAAAATTCAAGAGGAGGTTTTAAGCATTCAATTGTTGTACTTTGTGCATCACGAAATTAACAACTCTATCAAATAATAATAATAATAATATTTATAACGTGACAAGGTGTGATAACCAATCGGCAATAATAGGGTTTGAAGAAAGAGAATAGAGAGACTGTAGAGTCGTGACTCGTGAGATAAAAAAAATTAGCAAAAGAAAATTTTCAAACATCCAATGTTATACTTTGTACTTCAACATTGAAGTCAAACAAGTTTTATGCTTCTTTAGATCGAAGTAGATTAGTAAAATTTACAAAAAAATTAGTTGTGTCATTACGGGTTGTAATAACTTTGTTTGGATGTTCTGAAAATAAAAATTCGGGTGTCTTTTAAAGTAGACATCACATACTAACTAATTTATCAAACATCTATACACACAATTGAAAATAGATGCATGTGTTTTATTGAAGGTGGCTACCATTGCATTTTGAGAAATTACTTGAATACTCAATGAATTATATTATTTAAAGACCTTATACATACCAACACTCCTAAACATTATGCAGATTTTTTGCAAGCAATTAAATTTGTTCAGCCATGTAGTAAACACAATCCAAAGATTTGCATATGAATACTTGTAAATACTGGAAAGGTAACTCGGTTCCTAGTAAATGTATAATTACATATACGATTAATTGATGTCTTCAATAACTTACTTCAAAATATAATTTCTCTGCCTAGTTTAATTCACCAAAGTAAATGTCATAAAAAGATTGAAGTTGTACCTTTACCAAGAAGTATTATTATGTAATTAATTTTCCAAAGCACTTCCATTGGAGCAACGATTCTTAAAGACTACACTTGCACCACTTGATTATGTAACAACTTCAAATATTTCCATACGTAATTTCAGACACGATGATTATAAATCAAAGCAATAGAAAACAAACACTTAATATCTCAAATACGTTTAGGATCTAATATTAACAACTTCCTTTATAGCTTCCTAAAAAAAAAATGTTGATAATAACACAATGCTAACAAAATGCTTAACTTTGTCGGATCTAGACATCTTTTTTATTTTGTCAACTTTCTCGCCATTTTAGATAATCAAGTTTTTGAAAGTGAAACAATTAGTATGTTTTATTATCTTATACTCATTCTTTATCATGTAATATTGTTTATGGATATCATCCGTTGTGTTGTTAGAGATTTATAATTAATGTATGTACGCTTTTTAATTGTTAAACCCGTGTATTATACACGGGTAAATAACCTAGTTATATTCATATATTATTAACTAGTTTAGAAAACCCTTGTTTTGCACAAACGGGTTGAATAACAATATTAATATAGCTGTTATAAACTAATATTTAAAAATTATAAATGAAAAATATATAAGATAAGATATTATTAAAATTGTATATAATTAACTACTTTAATCAAGTAAAAACAACAACTTTTCCTTTAACTTTCATCTATAAAAAATATTGTTGTAACAAAGTAATAACAACAACTTTTCCTTTAACTTTTCCTTTATTTTTTTTAAAAAAACATGATTTTTATTTATTAAATTTTTATTTAATAATTTGGAAAGTATATACAAAATAATTAACATTTAGTATTATCGTTAAAACGTTAACTTCATATAATAATGACATGTGTCAGATTATTTACGAGAGGATGACGTGTGTCAAAAATAATTACGAGAAGCTGATATGTGATAAAAACTATTTTGATTTATTAGTATAGTTATTAGTATAGATTACTAACCTCCATATATTGTATATGGGGTTGTACATTCTTGAATGTTAAAATCTACAATTTATCGAGAACTTGAAAATTCTCTTCTTATAAAGTAGTGCTTCACATTTAGATCACACTTGGGAAAAAAAAAATCAAGGGGAAGTTTTAAGCATTCAATTGTTGTACTTTGTGCATCACGAAAGTAACAACTCCATAAAATAATAATAATAATATTTATAACGTGACAAGGTGTGATAACCAATCGGCAATAATAGGGTTTGAAGAGAGAGAATAGACAGACAATAGAGTCGTAACTCGTGAGATAAAAAATAGTTAGCAAAATAAAGAATTTCAAACATCCAATGTTATACTTTGTACTTCAACGTTGAAGTCAAACAAGTTTTATGCTTCTTTAGAGCGAAGTAGATTAGTAAAATTTATAAAAAAAGATAGTTGATATTGTTACGGGTTGTAATAACTTTGTTTGGATGTTTTGAAAATAAAAATTTGGGTGTCTTTTAAAGTAAACATCACATACTAACTAATTTATCAAACATTTATACACACAATTGAAAATAGATGCATGTGTTTTATTGAAGGTGGCTACCACTGCATTTTAGAAATTACTTGAATACTCATTGAATTATATTATTTAAAGACCTTATACATACCAACACTCCAAAACATTATGCAGATTTTTTGCAAGCAATTAAATTGGTTCAGCCATGTTGTAAACACAATCCAAAGATTTGCATATGAATACCTGTAAATACTTGAATGGCAACTCGCTTCCCAGTAAATGTATAATTACATATACTTTTAATTGATGTGTTCAATAACTTACTTCAAAATATAATTTCTCTGTCTAGTTTAATTCACCAAAGTAAAAATCATCAAAAAGATTGAAGTTGTACCTTTACCAAGAAGTGTTGTTATGTAATTAATTTTCCAAAGCACTTCCATTGGAGCAACGACTTTTAAAGACTACACTTGCACCACTTGATTATGTAACAACTTCAAATATTTCCAAACGTAATTTCAGACATGATGATTATAAATCAAAGCAATAGAAAACAAACACTTAATATCTCAAATACGTTTAGGATCTAATATTAACAACTTCCTTTATAGCTTCCTAAATTTGCAAGAAATAGAAGGGAACCTTCTTCAACTTTCTTGGCCTAGTACCCTTCCCATTCTATAAACCACAACAATAATGACTTGCAAATGACAAGGAGAGGGGTGTTTGGACTTCCATATACACACTAATTATCCTCATATTGATTTTATTAACAATATGTTTTTGTTGTTATATTGAAAGGAATGGTATGTTTACTTCCCATGGTTGGCATCTTTGGTTTTAACATTTGACCACTTTTGCGGCCATTGTTTATGAAACTTACTAAAGATGCTATGAGTACTTTTCTAGTAAATTTGTATTTTTATTAATCTTATTTGTTTTGTTGAATTTGACAGATTGAAAGCTGATTAGAGTGTTTTATAGAAGTTGTCATCAAGTTGATAACAAATGTATCTTCTGTCTATCTCCCACCGGGAACAAATGCCTCCTGGGCTTCCGGTCGCCAATCAGTGGTTCACAACCTTGTCATCCAATTCCAATAATTGGGCTAAACACAAATAGCACGTCAAAGGATATATAAGGGGTCTAAGTTTGTGGAGACCCCAGCCTAGCTTATTTTCTAAGCTATATGGGCGAGCCCCACTTCTATGATATCTTAAGAAAATTAGGATAAATCGAGTCACCGTTGAGGATACTAGCTTACCATACTAGCTCACCATAATTACAAAGAGGATGTCTAGGAACTAGCTAGACATATACAAGATGTCAGACTAACTGCGTATGATGATAAAAGGTAAAAGAATAGTCAGATTACCTGTATAGAAAAACAATTTCCTCCGGCACTTTTATTGCCAATCTTAGCATGCTGAATGTGTAGGTTTTGCCATCAGCCATTATCCAACTGATGTGTTATCAATGATTAGAAATGTGAACTTGTTAGACATGGATATGTTTAAGAAACAGTTAAACCTATCAAGTTGTTATGCTACATACCTAAGATAAATGACTATCAACAAACATTTGGGTGAAGTGTGTGCAAATCAGAAGCTCGCACCATAGTCCATAATTGTATGAGTACAACTAGTGAACAATCTCACACGATCTAAATCTTTTGCAAAAAATTCAGCATCAAAAAACAAAGATGATTTTTATCACCACATAATAAACAAATAATGAATGAGTGACATCTACAAAGTAACAAACCTGTGGGGTAGCATAATAAGTAAAATGATCAATAGTTTCAACTAGGAGACCGATACTATCTAAAAAGGAAAATAGGGGCATGATTAGTGGGCAATACACCTATAAAATTCTCAATTACTAATTTTCTATTAAGAGTTCCCTTGCCAGATTTGACCTAGAAGTAGCATGCCTTTAAAGTTTTTAAAAAAAATATAATTATTAAAAAAAGTACTAGGATGACTGGTAAGATCTCATTCGGTTACATAATAATACATTCTCATCATTCTAACTCGGTATAAATCAATCATAAATGTGGATTGTTCAGCATTCTTGAGCTTGCTTAATTCACCAAAGTAAAAGTCATCAAAAAGATTGAAGTTGTACCTTTACCAAGAAGTGTTATTATGTAATTAATTTTCCAAAGCACTTCCATTGGAGCAACGACTCTTAAAGACTACACTTGCACCACTTGATTATGTAACAACTTCAATATTTCTATACGTAATTTCAAGCACGATGATTATATATCAAAGCAATAGAAAACAAACACTTAATATCTCAAATACGTTTAGGATCTAATATTAACAACTTCCTTTATAGCTTCCTAAATTTGCAAGAAAGAGAAGGGGACATTCTTCAACTTTCTTGGCCTAGTACCCTTCCCATTCTATGAACCACAACAATAATGACTTGCAGGGGTGTTTGGACTTCCATATACACATTAATTATCTTCATATTGATTTTATTAACAATATGATTTTGTTGTTATAACGAAAGGAATGGTATGTTTACTTCCCATGATTGGCATTTTAGTTTTAACATTTGACCACTTTTGCAGCCATTGTTTATGAAACTTACTGAAAATGATAAGTTGATTAGAGTGTTTTATAGAAGTTGTCATCAAGTTGATAACAAATGTATCTTCTATCTCCTCCACTGGGAACAAATACCTCTTGGGCTAAACACAAATAGCACGTCAAAGGTATTTAGGATATATAAGGGGCCTAAGTTTGTGGTGACCCCCACCTAGCTTATTTTCTAAGCTATATGGGCGAGCCCCCACTTCTATGATATCTTAAGAAAATTAGGATAAATCCAGTCACCGTTGAGGATACTAGCTCACTATAATTACAAAGAGGATGTCTAGGAACTAGCTAGACATATACAAGAAGTCAGACTAACTGCGTATGATAATAAAGTAAGGTGAAAGAATAGTCAGATTACCTGCATAGAAAACAATTTCCTCCTACACTTTTATTGCCAATCTTAGCATGCCGAATGTATATAGTTTTGCCATCAGCCATTATCCAACTAGTGGTTATCAATGATTAGAAATGTGAACTTGTTAGACATGAATATGTTCTAAAAACAGTTAAACCTATCAAGTTGTTGTGCTACATACCTAAGATAAATGACTATCAACAAACATTTTGGTGAAGTGTGTGCAAATCAGAAGCTCTCACCATAGTCCATAATTGTATGAGTACAACTAGTGAACAATCTCACACGATCTAAATCTTTTGCAAAAAATTCAGCATCAAAAAACAAAGATGATTTTTATCACCACATAATAAACAAATAATAAATGAGTGACATCTACAGAGTAACAAACCTGTGGGGTAGCATAATAAGTAAAATGATCAATAGTTTCACCTAGGAGATCGATACTATCTAAAAAGGAAAACAGGGACATGATTAGTGGACAATACACCTATAAAATTCTCAATTACTAACTTTATATTAAGAGTTCACTTGCCAAATTTGACCTAGAAGTAGCATGCCTTTAAAGTTTTTACCAAAAGTATCATTATCAGAAAAAGTACTGGGATGACTGGTAAGATCTCATTCGGTTACAAAATAATACCTTCTCATCATTCTAACTCGGTATAAATCAATCATAAATGTGGATTGTTCAACAATCTTGAGCTTGCTTCACATAGCACAAAATATCTATCATTTGTCATTTATGGTGGTCAACCATACATCAATACACGAACTCGCAACATATGGGTGCATAAAAAGTCCAATATACGTGGGTAACTATGTCACATGCATAAGGGTAATGAATATTATTTACATAAAAGGAAAATTGAATTAAACAAAGGCTAACCATCCATTAAAATATTTTTAACTTAATTTCCTACTTGTTCTTTGTTGAAGTCCAAATAATATATAAATACTTCAGGCATAAATAACGATAATCATAGATGATTTACCAATGCTGGAAAATGAATCAAGTTCTTGCTCAAAGGTATGTCAGTAACAAACTTCACAGGATAAAACGAGTGAGGGTGTCTACGATTGCTTAGATGTACGTCAAACTAATAATAAACATGTGACTAAAATAATACTGTTCATAACCGGTTCACGCAGAAATCACACAATATAATTTGATATAATTGGTGTCAACTTCAACATGTTAATCATAAGCAAACGTATCGGTGAATAAAGTAATTTATTCCGCAAGTCTCTAACTTTCTAAAATCAAAATATGTTGTTCGTTTTGTTCATAAATTAGTGGCACATTGGGTTAATTTCTTATACAGGAAAGGCATCATATCTATACGTCAGGACCTCATCAAACACATGGTGTGCATCTTTTTGTTCTAAATTATTTATCCATATGATCATCACGGGCTTAACCGGCCTGTTACTTCACCCGAGGAGGAGATGAAGAGAGAGTTGTAGTTGTGAATTGTGAATTATGATTGTGATTGTGCGTTTGGGTAAATATACTACACAAGGCAAACCCTTTTGACTCGGTGAAATACATTACTGATGCTGCAAACTTACGCTTCAGTTGGAAAATCTTATTATGATTTTCTTGCCAAATTTAAGTTAACCCTTTTTCATAACCGCTTTTATCTCATTCTTATTCTTAGGTACATGTTAATATATATTTTATTTTATTTCTTTTTTTTACTAAATAATAATATCTCAAGTCTACATAATTAAACAAATTATCATCACATTTGCTTTATTTATTTGGTAGGCTATTTATTTATTTTGTAGGCTATTGTACAGGTTGTATAAATAATATAATATATTAAATTGTTAGTAATAAAAATTTATTAATATAAAATGATATTTTATATTTAAGATATGTTTGAAATTACATATGAGTGAGGACTATAAGTATTGTAACAATAAATATAATTTTTCTAACTTGTGTTTAAAAACTTTTTTTTCCAAAAAAAAATTACAATTTTTGTTATGTATAATGATATAGTTAACTGTATGTACTCTGTTAGGGTTATGAAAAAAGAAGCTGAAAACAAGTCAAGTTTAAACCAATATCTTTTTATCAAAAGAGAAGCTTACTCGCACTCGACTCGACTAGTCTTGGTTCACATTTGAATGCCGATGATACATGATTCAAATAATATGATTATTTGATGGTTTATTTTATCTTCCGGAACTGAAAAAAAAAAGAAACGAAACGAAAAAAAAAACTTTTGACTTGTGAAAATAGGTTCTGAAGGTATCGTATGTTGATTTGTTACACGCCTGTGGTATTAAGTCATGTTATTTACTTTTTTTGGAGCCTTGAATGGGCATTGTCGCTTTTGTTAAACCACGCTAAACCATCCACAAGTTGAATTATCAATAAAAAAAATTGGTAGATATCATAGGGTCTAGTTGGCGAGTCAGATATAGTCGAACCTTCCTTAGCTTCGCTGGGTTATAAACGAGACTTTAAAGTCCCTTTACTACTTCCTCACGACACATGTTGGAGATAGTTGTTATAAAATTGATAGAACTAAAAATGGATGAAATCATCAGATGATTGTGTCATTAGGGGTTATAATGCCCCGTGTGGGACCATGTTGCTTGTTATGTAATAGGCCATACGTTAGGACCCTAAGTTTGTGGACCGATCCTGACAGGTTTAATCTTGAAAGGTTTGAAGGGCTAGAAGGCAATAGACACATGTTTAAGCTAACGTCATTTGGGACATGAAGTAGGAGTTGCCTTGGGAAAGACTAACAATTTGTGTGCTTGGCTCAATGTTAGAGTTGGTAGATCAATGCTTTGATTAAAAACTAATAAGTGAAAAGATAATTGATATGACGAAAGGTCTTGTACCCACCATGCGCAAGGCTAAACTCTTGGTGTTGGTGGCCAAGTGCAAACTGCAGCCATAGATGCACAACTTCCTTACTCAACTTTGAGTCCTTGTTGTAAGTTGCAAGTAAGTTTTTATTCAAAAAAGAGTTTATTAAAATGCATGTATTTGATGCGTATACTTGTTATGTAGCAACGACATTAATTTTACATTGGAATGTGGATGATACATCACTCATATAGTATGTATTTGATGGTTTATTCATCTTTTGGAATTAAAAAAGAAAAAACTTAAACAGAAAAAACTTTGATTTGTGAATTATGAGTTCTAAATGGCCGTTTGACTTACAAAACTCTTTGGATTTGAAATTGAAATGTTTTTCAATAAAAAGCACGTTTGGTTGGTATATACGAAATTGAAATGTGATTCTTTCCTTCGTTCAATGGAAAGTTACTTTCCTTCACTTGATGGATGGAAACTTTAAAATCCATAGAAATTCATAAAGTTTACTAAAATAACCATACATACATACTACCTATTATTTATCATCTTCATCGTCCCTTGCACACTTCATGACAAAAATTGTTTCAGATTCACCAAAACAAATAGTTTGCAAATATCATTGTCAACGTCCCTTCATCCACTGCAACTATTTTATCTTACTTATGAGTGAACAGTGTGAACCATCTATGTGATAATTACAAAACCAAACTTAAAAATAAGAGTAAACCACGAGAACCATGCGTTTAAATGCATCTAATTAGGTCAAATATTTATATCAATAGTATCTACCTCGAATTTTAACTAGGAGTTACTCCCACGCCACGTGGCAGGGTAACATCATTTTTAGTAGCATCGAATGTAGTTGCAGCGCACAACCAAAATCTTTACATAAACCCACACGTTACAATGAGCACATTGATAATACTCAAAAGCTTAAAAAAACCACCTCGAAATTTCATGAAGAGACTTTGATAAAATCCAAAACCTTACGTAAACCCACTCGTTACAACAAATGCATTGATGATACTCGAAAGTTAATGTAAACTGCAGAATCATTTAAAAAAGTCTCCCAACTACACACCAATAAAAATGGGCACAGAAAAAAAAATGGTTACTAAAAAGAAACTGATTTGATATATAATCAAAACAACATCAACAATGTAATTAAGTTTCATCTTCAATAAAGATGAAAATCATGTATTTAAATGATTTCACGTTTGAGATTGATTATGAATTTCATCTTCAACAAAGGATCATGAAGCAATACTCCTTCATTCATGTCTTTTTGCTCTTTCAAACAACTTTCAATGGTTGTCTATATCTCCCTGCTTTCCCTTTTCTCTCCCTTCCCCATTAAAAAACTCCATGTTTGTCGTCCATCGTTCTGAGCTTCAATCTTCCCTTTACCTCAATGTTGATGGTGCACGCACTAACACGTGGTGCCATGTGCTGAAGTTGGAGAATGCTTATCAATGTCATAATAATGTACTTTACATGATTTTCTTTTTTCTCATGATTTGAACCTTAATGATATTATATAAAAAGCATTTGGCCAATCAGATTTGTGTAATTGTGTTGGTAATTTTAGTCGGATCAGATTATTATATTCAGTTGGATTTATTTAACATCAAAATAGAATATGAAAACACTTACACTAGCTAAAACTTTGTAAAATATGAGCTCTAAGGGTATCATATGTTGATTTGTTACACACCTTTGGTATTAAGCATGTTATTTACTTTGTTTTGAGCCATGGAAAGGGTATTGTCGCTTTTGTTAAACCATACTAAACCATCCACGAGTTGAATTATTGGCACAAATGAGATCAATAAAAAAATTGACAGATATCATAAGGTCTTGTTGGCAAGTCAGATATAGTCAACCTACCTTACCTTTGTTGGATTACAAACGAGACTTTACAGTCACTTTACTACTTCCTCACGAGTCATCAGATGATTGTGTCATTAGGGGTTATAATGCCCCACATGGGACCATGTTGCTTGTTAAGTAACAGGCCATACATTAGGACCCCAAGTTTGTGGACCGACCAGACAAGTTTAATCTTCAAAGGTTTGAAGGGATAGAAGGCAATAAACAAATGTTTAAACTTAACTTTGTTTGGGACATGAAGTAAGAGTTGCCTGGGGAAAGACTAACAATTCGTGTGCTTGGCTCAATGTTAGGGTTGGTAAATCAATGCTTTGATTGAAAACTAATAAGTGAAAAGATAATTGATATGACGAAAGGTCTTGTACCCACCATGCGCAAGGCTAAACTGTTGATGTTGGTGGCCAAGTGCAAACTGCAGCCATAGATGCACCACCTCCTTACTTAACTTCGAGTCCTTGTTGTAAGTTGCAAGTAAGTTTTTATTCGAAAAAGAGTTTATTAAAATGCATGTATTTGATGTGCGTACTTGTTATGTAGCAACGACATTAAATTTACATTGGAACGTGGATGATACATCACTCATATAGTATGTATTTGATGGTTTATTCATCTTTTGGAATTGAAAAAGAAAAAACTTCAAACAGAAAAAACTTTTGATTTGTGAATTATGAGTTCTAAAGGGCTGTTTGACTTACAGAACTCTTTGGATTTGAAATTGAAATGATTTCCAACAAAAATCACGTTTAGTTGGTACATACGAAATTGATATGTGATTCTTTTTTCTTCGTTCAATGAAAAGTTACTTTCCTTCACTTGATGGATGGAAACTTAAAAATCCATAGAAATTCATAAATTTTACTAAAATAACCCTACACACATACTACCTATTATTTATCATCTTCATCGTCCCTTACACACTTAATGACAAAAATTGTTTCAGATTCACCAAAACAATAGTTTGCAAATATCATCTTCATCGTCCCTTCATATCAAGATAACCAAATTGATTTAGATTCATTAAAATGGTTTAGTTGGTCAAAGTGGTGTGTCGAACGTAAATCTCTTAGCTTTTATCCTTTTTAGCATGTGTTCTTCATTTCATTACAAACTTAACAGAAAAATCAACAAACAATCAATCATCCAATGCAACTATTTATCTTACTTATGAGTGAAAATTAAGAACCATCTATGTGATAATTACAAAACCAAACTTACGATAAGAGTAAACCACGAGAGCCATGCATGGCACATGTTATTGGAAGGGAATTTAAGCCAAACCTCCAAAGAAAAGGCCCATACATAATCATAAAGAAAAGAGCTAAGAGACTATCAATAAAGTAAAAACTACTATAAATCAACCGAAAGATTTAATTAAGTTTCATCTTCAATAAAGATGAAAATCATGTATTTACATGATTTCACATTTGAGATTGATTATAAATTTCATGTACAACAAAGGGTCATGGAGCAACACTCCTTCATTCATGTCTTTTTGCTCTTTCAAACAACTTTGTAAAATGCTTCAATGTTATTATGCTATTTAGCATATCATCAAACCCAGTGATTCAAAGGCCATCTTTGTGGAGTCCAAAAGGGCAAAACCAATCATCACAACTGGATAATTGGTTATCAATCATAAGTTGTGATAAGCAACCGCTCGATCAAGTTCCTACAAAATTATAATATTCAAGAGTTTCTAATAAAATAATTGAATAACAGTCAACTGTTTGGACCCCACCCAACACTATTTCATGAAGCATTGTGTTGCTTCAACTTGATGTTGTGTAATGGTTCCTTGACCATAAAAAACACAAGTGTTTGATCTACTTCTGGTACATATTTTTTAAAACATAAAAACATACTAACATCAAAAGAACTAATCAACAGTAAAATGTGTCAACAGTAAGAAGCATCAACTAGACCATGAGACCATCAATGGCAATTGTAGCATCAGTAGTAGGTGACTAGCAGCAAATGACCACCACCACCAACTAAATCATTAGTGGCAACTAGGGTTAACAACTTCAATAACTAAGCTTTAGTGCCAATTAAATGTCAGTAGCAATTGCCCATGTCCGTCAATCGCAACTAATTGATCATCAACAATGTAGGCAAGGCATGACTATTGTGTAGCGTGATGGAGTTACTACTAAAGATTTCCTACTGATATAATCGTCCAATCACTAACAATTGTAACTGATTCATACTATATATAAGGAGGCCCTTTAGAAATGTCTTTCTACAAGTAATACTTCCCTTAAACCTATAATTCATGCAAGTTCCTTAGGACAGGTTCTCAGGATCCAAAAGTTTTCAATATAGGCCACAATAAGAAATCTTCTTTTTGGCAGTTACCTCTACTACTCTAAGGGTGACTATTTTGAGGGTTAATTGAACAACCCTACTTGCTGGTCAGATGGTCAATGACTCCTCAAACCCCTTTGAATAAGGTGTTAAAAGACAGTATAGTTGATTTTTAATATATGATCATTATCACAATCATCATAGCCATTATCACCTTGTCACTGGTTACAAATAGGTTAGTGTGCTACAGTTAATGGTTACATGATATTTAAGCTCACGCTACACCCGCAAAACAAAAGGCGCATCCCAGTTCTGTTCCATTATACAGAAAATCAAAGCCCTTTTAATTCTAAAAAATGAGAATGTACTATACTCCTACATATATTAGATTCATCAATCTCTCAACTCCCGTATCTCAGTTATGTTCCATTATACGGACCTCTAGTGTGTTATGGATAAGCCCACTAATAATTTTTATGTATAAACAATAAAGAAAATTTAAAAACGAGGCCTTATTTTAAGAAGCCCCAAGCCTTGCTTCACCCAAATAAACACTGAAAGGTCAACTATTTGTTTTACTTTTAATACTTATTCATAGATGAGAGTTGGCTTATAGAAACCTACTCGTAACGATGCTAATTGTAATCTTTATTTTCAGAACATCCAAACAAAGTTATTACCACCAGCAACCACATCCCTATCATGATTCTAACTTAGATTCGTTGGTTAATGGTTACTCACGGGTATCAAAGAGCTGTAAGAAACTGCATAGGGTTCGAAGTGTTCCTCTAGAGAGTATTTATGTTTCCTTCAAGTGGTAGAGAAAATCAAACATGGCAAAAAGATCATCACATACCTGATCGATTTTTATCGCCGCGTAATAAACTAATAACCTTTCGGTTACCATACATGAGTGAAATGATCAATAGTTTCACCTAGGAGACTGATACTATCTAAAAAGGAAAATAAGGGCACGATTAGTGGGCAATACAAAATCAGTTAAACATAGAACATAATGACACCTATAATTTTCATGCTGGTTAGATGGTCAAAGACAGTATAGCTAATTGCTTAAAAAACAAACAATAAATTTTAACTGTGGTTTGTAGAAGTACACCAGGCCAAGGCTCTAGTGCAAAACAAAGGCAACAGACCCCAATAGCAAGCTATTCTGATAGGGCTTTCCCTGTTAAAAAAAAAAGGTTAATATCAAGTAGGCCAGTAGTGGCCCACATATCAGATATTAAATTGATAAGAACATATCCTACAGTTGATCTTAGCCAAAAGACCAAGAAATTTAAGGCATGGTTTCTTCATCATTGGGCCACTCAACAGATAGACTACTCAGCAGATGTTAGATCCTGCAAGAGTTTTGCTATTTGTTTTTCATCTCTCGGAAATTGATACCATATAATGCAGTAAATATCAAATAAACGTAGCCTTTAAAGATCATAAATAAATGCTTATTAATGTCAAATAAACTTTAAAGATCTTAAAGTGTTCATCAATTGTTCGACACTTGATCAACACTCCAAATCCATTTTCTAAAGGTACCTTACCTGACTTGATTCATTCTATAACAGGCATCATCAATAGCTTGGTGTAAATCAATAAACTTGTTTATTAGTGTTGAAAGGAATCCATACAGATTACACCGCCTCAGTAATCAGTACAAAACTATAAACATAATATTTTGCTAAGAAGCCAATTTAGTTATTGTACTTCAACGGATAACCACACTATTGCTTATAAGCTTAATTGGTGAGCACAACCCTATCATGATTCTAACTTAGATTCATCGGTTACTCACGGGAATCAAAGGACAGTAAGAAACTGCATAGGGTTCGAAGTGTCTTCTCTAGAGCGTTTTTTTCGCTTCCTTGAAGTGCAAGAGAAAATCAAACATGGCAAAAAGATCTAACATACCTGGCTGCTTCAAAACAAATTGTAAGAAGACGTGCAAGTACCAATGATGACATCTGGCTGCTTCAAAACAAATTGTAACAGGACTTAACAAATAGCATCCTAGAAAAATTCTGGCACTTCTTCATATGTCCGCTTCAGTTCATCCAGTTGTATTTTGTTATGAAGAAAATCTATGTTATGAAAAGAGAAGAGAAAATATTAAAGCTGCTATTACAAAGAAAGAACTTCGTTAAGAGGCTAAGGGACAACATGTCTATGGATTTATTATGCAAAATGAAAAGATGCAACCAAAAGAGAACCGTAATCAGTTAATTCAACTTTTGCATCTCTTCTCATAGACAATCAACTACTCTTACTTGTTAGAACGATATAAACTGAATATTTCATCTTAAACAACAAAAGATATGCACAAATAATGAACACGCTTCTACCTGTGACCTGATAATATTGGATCCGGTTTAAATAACAATAACCAAATCAGATGTGCTCAAAAGCCTCGGCTCAAATATACCTATTACATCGAAATGGCTGCGTTGTAGGTTGGAAGTGGAGAACATCTCACTTACCCTCCTTGATCATGCCACGCCGGGAGATACATGGTATTTATCACAAACATCATAGCCATTATCACCTTGTCACTGGTTACGAATAGGTTAGTGTGCTACAGTTAATGGTTGCAAAAGATTTGAGCTCACGCTACACCCGGAAAACAAAAGACGTACCGTAATTTTAGGGATCCAACTGGGGCAGACAGCAAACCACCAAACATATCCCGACTTATCAAAGTTATTTACAATACACAAAACGTTCATTATAGATTCAGGAAACAATAAAGAAATGATGAATATGACGTTCATCCAGGGGTGTCACACACTAGAATTAAGTAAAAAAATAGATTAGATGTAAATTTACCCATGGGTATCAGTGTGTCGCACACTAAACTACAATCCATGTTTACCTTAAAAGATGTTTACCCTTGGGTGTCACACACTAAGATACAATCCATGTGATTTCATTGGCTCATCAAAATACAAAAAGAAGACGTGGCATCGGCTGGTATCGTTTATGATTAAGAAAATCAACTACATGTAAGGTCAAAATGTCAGTGGTTTAAAGAACTGTGTACACGAGAAAACAAAACATCAACAAAAGACAGTATAGTTATTTTTTTATATATGATCTTTATCACAATCATCATAGCCATTATCACCTTGTCACCGGTTACAAATAGGTTAGTGTGCTGCAGTGAATGGTTACATAATATTTAGGCTCATGCTACACCTGCAAAACAAAAGACGTATCCTAGTTCTGTTCCATTATACAGAAAATCAAAGCCCTTTTAATTCTAACAAATGAGAATGTACTCTATCCTTACATATATTAGATTCATCAATCTCTCAACTCCCGTATCCCCGTTCTGTTCCATTATACGGACCTCTAGTGTGTTATGGATTAGCCCACTAATAATTTTTATATATAAATAATAAAGAAAATTTTAAAACGAGACCTTATTTTAAGAATCCCCAAGCCTTGCTTCACCACGATAAATTGAAGGGTCGGCTATTTGTTTTACTTTTAAATTCTTATTCATGCATGAGAGTTGGCTTATAGAAACCTACTAGTAACAATGCTTATTGTAATCTTTATTTTCAGGACCTCCAAACAAAGTTATTACCACAAGCAACCACATGAGCTAATTTTTTTTACAAATTTTACTAATCTCCTTCACTCTAAAGAATCAACCATTAACCATAGCAAACTAACCTATTTGTAAACATAATATTTTGCTAAGAAACCAATTTATTTTTTGTACTTCAACTGATAACCACCTCGTGAGCACATCCCTATCATGATTCTAACTTAGATTCGTTGGTTAATGGTTACTCACGGATATCAAAGGACTGTAATAAACTACATAGGGTTTGAAGGGTCTTCTCTAGAGAGTTTTTTCCTTTCCTTCAAGTGCTAGAGAAAATCAAACATGGCAAAAAGATACCTTTTGGACCTAAAAGTCACAACATACCTGATCATAACATACCTGATCGATTTCTATAATCATTCTATAATCATAACATACCTGATCGATTTCTATAATCATTCTTATTTTCTAGCCTTGTGGACCTAAAAGTCAAAAACCATTTCACTTCTGCACAAATTCATCAAATTTACCAACAGAATCAAAGGACTTTTCACATAACACATAAGAGTAGCAATCTTTTGTAAAAATGGTGGCCTCATTGGTGGCTAAAATCATCAAAGCATTGCATTTCAAAGTCACCAAACAGAATATAGATAGAGACGGAAAGACTACAGACTATTTAAAAACATTTCAACCACACCTCGATATCCAACCATACACAGATCATGTAAAACCTCATTTGACATCTCCATACAAAATTAGCCACACTGATTTTTAAAAATAATTAGTATGGCTATCCATATTAGCAACTTTCACAAGAAGGATGGATCCAAAGCCATCACATCTTTTCAAGGTAAATGGTATAGAAGGCGGCTATAATCAATACATATTTAGGTCGGTCATACATACGCTATAAAATCAAGAAGCAAAAAAAACTTATTCTTTTAAAGAAAAAAATTCAAATACAACACTCGAAATTGATGAAATAAACATGAAGAATTATAGCTTTTTTTATTATCTTTCACTTGATGGGAGTTTTGCAAGTGGGTACGTTTATGATCTCAAGATGAAGCTTTTCTAGCTCTGGCATGAAACTCAAAATGTGATTGATGATATTCACCTAAGTTACTTTTTAATATATATTAAATTAAATTAAAATATAATATAATTTGTTCATCTTTATTAACGTTGATATAATTGGAGTCAACTCCAACATTTGAATGAGAGAACATAGCACTTACTTGATATGAGAGGCCCTGCATTTGAGCTTTGATTAAACAGAGCAGTGCCTTCAAAAGGCAGTCCAATCACCACAAAGATATATGTGAGGCCCTGTATTTGAACTCGAGGAGTTGAATTTATTCCACCACAATGAAATGAAAAGAATGGAGAAAAAACTACATGAAAAAGACATCAAAGATACTAAAACTGCAGAAATACAGTATACTGGCAAAGCAACTCCAGAAATTTTGGATCACCTAAAAAGCAAACAAACCTGCGTAATCAGTTAAATCCAACTCAGGATCACACACATAAATATACAAATATTCAATACTTCTGAAATTAGAATTATTGTATGTTTGTGGTTGGCATGACTACGTCCAGTCTATACAACAAAAGACCCTAGCATGTCTAAATTTTTTTCAAAAACTTCAGCATAAAAAAACAGAGATGATTTATATCACCGCATAATAAACTAATTACCTTTCGGCTACCATACCTGAGTGAAATGATCAATAGTTTCACCTAGGATCCTGATACTATCTAGTATCTAAAAAGGGAAATAGGGGCACGATTAGTGGGCAATACAAAATCAATTAAACATAGAACATAATGACACCTATAATTTTCTCAATTACTAACTTTCTATTAAGAGTTTCCTTGCCAAATTCATCAAACATAATGACGTAGAAGTAGCATGACTATAAAGTTTTTAACAATAGGTATCAACATTACAAAAAGTACTTCTTGGATGACTGGTAAGATTCATTCAGTTACATAAAAGTACCTTCACATCATTCCAACTCGGTATAAATCAATCGTAAGTGTGAATTGTTCAGCAGTCTAAAGCTTGCTTCCCATGGCACAAAAATATCTGTCATTCGTCCTATCATGATTCTAACTTAGATTGATTGGTTACACACGGGTATCAAAGGACTGTAAGAAACTACATAGGGTTCGAAGTGTCTTCTCTAGAGCCTTTTTTTTGTTTCCTTAAAGTGCAAGAGAAAATCAAACATGTCAAAAAGATCATAACATACCTGATTGATTTACATAAGCAACTTGTGGAAGCAATTTGTGTCTGGACATGTAAGAAGACGTGCAAGTACCAATGATGAGACCTGTTATGCAGTGGTATAATCAATTTAGCACAACAGATACACAACGTTACTTGATAAACTCAACTAAAACATTTGTAAAATTTAATATCATGTTGGATGCTTCAATACAAATTGTAACACGACTTAACAAATAGCACCTCCTACAAAGATTCTGCACTTCTTCATATGTCCGCTTCAGTTCATCCAGTTGTATTTTGTTATGAAGAAAATCTCTGTTATGAAAATAGAAGAGAAAATATTAAAGCTGCTATTACAAAGAAAGAACTTAATTTAGAGGCCAAGGGACAACAAGTCTAAGGATTTATTATGCAAAATGAAAAGATGCAATCAAGTTAATTCAACTTTTGCATCTCTTCTCATAGACAATCAACTACTCTTACTTGTTAGAACAATATCTTATTACAAACTGAATATTTCATATTAAACAACAAAAGATATCTTATTACAAAATTAACATGCTTCTACTGTGACCTGATAATATTGGATCCGGTTTAAATAACAATGACCAAAATCAGATGTGCTCAAAAGCCTCGGCTCAGATATACCTATTACATCGACATGGCTGCGTTGTAGGTTGGAAGGGGAGAACATCTCACTCACCCTCCTTGGTCATGCCACGGCAGGAGATACATGGTCTTTATCACAACCATCATATCCTAGCCATTATCACCTTGTCATAGGTTACAAATAGGTTAGTGTGCTACAGTTAATGGTTGTAAAATATTTGAGCTCACGCTACACCCAGAAAACAAAAGACGTACCGTCATTGTAGGGATCCAAATAGGGCAGACAGCAAACCACCAAACATATCCCGACTTATCAAAGTTGTTTACAATACACAAAACTTTCATTATCAATTCAGGAAACAGAAAACAAATGATAAATATGACGTTCATCCAGGGGTGTCACACACTAAAATTAAGTAAAGAAAATCAATTCGATGTAAATCTACCCATGGGTGTCAGTGTGTCGCACACTAAACTACAATCCATGTTTACCTTAAAAGACGTTTACCCATGGGTGTCACACACTAAGATACAATCCATGTGATTTCATCGGCTCATCAAAATACAAAAAGAAGACGTGGTATGGGCTGGTATCGTTTATGATTACGAAAATCAACTACATGTATGGTCAAAATGTCAGTGGTTTAAAGAACTGTGTACACTCACTAGTTTAAAGCAACATCAGTGAATAAAGAAAATACCAAAACATACACAGTCTCGGATGAGGAGTTCCTCGTCATCATATTCATCACCATCGAAACGAGAAAACAAAACATCAACAAAAGAGCAACATCACTAAACAAAGAAAAGACCGAAAAAAAACAAAAGAGCAAGTCAGCACCGTCAAAGTAAGCCGGTTATGGCAACTCCTGGCGGCGGAGATGACCAAATTAAACATCAACAAAGTCTAAGATGATAAAAACATCAACAATCAATAGCCAAAACACCTACACATAGATAGACCTGAAAACCCACGGAGACATAAAGAGCAACAGAGGTGGTCGCAGCACCACCACCGTCAACAGACAGAAGACCGCCACCTGCTCCGTCTCAACCACGAAGGTAGGTGAGGCGAAGCGACAACAGCCTCCGCCACCGTTACAAGCGGTGGTGCAACCACTCTAGCCGTCCCTGTCTCTAAAGAAGAAAAGGGCACATGAGCACAAATATAATAAGATGATAACAACAATAATAATAATAATAATAATAATAATAATAATAATAATAATGGTGATTGAGAAGCACCGATAATGTCGCTTCATATCAACTCTTCTGATTCATCATTAATTACGATCGCTAAGGAAAATCATGCCGAAAACATCAGTGAAAACCATAAAAGAGTATCGGAGAGACATAAGGATCGACAGAGGTGGTGGCACCACCACCGTCAACGGCCTGAAGACTGCCACCTGCTCCGCCAAGGGGAGGCGGGGCGGCAACAGCCCTCCACCGTCACACGCGGAGACGCAACCTAACACCAGGAGAAGAAAATTAAGGGCACAAATAATATATAATAAGACGATAGTAATAATGAAATCAGGACAAAAAACATCAAGATGTTAGGTCAAATACAGGATCAGAAACGGCGATGAGGTACCTGATAAAAGGAATTAAGAAATCACCAAACCAACCAAACAATAACAGATAAGAGGAGATCATACCGACGATTAACAACTGAAGACGATTAACAACACATGATCAGTGTGTGTGTGTGTGTGTGTGGTGTGTGTTAGAGAGAAACAGATAAGAGGAGATCATACCGACGATTAACAACTGAAGACGATTAACAACACAGCACAACTGAAGACGATCAAGATGTTAGGTCGTAAATGCGTGTAATTACGAAACAACACAACCTGATGATGGAACGAATCGAATATCATACCGACGATTAACAACTGAAGACGCACAGATTCTGTTTCTTCGACCTACCTCCTCCGGCCATGACACACAGCGACTGCAGGCGTACAACAACTCATGATCAATGTGCGTGTGCGTGTGCGTGTGCGTGTGCGTGTGCGTGTGTGTGTTAGAGAGAAACAGAGGGGATGGAGAGACTGTTGTGTGAGCTGAGTGTGTGTTTGGGAGGGAATAATGTGCTATGGTTTCTAATCTAATCTAATTTAATATTAATATTAATACAGAGGGAGAGCGTATATTAATACAGAGGGAGAGCGAGTCGGTGAAATTATTTTTCGCTTCAAAGTTACGCCACCCATGATTTGTTTGATTTTCTTTACATTACATATCTATCATAGATTTGTTTATTTAAAAATTTAAATATAAATAAATAAATGATAGATGTTGTTATTATTATTATTATTATTATTATTATTATTATTATTATTATATTCATATTCATTCATATATTACTATAACTATATTATTATTATATTCATATATTATTAACTAGTTTAGATTTTGATAATCTATGTATTACACATGCGTTAAATAACAATATTTGATTAGTTGTTTTAAAGTAATATTTGGAAATTATATAAAAAAAATGTTGATAAGAATACAATGCTAACAAAATGCTTAACTTTGTCGAATCTGGACATGGTTTTTATTTTGTCAACTTTCTTGCCATTTTAGATAATCAAGTTTTTGAAATTGAAACAATTAGTATGTTTTATCATCTTATACTCATTCTTTATCATGTAATATTGTTTATGGATATCATCAGTTGTGTTGTTAGAGATTTATAATTAATGTATGTAGCTTTTTAACTGTTAAACCCGTGTATTATACACGGGTAAATAACCTAGTTATATTCATATATTATTAACTAGTTTAGAAAACCCTTGTTTCGCAAACACGGGTTGAATAACAATATTAAATTAGTTGTTTATAATAAAAAAATCTGAGATAAGATATTATTAAAATTGTATATAAATTAATTACTTTACTCAAGTAATAACAACAACTTTTCCTTTTAACTTTCATCTATAAAATTCTCTTCTTATAAAGTAGTGCTTCACATTTAGATCACAGTTGAAAAAAAAATCAAGGGAAAGTTCTAAGCATTCAATTGTTGTACTTTGTGCATCACAAAAGTAACAACACTATCAAAAAATAATAATAATATTTATAACGTGACAAGGTGTGATAACCAATCGGCAATATAGGGTTTGAAGAGAGAGAATAGAGAGACATTAGAGTCGTGACTCGTGAGATAAAAAAAAATTAGCAAAAAAAAAAGAATTTCAAACATCCAATGTTATACTTTGTACATCAACACTGAAGTCAAACAAGTTTTATGCTTCTTTAGAACGAAGTAGATTAGTAAATTTAAAAAAAAAAGTTTACTTGATGTCGTTACTGGTTGTAATAACTTTGTTTGGATGTTATGAAAATACAATTTTGGGTGTCTTTTAAAGTAGACATCACATACTAACTAATTTATCAAACACTTATACACACAATTGAAAATAGATGCATGTGTTTTATTAAAGGTGGCTACCATTGCATTTTAGAAATTACTTGAATACTCATTGAATTATATTGTTTAAAGACCATATTGTTTAAGGGGCCGTTTGATTCGTAGAATGTTTTGCAAAAGAATTGGAATTGGAATTGAGATTCGAATCTTGTTAAAAATAATAACGTGTTTGGTTGGTCAATTTTGAGTGAAAATGGGATTTTAATTTTGAACATTCCATTGGTTTGTTAAACATTCCATGGGTAAATGGAATGAATGTGAATTCCAATGAATGTGGGAAAATTTTTCAATTCCAATTCCATCGGTTGACCAACCAAACATGATTTTAGATGGAAAATTTTCCAAATCCAATTCCAATTCTTAAGAATTCTGTGAACCAAACGAGACCTTATACATACCAACACTCCTTAACATTGTGCAGATTTTTTGCAAGCAATTAAATTGGTTCAGCCATGTAGTAAACACTATCCAAAGATTTGCATATGAATACTTGTATGGCAACTCGCTTCCCAGTAAATGTATAATTACATATACGATTAATTGATGTCTTCAATAACTTACTTCAAAATATAATTTCTCTGCCTAGTTTAATTCATCAAAGTAAAAATCATCAAAAAGATTGAAGTTGTACCTTTACCAAGAAGTGTTATTATGTAATTAATTTTCCAAAGCACTTCCATTGGAGCAACGACTCTTAAAGACTACACTTGCACCACTTGATTATGTAACAACTTCAAATATTTCCATATGTAATTTCAAGCACGATGATTATAAATCAAAGCAATAGAAAACAAACACTTAATATCTCAAATACGTTTAGGATCTATTATTAACAACTTCCTTTATAGCTTCCTAAATTTGCAAGAAAGAGAAGGTAACCTTCTTCAACTTTCTTAGCCTAGTACCCTTCCCATTCTATAAACCACAACAATAATGACTTGCAAATGACAAGGAGAGGGGTGTTTGGACTTCCATATACACACTAATTATCCTCATATTGATTTCATTAACAATATGATTTTGTTGTTATATCGAAAGGAATGGTATGTTTACTTTCCATGGTTGACATCTTTAGTTTTAACATGTGACCACTTTTGCAGCCATTGTTTATGAAACTTACTAAAAATGATATGAGTTTTCTAGCAAATTTGTATTTTTATTAATCTTATTTGGTTTGTTGAATTTGATAGATTGAAAGCTGATTAGAGTGTTTTATAGAAGTTGTCATCAAGTTGATAACAAATATATCTTTTGTCCATCTCCTCCAGTGGGAACAAATGCCTCCCGGGCTTCTGGTCGCCAATCAGTGGTTCACAACCCTGCCATTCAATTCACTTAATTGGGCTAAACACAAATAGCACATCAAAAGAATCAGTGGTTCACAACCCTGTCAACCTAGCTTATTTTCTAAGCTAAATGGGCGAGCCCCCACTTCTATGATATCTTAAGAAAATTAGGATAAATGGAGTCACCGTTGAGGATACTAGCTCAACATGCTAGCTCACCATAATTACAAAGAGGATGTCTAGGAACTAACTAGACATATACAAGATGTCAGAGTAACTGCATAAGATAATAAAGTAAGGTGAAAGAATAGTCAAATTACCTGTAGAGAAAAACAATTTCCTTCAGCACTTTTATTGCCAATCTTATCATGCTGAATGTGTAGGTTTTGCCATTAGCCATTATCCAACTGATGTTTATCAATGATCAGACATGTGAACTTGTTAGACACGGATATGTTCTAGAAATAGTTAAACCTATCAAGTTGTTGTGCTACATACCTAAGATAAATGACTATCAACAAACATTTGGGTGAAGTGTGTGCAAATTAGAAGCTGCACCATAAGTGTATGAGTACAACTAGTGAACAATCTCACACGATCTAAAGCTTTTTTAAAAACTTCAGCATCAAACATAAATGAATTTTATCACCGCATAATAAACTAATAATGAATGAGTGCATCTACTAAGTAAGAAACCTGTGGGCTAGCATAATGAGTAAAATGATCAATAGTTTCACCTAGGAGACCGATATTATATAAAAAGGAAAATAGGGGTATGATTAGTGGGCAATACACCTATAAATTTCTCAATTACTAACTATTAATAGTTCCCTTGCCAAATTTGTCAAACATAATGACCTAGAAGTAGCATGCCTTTAAGGTTTTTAACAAAAGTATCATCATCATAAAAAAGTACTTCTAGGATGACTGGTAAGATCTCATTCAGTTACATAATAAGACATTTTCATCATTCTAACTTGGTATAAATCAATCATAAATGTGTATTGTTCAGCAATCTTGAGCTTGCTTCCCGTGGCACAAAAATATCTGTCATTTGTCATTTATGGTGGTCAACCATACATCAATGGTGAGTTTGATGTTACACAGGAAATAAATGGTGATGATACAGGAATCTCCGAGTAGGATACTGCATCAAAGATGCAATCGCAAGAATGTCATAAAATAGCAAAGTATAAAAAATTTGTATGTTTATAACGTACACAAATAGAAAGAAAAAATAATATACTATGCTACACATACCACTCATGAATGACTAATAAAGTGCGAACATGCATGCTGAAAATCAATAAACTTACAAGGAAAATAAGCATCAATAGTACCTTATAATCATCACTACCTGATACAAGCATTGATGGTTCTTTGCCACAACTTCATAAACATGCTTTTATGAAGCGAATACAATAACACCTTCATAAGTGGCCAAGAGCATCTACAAAATAGTTACATATAGTTAAATGCTAGGAATAATAGAATCTTTAATATCAAGATCAATGATGAGATAGATGCATGCCCTCTTTGTTTTGCTCTGTAGAATGAGAGTTTGTATTTGAATTACCAATATGAGCATTCTTATTTTCTAGCCTTTTGGACCTGAAAGTCAAAAACCATTTCTCCTGTCCACAAATTTACCAATAAAATCAAGGACTTTTCACATAAGATTTGAGATGTAGAATTTATGATTGTTAAAGAGTAGCAATCTTTTGAAGCGATGTTGCCCCCGTGCCCCCGTCTGAGATAAAATCATCAAAGCAATACGTCTCAAAGTCACCAAACTAAATATAGGTAGAGACGGAAAGACTACAGATTATGAAAAAACTTTTCAACCGCACCTCATTAAGCAATAAATTGTATGGCTATTCGAATTAGCAACTTTTTTCTGAAATAAGGATGGATCCAAAGCCAGATACATCTTTTCAAAGGTAATGCATTACTCACTAAGTTAACTTTTAATATATAGTATAGCATAATATAATTTGTTCATCTTTATTAACGTTGATATAATTGGTGTCAACTTCAACATGTTTATCATAAGCAAATGTATCGATGAATAAGGTAATTTATTCCAAACCGATCAAAAGCACAAAGTACATCCAGGGTATACGGCAACATACACCTGCAAATCAGTCAGAGCAATTAGCCTGTGATCACAGAGAAAAAAGATGATGGTGTTACATTAAGTATGTGGGGAACCTCCTTAATAGATTTCAGCGTATCACATAAAGAAGTCAACAGTGAGTACAACCTTAAACTGGTACTATTAAACAAAAGATCGGATTCAAGATTAAGACATTATTCAAGTTGTCAAGGTTTAGAATGGGCCTATTGGCCATGCCCTGTACTGATAAACAGTTATCAAACATGCATGGTGTTAACTTGTAGGTAAAGTTCTAATTACAGAAACTAAACTTGGATATCCATGTTTACCTTAAAAACGTTTACCCATGGTTGTCACGCGCTAAAATCAAAAACATCAATTAGATGTAATTTTAAGGGCAAAGTAGACCAAACAGATAATTGCAATATCCACACCATATTCATCATGCCAAAAACAAAAAACCTGCAGATAAATTGATATTGAGAGTGAATTTCAAGTTTGTACTTACTTTTGAGACAGAAAAACACATTATGAAAATGATACCTTTCTTTTGCTCTACCAATACCCATGTGCCTTGGATGTTAGTCAGTTTGGGATATCTGCAATGCTTCGTGAGCTACAGAACAATTTTCAGGAATCTATTTCTGCATATTACATAGAAAAATCATAATAAAAAACAGGTAGAGTCTAGTATGTATAAAGGAAAGATTATGATTAGGTACAATGAAATTTGCAAGACAGAACCAATTGCAATAAATACACTCCCACAAGCATTTTGTTCAACGATATCCACATCTCTTTTGTTCTTCGATATAGTCCTCCACTAGCACAAACTTGAACTTCACCTCATAAATTCCATCATACAACTTAGCTGCAGTTACATAAAAGTAAAAAGAATGACCCTGATCAAAATACAATCCATGTATTTTCATCGGCTCATCAAAGATTATCACATACCTAAAGAAGACATGGTATAAGCTGGTATCGTTTATGATTAAGAAAATCAACTACAAACCCAGATCAAAATACAATCCATGTGATTTCATCAGCTCATTAAAACACATAAAGAAGACATGGTATGGGCTGGTATCGTTTATGATTAAGAAAAACAACTACATGTAAGCTCAATTTGTCAGTGGTTTAAAAAACTGCGTCAAACCAACAATAAGACTATGGAGGAATATGAACTTGGCAGAATGATGTGATAACTTACAAACCAGATTTCTTAATAAGGTCGTAAGAAAGTGTTTGTTACATGAAATTAAGAGCCGGTTACTTGACAAGTTTGTTTGTTCAATGCATCTACATCCAGTGCCCCTCAAAAGTAGTCATCATTAACTAAATTTTCAGGATGCAACCAAAAATATTAGGTGGAATCGTATGATAAAAGGCCTTCTTAAGGTATACTACACCTGTGCCATGCTTGTTGATAACTAAGTATTGAACTCTTCGTAAGCTTCACAGCAGACACAGTAATTACTTGCACCACATACATCAATGGTATAAGTAAATACATAATCCCAAGCTCAATGTGTATAAAGACAGTAAAGAGATTATGATATTACCATTTTGTTTTGTTGTAAAACAACTAGGAGTGATTGTGATTCTTCACCCTTGGTCTAGTGAAGCCATGCCCTAATACAGAAAAAACAATCATCCAACACCAACGATGTTAAGTTGTAGGTAAAGTTCTACAATTACAGAAATTAAACAAACATCAGGACCAATGAACAGGAGAAATTAGGTCATCAAGGAAATGCAAATGCGTGTAAGAAACAACCTGATCAAAGGAATGTTATACTGATTACGAGTAATTGGCAAATGCGTGTAAGGAACGCCTGATTAACGGTAGTAACTAGAAGCAGAAAACAGAAATTACGAAATCACCAAACAATTTAGTTAGACCACGTATAATGCAAATGCGTGTAGGAAACGACCTGATCGAATAAGTATGATACCGATTATGTTTCTCCGACCATAACACGAATCCACTGCGGTCGTATCTAGAATGATGATTGAAAGGAGCGATTGAAGTGTGTGTACTTGCGTGTGTGTTTGGGAGGGAAAGGTGTGGTAGAGTTTATAATATAGAGCGAACCCGAGTCGGTACTGGTGCTGCAAATATACGCAACTTAATATTTGAAAATCTTATCATGATTTCCTTACCAAATTTAAGTCAACATTTTAAAAGATATATTTTGGCTACTTTAATAAAAAGTTATTTTGAAGGACACATGTTATTATCATATTGCTCCTTAATTGAGCATTAATATTTTTTTTCCCGTTTCTCTCTCATATCTAATAATCACATTAGTTACTAAGAGTATTCACAGCCCATGCCTTAAAAATATGTGAGTGTGAGTCCTTATATTATATGGGATGGTTTTGAGTGGTTGTGAATGAATTAGAAAGAAAATGTTATTGTTCATCTGTAAATTAAAGGATTCACTGTTTAACCTTTATAATTTTTTTTAATATTTTTGAAAGTGGTTGTAAGTGAATAAGATAGAAAAAGTAATCAAAAAATGTATAAAAATATATTATTTAATTGAAAGGAGAGAGAATAAGTGGTGATTTTTATTGTAATTATAAGGATAAAAATAAGAAATGTGATGTGAGTGCTCTAATATTATTATTTATTTTTTTAGATAAAAATAGTTTTTAATAAATTAAACAAGAGATACTTTACTAATGTTATTTCTAAGGAAATAATTTTTCATAAAATTAGAAAACTATTTAGAACATCAAACTTTTATAAAAATAAAAATATTTCATAATTGGTGTTATTAAAAAGTAAAATTGTTAAAAAAATTATTAAAATTGAGAGTTATAGCAAAAAGTTTTTAAGTATGACATATAATCTAATAGAATTTTTATAATAAATATTTCAATCATATTTTATTTTAGAATATCGATTTATAATTAGTAAATTTTCATTCTATTTGATGTTTTTTTACTCAACTGATGTAATAAACGGGTTAACTAAAGCTAGTAATCTATATATCTATGTCTATAATTAAAAAATATCAAAAAAATTATTTCACGTCTCTCTCTCATGATAAATAAATACAAAAATTATAACAACAATCAGTTTGACTCTTTTTTACTAAAATATGTTAAAACAAACATATATATATTTATACTTGGTTTAGTAAGCCGTATATTACACGTGTTGAATAAAAATTATTAAATAAAATAAAATTTTATTAATTATAAATGGATACTATAAAATAAGATTTGATTGGAAAATTTCTTATAATAAATAAAAAAAATTTATTTCTAAACAAACGTTTCAAAAAGATGTCATACTTAAAAACTTTCTTGTTATAACTTTTAAATTTAGCTATTTTTTGTTAACAAAAATTTTACTTTAAAAAACACCAATTATAATATCTTGTATTTTTTTAAAAAGTTCGATGTTCTAAATTTTTTTAATTTTATGAAAAAAAAATTTCTTATAAACAACATTAATAAAAAGATCTTTTTCTTGATATATTAAAAAACTATTTCAATCTAAAACATAATTAAATAATATTATTAGTAATTAATATGATTATTAAATAAGAGAGAGAATCAGAAAAAATTTGATAAGAAAAAATATAGTGTTGCCATGTGTTACTTTTAGATATCATTTTATTAGAGTAGGTAGATATTAGAGTAGGTAGATTTATTGTATCTCTCATGTTAAATGATAATTTTTTTAAATAAATAAATTAAACTATCAAACCCTCTAAAATATAAATATTCTTATATTAGTAATTTATTAATATATATTAAATTATATGATTTCATACATATTTTAACTTTAAATATAGAGTATTAATTTCTAATTTCATTTTTATAATTTTTAGATATTCATTATATTTTTATTTAACCAATGGCTAATAAGTAATAACATCTATAAAATAAATTATTTATAAAATTAATGGTTTTAACATGTTTTGTTTATTTCATCAATGTAATACATGGACTCTAACCTGGTTATTAGAATAGATGAGAGTGATTATGGTGAGAAATTGAGTTTGAGAGTGATTGTAGTGGTGACATGTGTCTCATGTTGTAAAGAATCTCCATACTAATAAATAAAAATAAATCAGGACACTTGTAACCATTCTAGGTCATATAATAATTGGTTTTTTCGCTTCTCTCTCCTCTTAATTATGAATGATATAATAGCTATTTATTTATTAATAACTATTCATAATTAAAATTTCAAATATGTTAACTTGAAACTTTCAAATGTGTAATACATGGGTTAATTCAATCCGTATAATACATAATATTTAATACATAACTTTTTATATTATAAATCATGTAACAATAACTTTATTTAGATAGTGTATTACACGATAGTGTAACCTAGTTATTAGAATAACTGAGAAGATTGTTCTGAATGTTGCCCTTGTGATTTACTGATTCGGGCGATGATCCTTGAGCTCAAGTTCAACTGCTTGAACGTGCTTCCTCCATTTTAGAATGTTAACAAAACTTTCTATTTCTATGAGTTGGGCCCATCACTATCATGCTTTTTACATGTAATAACAACTTTAATTTCAATTAAAAACTTTGTTGCATTTATTTTTAATCGTATTTTTATGGGTTATTATATTTTAATAATCTCAATTTTTATTTATTAGTTGGGATTAATCTCAACTCAGTAAATGTTTACAGACACTCCTAATTTTGAATTTATTTTCCTCCAATGATCCCTTACTAACTGAAAGTTAACCCTCTTTAGTTTTTTTTGATGAAATAAGGCCAACTTTAAGTCATTTTTCAACTCCAACACGCCTAGTATCAAGTAGGTCTGTTTTCCATTGTCTAACCTCCATCATCACATGAAATCTACCTCCAATGAGTTGGTGGTTCAAACAAGAGGTGGAGATTGACGGGTTTTTGGGTGCGGAAGTTTTAAATTGACGGACCTGATGATAGATTTCAACATTCCGTTTAGTGTTCTGGGCCACTTCTGGCCACAAAAACAGTCCACCTCATAAAAAAACTAACGGGGTTAACTCTCAGTTAGTAAAAGATCGTTGGAGGAAAATAAACTCAAAGTTGGGAGTATCTATAAATATTTAATGAGTTGAGATTAATCCCGTCCAATAAATGAAACTTGAGATTATTAAAATCCAATAACCTTATTTTTTAACTTTTATTATTTTTTAACTTTTGACTTTTTTAAAAAACTCTTATACTCTTTGATTAAAAAACTAATAACTGTTATGATAACTACTTAACCAACTTGATATGTTTATCTATCTCTAATTTTTGAATTTTACTTCGTCCGAATGGTGCACTCCTCTTCCTATATATTTTCTTTTGTCTAATATCCATCTTTTACATTTATCGTTTATAGGCAGCATCCTTGTGCGCTACCACCGACATATTTTTCAAGATCCTCGTTATAATGATGTTAGGGATTGGGATGATGAAACGCAAATAAAGTTAGTGAGTCGATCGAAGGGATTAGCCACCATAAGTTGTACTGGAAGGGTTAGGTCGATTAGTGTTCACCAACCTTGATGGGAAAGGATGAGGAGGAAGATTAAAATCTTGAACGAGAAAGGCAATCACTCTAATACAAAAGAACCAGACAGTAATGCGTGTGGTTCAAATCCTAGTTATTAATAAAATGTGTGGATTAATATTCAAATAAAATAACGTATGTGATTAAATATTTTAATCTAGTAGGCATGGTGTTTTGACCAAAAATTATCAAATATAATGTTGTAATCAAAGTAGTATATGAGGTGACGTGCTTGTATGATATATAAAAGACATAATGAAATGAATAGAGAAATTATAGGTGTTTACAAGAAAATCCTTTGAAGATTTCTAGCATGAAACCTCAGGAGGTGACTCAACGTCAACTGCCTCTTGTTCTTCTCATTGATTGCGATAAAAGTAAAACTCGAGAGGTATAGTCAATCGACTCCAAGTGTAACAGAGAAAGATGTGAGTGCATGCGGCATGTCGTGCGGGTTCGGCCTTGGGCCTGTGCCAGATGGGCATCTGGACAGGGCCCAAGCCTAAGAGAGGGCCCGTGTTTTGGTTCGGGCTTATGTTGTATGTATAGTTAAAACAACTTTTGGGCCAAATCCAATAGAGCCTAATTGACAATGTTAATTTGTAATTTTCAGCGGCCCACATGCAACTTTTTTAGATGTCCTCCTCTCCGCCTTGTTAACTGCATCGCAAATTCACAAATATCAAATATATCGAGTATTACTATACACTTATTTGTAAAGGTTGGTGGCAAGTGTCACCGGTCAAAAAACCTCTTTAATTTTCTTTATTTGATATTTTCGCCCATAAACTTTTTGTAAAACTTTGAACGATGTCACTTTGACTCCCGTAAGTTTTTAAATTTTCGGATTTACCCCTGTAAAATATAAATTCGAGTCCATCATCGTTAGGACCTAATCAGATGTGACTCGGCTTAACTATTTTTCAACAAACGCCTGCTTTTTGATGTAAATTTTGTTCAAATATTAGTTGAGTCAAATTTAAACGTTTCAACGTAAATTTAGTTTGAGAACGCGTCGGATCAAATATAATATATTTTTGTTTACTCTACGTTTCGACGTAAACTTAATTCGGACACGACTCAAATATAAATGTTTCAACATATGTTTTGTTTGGAAAAAAGTCGGGTCAAATATAATACGTTTTCATTCAACGGTATAAATTCGAGTCACTCGACATATTGGCGTAAATATAGTTCGAAAATGAATCGGGTCGATTGTAGTTTATACATTATCATGCAACGTAAGGTGTCACGGCAACACACGACGGGTAAAAAAGCTAGTTGACCACATATGCTATCACAATTAAACAAAACCTCTAAATTCTAATCGGTAATCGGTAATTCTTCGGTAGTTTGGTTTAGAATCGTTATTGCAGGTAATAAAAAATCAAATGCTCAAGACTCGTTGATCGTAATTTAAATACGAGGCATCTTTTTATGTGTTTTCTAATTATTTGTACCTCATTCTTCAAAAAACAATAAACAAGATAATATTAAAATATAATAATAATAATAATAATAATAATAATAATAATAATAATAATAATAATAATAATAATAATAATAATAATAATAATAACACACATATTTAATCACCAAATGGTGATGAGTTGATTTGCTAAACCTTCACATTTTGTTTCCTAACAATTAATTTTACACAAATTTATTTTTAAATTTTATTTATAATATATAACTTTTTTCAAAAAAATAAAGACATAGTCTTGTTTAATTCTTTTATGAGCATCCATATATAAAATTTATTAAATACGAAGTTTCTTGAAAACAAGGATTTTTTAATATAAAATACACATTGTCATGTCGTTAAGAAATTTGAAGATAACAAATTAGATGAATGCATGGTTGTATTTATTGGGTTATGTTAAGAATATTTTTACAAAACTTTTTTTTTATGTTTGTATTATAAAATGTTGGATTGGGTTGTGAATGAGAATGAAATATTATGTTAGGTTAGATTTTGTTAGGGGCTGTTTGGGATTGCTTATTTTTTTTAAAAGTTAATTTTGAAAATTTATTTTTTAAAAGTAATGTCATTTAACTTCTTAAAATCAAATTTTCAACCTTTTAAAACTAACTTTTTAACCTTTTACTCAAACATACTTATTGACTTATTAACTTTTGAAAAATTAATAAGTCAAAAGTTGGTTAAGAAGTTGATTTGCCGAACATACACTTAGTGGAAGAAAGAAAAACTATTTTTTAAATTTTAGGTTCGGTTTATTTGGATTTTAGATGAGAGTAGTGTTATGCATTACAGTTAAAACAAAATATACAAATATCTATATGGTTCTTAATTTTAGGTTGGGTCGCTTTGGAATTTGAATGAGTAGTTTCATGCATTATATTACACTTAATACAAAATATACAAAAATCTATATGATTCTTATAATTATTTACCTAAAATTGATTCCGTCACGCATTAACCTTTTAACATATGAAACACTTTTGAACTCGACTGATAGAAGGTAAAATTTATTTCAAAAGTTATTTAACATACATAAATAAAGCTTAGCATATATATTACTATATATATTAATATATTAATAACTTATGTCGGTGATCACAAGGAATTTTTGCAGTTTTAAACATTTATCACTAAGCTATTATTATTTACATATAGGTCCCTCCACATTTAACTACTCATCTTCATTTGATTCAATTTTTTTCACATTTTCATAAAAAATTTAGGATGTTACTCAAGTCATAAGAATTTATAATTTTTCTTTGTTTTATTTTAGTTACAAAAGGAATTTTAGATAAATTACATGAAATGATTTTATATAAATTATAACAGGTTATAAAATAGTCGGGTCAACGATAAAACGTTTCTGTGTTTATTTTTAAGTACGTTTTGAGTTGATATACGTTTCGACGTAAGTTTTGTTTGAAAACGCGTCGGGTCAAATATGAATCATATGATACGTTTTCATTCGACTGTAGAAATTCTGAGTTATTCTATATAGTTCTAAAACAAGTCGGGACTATTGTAATCTATAGTTTATCACGCGAAATAGAACGTCACAACACGTGTTTTTTTATGTATGTTTTGAGTCGGTCTACATTTTGACATAAATTTTGTTTGCAAAAGAGTTTGGTCAAATCTAATATGTTTTCATTGAACGGTATAAAATTCAATTACTCTATGTTTCGACGTAAATTTAATTTGAAAACGAGTCGGATCGATAAAGGTCTATATTTTATCACAGCGCGTACGATCCCGCGGCAACGCGCGGGGATTAAAACTAGTTGTATCAAAAATTATTATAATATGAATAAAGTATATTTGGCGGTTAATTAATCTTAAAGAACACATTTTGGAGCCGACAGTTTGTCTGGTCCCGATTATTTAGCAAAAGCCGCGTTTAAGAAATGTCATCGCCCCATGTGCATTAGCACCCAAAACATTCAACATATGTGACGTGTCGCATTCCGATTGGTCCCATGTTAACCCAAACAAACTAAACTAACACCGCTCAATTATTTTATGTCTTGTTTGGTTGCCCCTAACTCTTGTCGTTTAGCATCACAATCCCACCCCCAAAGGGTCCTCATGTTGTATATAAATACAACCCTTTACTTATAAGTTCTATTCATAAAGAGACATACAAGAATCTACACAAATGATGAAACTTAAATCAAGTAGACTTTCAAAGAGCCTTTCTAAGTTGCGCAACGGTGGTGGTGGTCGAGGATGCGACAAGATGAGAGGGGCATCGGTCACGAGCATGGGTGAAGTCAAATGGGAATTACGTCCTGGTGGTATGCTTGTGCAAAGAAGAGAGACTGGTGGAGAAGGTGTTGCGGATGGGGTCATTACCATTCGGGTCACAACGGTTTCACAATGGCATGATATATCCGTTAGGGCCACTTCGACTTTTGGTAAGCCCTTTTTTATGTTATAAGTAAACTCATTAATATGACACGTTAATTTTTTGGATGAATTATGTGGGAGAGTAATTTTAATTAACCGTTTTATTACGTTGTTAAACAGGAGAACTTAAGATGATATTATCGACAATAACAAGTTTGGAGGCAAGAGAGCAAAGATTGTTGTTTAGAGGGAAAGAAAGAGAAGATGGAGAACACCTACACATGGTTGGGGTTAAAGACAACGACAAAGTGTTGTTATTTCAAGATCCAACGATCAAAGAGGCGAAGAAGCTTCGCGAATTAGCCAAACCACCTCTATATCGTACAATTACTGTATAATAAACCTAATATCAATAACATGTAAACTTGTTAGAACTTGTATTTCTTAAATTACGAGTTTTTAACTCTTACTTTTACCCTCTTATTTTTTAAGGGTAAAATGTTATTTGTTTGTGGATTTATTGTTTGTGTCAATTGGTAGATTGTTGTATGTAATGCACCCTGTTATTGGGTGATATACAGATATAAAATGGAAATACAAAGTCAAGATTAGTTTGTGTTCTATGTATATTAGTTTGTGTTAAAAAATTATATACATGTAGATACATATATGCATAAATTATCCGACAATTAAGGCATACAAGGCTGAGAATGTTAATATGTTAAGAGATTAATGTGATAACAATGTTGGAAATACTTTTTTTTTATATTTGATTTTACTTTTCTATATTTGTTTTATTTGTTACTAACTTCTTTAACGAATATATTTTTTATTTTATTCAAATATGTTTCGATCTTTAGAACCAAGACATTGTAACTCCATCCACTTTTTTATGTACTTAAGCACATTAATGTCATTGTCATAATGCGTGTAATGAAGTTCGCAAACATGCGCACTTAATTGAGTACACATTTATCATTGCTATTATGCGTGTTTGGTGACCATTATACCACATAGATACATGGGTCCGTCTCTAACCACCCACCCACCACTATTACACATAGTTGCTAGGTCTAGGTTTGCAAAGGAGTTTCACTGTGTTCCTGGTGAATTTGAATATGTATTACTTGATTTGATGTGGATTTTAGTCCATGTGCAACATGGTTGAGATGAGGGGTTGTTGCGTGTGTTTACCGACTGTGTGATTTATAGGTTGGTTTGATTTTAAGCGAGCATCTAGGTGGTCTGAGCTCAAACGTGCAAGTTTAGTTATTCAAATATGATGGAGAGTGATTGAATAGTGGATGATGATAGAGACAGATCAAGATGACTAGATGTACGGAGAAGATAGAAACGCTACTGTATATGAGGATGATATTTTCTGTTTTACTATAATGATTTTACATATCTCAAATTTAAGCATTAAAATTGTTTTTTTATCAAACACACGTTGAACTATACTTGGTCTATTGAAAATAAAAATAAAAATAAAGTAAAGGTGTAAAATCTTTTATTAAACGGGTCGTCTTAACAGGTTGAGTTTAGAAGAGGAGCCAACCCAACATTTAATTCAAGCCCAAGGTGCGGGATTGAAGTATTGAACCCTACACTTATATCGGCCCATTTGAAACCGAAGCCCACCTAACACATGGCCCAATTAGAAGAAGCCCTAGAACCCTTTTTAATGGTCATAGCCCATAGGAACAGATCATCTAATTACATACTATGAAAAAAGCAACTGCCTTCAGCAGTTGCTTTTATGCCTTTTAGACATTTGCCACATAAGTTTTAAAGTTTTCCATTTTAACCCCTCAGCATCACCCTTTTGTATATATCGACAATTGGGCTTCCCTTACCGCCACCATCATCCTCCTGCACCGCCATCGTCTTCCGTTACACCGTCGACCCCCACCTCCGGTGGCGCTTCAAGTGGGCGATTTCAGTTTTTAACCGTCTCGGTGGCGGTGGCGCATCCGGTTTGGGTTCAGCTTGCATGCCTTCGGTGGTGGTGGCGCATCCGGTTTGCAGATCTCAACCCACTGGGCTTATGGTCGTGGTTGCCATTGCGCTCGCGTCGATGTGGTAGCCTGCATCGCCGCCGCCCTTACTCGGTCGAGATCTGGTTGGTTTTGTGACGGTGGCGGTGGTTTCACAACCGGTGGCGGTTTTGGGTTTGTTTCGGTGACGATTAGGCCTATGGTCGTGGTCGTTGCCGCCGATATGCTCGATTGTCGCACTGCCGCCCTCCATCGGTTAAGATCTACTTCATTTTGAACGGAGGCGGCTGCTTCGCAATCGGTGGCGGGTTATGGTTATTCCAGTGATGGGCGGACCTCTGTTGTATTGCCTGAGTTTGTCATCGTGAACGGTGGCGGCGCGACCTCCTATCTCTGGCTACGCTTCTCTTTTGTAATCATCGGACGCCGTCGGTGGCCATCACCGGTTGCTTTTGGTGGTGTCCACACTACACATCGATAGAGGTGTTGGTTTGGTGTTGTTGAATTTCACATCCACGATTTGTATTTACTGGTTTTCATACATGTGTTTGTTGTAGTGTTTGGGTTTTTGAAGCTTTTCTGGTTTGAAATGTTGTTGTCGATGATGATGAGGTCGGCTCATCTGAGACCCCAAAATAATGGTTCATCTAAACTTTCTTTAGCTGGTTGTTACTTCTCATCCCTTGGATGGTGTAGTAGTCGATGACGATGAGCCTAATATCATCACAGACCCTTAAATGGTGTAGTAGTCGATGACGATACCCTTACATGGTGTAGTAGTCGATGATGATGATCCTAACATCATCTGAGACCCTATGCATGTTGTTCGTTGTTCATTGCGTGTTTAGTGGTTAATCTTGGATGGTCTAGAGGTGATGATGATGAAAAAAAAAGGTTATGTTTGTTTTTACGGCAAGGTGAACCTGATGTTTGCAGCTGCTACAAACAACCGTTTCTGTGCTTCTAACATGTGTGCTCTTATACGTAAGGCATCGCGTGCTGCAATTATCAAAACATTGTTCGCTATGATGACATGTAAAAACGTGTTTCAGCTTTGAGGTGGAGTATGGACGGTTACTATTGATCGATGCACTTTAGTTGACACCGGCCATTAGTTTTTATGAAGGTTGTTCTGATTGTGTTGCCTCTTGTCTTTGACTCATTGTTTGGTAAAAGCGTTAACTCGCGGCTATGATGAGAAAGTTCTGAGCCTCTGTTTCTTATGACGCGCAACGCGCGTAGGATATCAAACTAGTTATTATGTTATGAGATAAGTAACCTAGTTACAAACTCCCAAGGATTCAGTTCTATTTAAGGTGAACATTTATAATTGATTGGTTTATACTTGATAATCATACATTTTTCTGATTTGAGTTGAAAACTTTGGCACATTTACTTATTAATGACTTGATTTGGGTTATGTTTTTATCTTCAACGTGTCAAGCTAGAGTAATATTAAAACTTAGCTAAAACTGAAACAGGTCAAAAGTCGTCTAAAGCAGAGGTGGGCAAACTGGGGATTGGGCCATACCCGAAACCGGGTTCAAACCGGGTTGGGCCCAATTCGGATTTTTGGTACCCGGGTATGAACCCGGGTCGGGTTCACTTACTCGAGAACCCTACCCGCCATACCCGGGTAGGGTAGGATCGGGTCCGGAACCCGGTCCAATACCGGGTTTAGTTTTTTTCGGGTCCAATACCGGGTTCAACTTGGTTTAAACCGAGCCGGGTTCGCTAAAAATCTCAAAAACTAAAACCGGTTCCAAGGGTATGCCTCAAATCGGGTACTACCCGTACCCGGGTCCGGGTCGGGTCTGAACCCGGTTTTTATGCCCACCTCTAGTCTAAAGTGTGTTGTTAATGCATGAAGCCTCCTGCCTCCCTAGTAATTTTATTCAAGAAGTAAGATTATAATTTAACTAATATAATTCTTGTAATCATATATGACTCGCTTTAGAAAATATTTAAAGAAAATACTTCAAAGGTGTTTCGGGTCAACCCAACCCATAACATATTTACTTATTTGACGTGTTATCTGGTCCACCCATTTATGTTTGCATTTATTTCTATTCTTGAATGAAAAGTAGGTTGGAGACATTAATGAAGACCAAGACATTCATTTGCATCATCTTATGTGTCTAATGTGTTCTGTCTCTTTGCTGTTACATCTTTCAAAAATAATAATTATATCTGGTTTTTCAATTAAAGGACTGTGTGAGAAGAAGAGTAACACATGAAGTCATTGGCAAACAATCCGTATCAGAAGCAGCTACTAAAGATGCAACGAAAGCCGTTTTGGATACATGATATAACGATACAAAACCATTCGATAGAGCCCCTTAATCGTGTCGTTTTGAGAACACTAAAGCATCAACCCCGCAAGCGCGTATCAACTTACGTGGTGTTATTCAAGTATATTTGATCATTTCCCTTGATATTGTATCTCTGTAATGATTTTTTTTTAACTAAAAATATTATCTTTACTATAGTTTCCAATGTTCAGGGGGTTCTGTTCAGGTGATAACATTTTGATAATGGGGGACCATCTTTATTCCTTTTTTAATGTAATAAACATCAAAGTACTACACTACTCTTTGGCTGTATTATAGCTTCACATGCCTTGAACAATTCTTTTGTTTCTCTTTTAAGTAAATTCAAAGTAATGCACTGTGTAAATTGGTCCCATTTTTTCATATTATATCTAACTGGTCAAATGACTAAGTTAACATATGTATATAACCTTCTTTGTTTCTTTTAGGGGGCGTTGAAGTTTTGTTTAGCTGGTTTTTATGAAATTTTGAGCTCAATGCTAACTATGGTTTTGAAAAATGGAAAAACCAAACAAGCCGAGTTGATTGGGTTGGACAGATTGTCCCCACAGCCGAGCAGTTAGGTGTCTTGAGCGGATTGAACCATTTTTTTTCCTTAAAAAAGTTATAGTCGTTAGTTTGTATAAATTCTATAAAATGATTAAGACGAGATACGAAGAATATACTGTACACATACACATAAATGCATGCTCTATAAATGAAAAAAGAAATAAATAAATGGAAATGGTTTACAAACACATTTAATTATCTATAAAATTAGAAAACATTAACAGAATATATATGGGTCTGCTGAGAGATTGAAATGACTTGTGCATGTATTTTGCCACTTTGGTTCTTGGGTCATTATAGATTAAAAATGCATTTAGAAGCCGCAGAAAGAACAAAAAGAAACACCACCACCCAACATTCTAAACTCTAAATAACTACATAAAGATTCAAACTTTAGAATTTGTTCACCACTTTAATATGACCCCACTTGTTATCTTTCTTCAATCGAGGCTACTGTTAGTATCCTAGCATGTTCAAATCCCAAACAGTAGACAAACCTCATGTACAAATACAAATACTCACATCATCAAACACACAGAAAAAAAAGTGAAAAAAAACACACACAGTTGATCAAAGTGTTCATCTGCATGGAGAAAGTTTTGAAGATTGTCATCACTTGTCTCTGTTTGCTGTCACACCCATATCGCGACATGGCTGCTACGGCTCGACTAGCACATTATCGCTCTCCAGGTATCGTCTTTTGGACTTTCGCTCTTTGTGTTGATGGTTTGAATGACTTGCTCTAAACTGTTGGTTGAAACTTGCAGGTGTGTTAAAACTCCAAATGAATCATAAGCCAGTGGGCGGTGATCGTGGTGACAGACAAAGCCGATGGTGGTCGGAGGAAGATTATTCTTTGCCTCATCGACGTATTCCTATGCACAATGATCTTGAGCCATGATATGTTTGAGTATCAAAAGTATAATACCATCGCCTTATACGCGCTAATATGTGATATTAGTCCCTAGTGTATTGTCTTTGCTACCATGGCTGGCAGTAATATGTGTTTTTGAAATATATATGTCAAGAAGCATCATCTCATGCTGTAACTAGTTGTGAAATTTGCATGATGAATCATGATATATAGAGCTTGCATATGCTTTGTTGTATGTTATTCCTCAACTTAAGATGGGCTGATGTGTCACACTATGAAAATCAAATACTAATAATAGAAATATTGAAATAAATCTAATACACGAGACATTTTATGCAACACAACTGTGCGTATCCAAAAATTACAAGACTGTATATATACACATAACAAGTTCTAACCATTCATCTTCTTCACCGACTCCTCCAACCATCTTCGTTTATTCAGGTGGTAGCTTCAAATATTGGAATTGCCGCTATCTATTGACCATCCCATCCCCTTCTCATCACTGAACAAAATCATCTGTGACCCCCTTTTTGTTCATACTCCAATATCATGTGTAATAGTAAAATCTGATTGTTTACATACATACATACATACTGCTGAAATTCCAAAAACATTGTTCATTAAAATTCCCCTTAAGATGTGCTCTATCGATATTCTTATTTGGTGGCAAGTATTTAACAAAACTTCTAATTTGAAATAAACAAATAAAAATATTAAATTAAAATAAAAATTTTCAAAAACTGCGCAAGAAATGGTGTCTCATAATTCCAATAGACAATCTTTTAACAATATACGTAAATATAAGTACAACTTTAAAAACACATGACATGTGCCATAATTCCAACATGAGTTGCTCTTTCAACATTTCTGAATTACCAAAATACGTTACATACACACAAAAATACTCATATCCTATATTGGTTAATTAATGGGTTCTTGTATTTAATTAATACTTGGTCAGATGTTGCATTATTGCTCTATGTATTCGATCATGGCTTTATCTTTACAACATGATTTAATCGTCTTTATGAAATATCATTTCCACTACGGGCTAGAGAAGAAGTGTGTATCTATCACAAACCTAAACATATCTTGCAACTTGTATGAGCCTTTTCCATTTCCATACCGAACAATTTCAACAAAGCAAAATAGACCAAACAAGTAAATATCTTTATTGTTGTTGCGTGTCATCAATGTAATCTCCAACATATTTAATGCGATAGTTTTGGACCATTGAACTAATTTTGCATTAGATGTGATATGGAGAGGAAAATATTCAAATGTAGCTTATATTGTTCGCGGATGCCTCACATGACATCTTGTAAGAAATCGTTTTATCATAAAAAGTATACATCAAAATGGACCTAACACTACAATGTAATAAAGTAGACACTTCCGTCTAGCATATAAGAATACCAATTGCATCATCTATTAATGTTTTTATCATAAACTGTTAAATTTCATAGGCAATAGAAAATTATTAAGAATCGCACATAAAAAAATTACAATAAACAACCACGTATTAAAGATAATAAAGCAGGTCTCCTTTCATATATTCCCCCTAAAATGTTAATATCCTTTAAATTATTTTTTATTATATGAGATTACTATAGATTTTGAAGGTAAATGAGAAAAAACACATAATCACTCGTAACCAAATAAACATAATCATAAATCTTTAAAAATCCTATACATTAATGGCAAATTCGATTTAAGGTATAGAAAAACAAATTACTCATAAAAAATGGTCTAGTCATATGTATTAGATTCTCCTTCCGCACGATCAGCCCTTGCTTTAACCGGTTTGACAAGCTAGCATTAATCAAATTCTTTTGGTTGGCAGAGTATTGATGATTCCGTAAGTTTTTCATCGTAAAAAATCGCATGATAAACATAGAAATTCAAATTCCATATATTTCAAACACAAATACATGTAAATACAATAAAATCATAAACAATAGAAAAAAATAACAAAAAAAAAACCCTCAAATAGTAAAATGTTCAAAGAAAAAAAATGTTCCATAATGTTTGGTATAGAAGACATCGCCCTTGTTTTAACATTGTATACAACACCTTGAGTTTAGTAACCATCGAAACTGCCGACGATTACGTGTCTGTCTTCTCCGCCCAATTTCCACCTTCTTCTTCCTCTTATATCCTCAATAACCCCAACTTCTCCTCTTCATTTCAATCAATTTCTCTCTTTCTCTACATTCATGGCTCCTTTCAACAACAATGCACAAATCAATGTCGATCAACACCCACCAAAATTCAAGGTTACAGTCGTCGGAAGTGGCAATTGGGGTAGTGTTGCTTCAAAGCTCATTGCTTCCAACACCCTCAAGCTATCATCTTTTCATGGTGTGTGTTTTCTCACTCTTTTAGATTTGATTGCATTTCATGTTTTTGAATGGTTTCGTGAAAACCTATGTTTGATCTTGAATCAATAGATGAAGTGAAGATGTGGGTGTTTGAGGAGATACTCCCAAGTGGTGAAAAACTCACAGATGTCATCAATCGCACCAACGTAATCGTTTTCCCCCAATTTACAAGATTGTTTTCAAGATTTGTTGATTTTGATTCTCTCCTGAATATCTTTATTTTTTGGGTTGATTGACAGGAAAATGTGAAATATTTACCTGGGATTAAGCTTGGGTGTAATGTTGTTGCTGACCCAGATCTTGAAAATGCTGGTAACATCATCTGTCAACAACATCCTGCCAAAAAAATTGAATCTTGAAATTATGGTCACGTGCATACCATAAACATTCTTTTCTCAGCCCAGAGAAAATAAAGATTAATTTCTGGATTGTTTTAGTGTATAATCAGACATTAAATTTTGGATTATTTAAGTGCATAATCAGACAATTTACTTTAAACAATGGTATTTAGATTTCTTGAAATTTAGGGAAAAAGATGTTTTTCAAAGATGATTTTATATTGATTATTGTTGTTTATATCTATAAAGTTGTTTTGTAGTGCAACAGTAGTGGAACACTTGATTATAAAAATTAAAGTTATTGGATACCTTGATTTGGATGGTCTAACTTTTAAATTGAGAATTAGGGGTCCTTTTTTGTGTAATTTATTTGCTTAATATTGCAGTGAGGGATGCAAACATGTTGGTGTTTGTGACCCCACATCAATTTATGGAGGGTATTTGCAAGAGATTAATTGGGAAGATTAGGAGTGATGCTCAAGCCATTTCTTTAATTAAAGGAATGGAGGTCAAGAAGGAGGGTCCTTGTATGATCTCCACTCTGATTTCACAACAGTTGGGTGTCAATTGTTGTGTTCTTATGGGTGCTAACATCGCTAACGAGGTGATGTTTGACTGAATTATTGAAAAGTGATAATCAAATATTAAAATGGCAAACACCTAATGATATATAAGCAGATTGCAGTTGAGAAATTTAGCGAAGCAACAGTAGGATATAGAGGAAACAGAGAGATTGCAGAGAATTGGGTGCAATTATTCAGCACTCCTTACTTCGCGGTCTCAGCTGTAAGTACAATTAATCAATTGTCCTGAGTTATTTAGATAGTGTTTGGATTTGGATGTGCCTTTTGATAGTAATAATTGATTAGATAAATGTCTGTAGTAAAAAAGGTCATGGAGGAGATGCTGAATAATCAATTCTGATGTCGTTGAATGTTTAACAAATTCTGATTATTTAGCACAGAAAATGATAGCAACGATATATAAGTAATATTTCTCTTACATTTAAATATCAGTTCTTTTTGCAGCTAGTATTAAAGTGATTGCTCAACTAATCTTGAGCAAAAATAGGTTATCCTAATGCTAGAAATCACGAAATTACAATAATCAGATGATCACTTTCAGACGCACATTCATACACGCCTTTGCCCAGTTTTTATGGTTATTAGATATGAAATTAATGAAAAGACTTCTCTCTCATATATGTTCAAATACAGTGTCAAGATGTGGAGGGAGTTGAACTATGTGGGACTTTGAAAAATGTTGTTGCCATAGCAGCAGGTTCGGTTATTTGCTGTTTTTATATAATTATCTGTCTGATATATTGATTACAATTCACGGGTTTAATTTGTACTGGACAGGGTTTGTGGATGGATTAGACATGGGAAATAATACAAAGGTAAATGCAAAAACATTTATAAATCTTGAAATAAAACATTGTTAATAAAGTTTATTACTATCTTGATTATTTTCTTCTTTACACAAATATTCCAGGCTGCAATAATGAGAATTGGATTGAGAGAGATGAAAGCCTTTTCAAAACTCTTATTCTCTTCGGTTAAAGATACCACATTTTTTGAAAGCTGTGGTGTTGCTGATCTTATAACAACTTGCTGTAAGGATGAACCTGTTTTTCTTTGTTTTTCTTTTCTCTCTTTTTTGTTTTCATATCATCAATATGGTTTGAATTTGTTATGGAAGTGGGAGGACGAAACAGGAAATGCGCAGAGGCTTTCGCTAAGAATGGTGGCAAAAGGTTTGTTTTTTGGGGTTTAACATCTTAAACAATGAACGGTTTTTTATGATTTTAGTTATTTGTTATGATCTGCAGGTCTTTTGATGATCTTGAAGCTGAGATGCTGCAGGGCCAAAAGTTGCAGGTAGTCTCGATCATGTCAATTCCATTGAACTATTGCAAATGCTTTGTTTGGCTGCCTGGCCTTAAGAGAACCAAACTAGGCGGTACCCCCATTTATCGAATCTTTTGGTGGTTAAAACATTCAAAAAGAACTTGTTTTAAGTTTAGATTACATTTTCATTTAAGATTTTTTAAACTTAAAGTTGAATGAAAGAGTGTAGTGGTCATTTAACACCTTAATCTCGGTCGCATTCAGCTTGAACGGACTTGATTGCATAGTTGGTTGGTCAGCCCTCCATTATAGTTGCTATAGTTAAGCAGTTTGAACAAAACTTCTACAATAGTTCAATGGCCTTTATATGCATTTTCACTTTTCATCCATCATATCTTCATTTATGTATCAAAACCACTGAAAATGCATTTGCACCTTGATTTTGAAGGGCGTTTCAACTGCCAAAGAGGTATACGAGGTTTTAAAACACAAAGGTTGGTTAGAGATGTTTCCCTTGTTCACAACAGTTCATGAGATTTGCACAGGCCGTCTTCCACCAACCGCCATTGTTGAGTACAGTGAGCACACCCCTAAGTTTCCTCTTACTGGTGGCCCGACTTCATTTCCATGACTTACATGACTATCGACAGAGTAACATGTACTCTACATTGGAAATGTAATCTTGAAGTTGTTTCGAGTAGTTGCTGTTTTCGGGTTTTAAAGCATTTGATGAATCAAAATGCAGATAAATGTTTCTACACAGGAATTTATTGTCAAAATCAAAGTGCACCTATATGATCTGGAAGGCTTATATGCTCTTTCCCCTGTTTCAAGATAATCAATCATACATGAAAGACCCATTATCAATATTGTTTCAAGTTCATATTTTCATATCCATTCAAGCTATGAACACAATGCTGACAAAGAAACTAATATAAAAGTCAAAGCTTTAATCTTTATTTAGATTTATATAATAAAGCAAGAAATGTTAAAATAGGGTTTTTTCTTGGATCAGTAATAAATCCTTACCAAATTGAAGTTTACAGAATTATAAGTTCATGATCATCATAACCCAAAACGATTCCATTTAATAGGTCAACACGTTGACCAAACCCATTTGAGAAATCAACAAATTGATCAAACCCAATTTGAAAATTAGATTTAAGAAACACCAAAATGAAAAGCTTGGGGTAAAATTAAATGATAAAAATAGGGTTTGATTCATCAATCTCATCGAAGAAAGAAATGTATGGTGTTGAATGCAAAGATGCTTTAATTGTTTGCTGAAATTTGTAATTGGAGTTGATGATTAGGGTATAAAATTAGCTCCAATTGGGGAAATTATGTTGCTTAGGGTTCTTTTAAAAAAGAAATTTAAAAATTAGAAATTTGCCCCCATGCAGGATCGAACTACAGACCTCCAGTTTACAAGACTGGCGCTCTACCACTGAGCTATAGGGGCCAACTTGAAGCTTAAAGTTTAGTTCATATTCAAATTACAAGCTGATCAAACAAGATTTGTGCAACATACAGCCTGCATCACATCTCAAAATGCTTGATTAATCAAACACAATCTGATTTGCTAATTGAGCAAGTAAACTTATCAAAATCTATATCGATCAATATTGAAGATCACAAATGTTCAACTAATAATTCATCAACCTATCAATCATACACAGGTTTGAAATTCTTGTAAGCAATAACAGCATAAAAAGGATCTGATCCAGACAGCAATCCAAACAACCCTTTGATCCAACTGAAAGCCGAACCATCCCCTTTCGCGCCATCGGCTAGTTTACGCACCACTTCAGGCTCAGTGAACCCATCAACACATTGAAAATACTGAACCACCAGCTGCACCCTACCATATCCAGTCCCTTCTCTCCACGCACCAATTGCCTTCTCATAGAACATCCTATTACTAAAACTCACTATAAACACCCCACCGGGCCTCAACAACCGAAACACCTCAGCGAAAACCTTTTCGGGCTCTTGAAGATACTGCACACTAACTGTACACAACACTGCATCAAAACTAGCATTTTCAAACTCAAATTTCTGATCTTGATTAAGATCTTTAACCACAAAGTAATCAAGCCTAGGGTTCTTGGCTAGCTCCTGTGCATTGAGCCCATGCCCAACAACCCTCTTGTACTTGACCTCTTGTGGCAGATGGCTAACCCATGAGCTCATGAGGTCAAGAACTTCGGACTCTGGGCTCAACCGCTGTCTGTAAACATTGGTTAATGTGTCAATGAAGTTGTTATCAACATGGGTTACAAATCTTGGATATGCATAGAAGTCTCTGTCAGGAGAAATGTTGAATTTGGTTCTTCCTTCTTTTGTGAGAACTGTGCGTTTGATTCTGCCTGCTGATGATGAAGAAGATGACTGTGATTTTATTGGGTCGATTTGGGTTTTGGGTTTCAAGATTCTTGTGGGTTTGGGATTAGGGTTCCATTTGAATGGTTTGAGGGTTGGTTGAAGGGTGTTCATGTGGAAAGTTTGGTTCTTGGTGAGAAGATTTGTTGTGTTTGATCACCAATGTGCAAATGAGGAATGAATGGTGGATAATGTGATGTTTTTGGTTATTGTTTGATTATTTACTGATTGCATCAAATATATTTGTGTGGTCATGAGAAGATGATTTTTCTTTTTTTACTTTTTATTCATACAGTATAACTATTCCTGGGCCATCAATAAGTATAAGAGCTTCTAGCATCATTGAACTTCCAGCCGGGTGATCAGGAGTTTTTTTTTTTTTTTCTGATGAAAAGTTATCCTTTTAAGACGAAACTAAGTATGAATCCTATCATGAACAGTATCCTGTCTATTGAATTCATGATGACTCTAGCCTGGATTAAATCAATTATTAATGATTAGAGTATTAGAACTCGTTATTTAAATTAATGTGAATGTATTACTCATTTTATATGATATGGTTATAAATGGTTGTGAGTGAATAATAGAAAAAATTTACTGTTCAATCTGTAATTTTGAGAAACATTGTTTAAATCCTATAATGTTTTTAATATATTTTAAGTGATTATGAGTGGAGGAAAGAAGAAAAACTAATAATAAAGATCTAAAAAGTATTTTGAAAATAAGAGAGAAAAAATAGTAATTTTTAGTGTAATTATATAAATAAATATAAGAAATGGGTTGTGAATGCTTTTAGAAGGCTTCGTCTTACCGGGGAGCAAAAATGGTGTTCAAATGTAACAAAAAGGTTACAGCTTCTAGTGTTCGTCTTTCATTTTGTTTCAACACAAGAACTTACATTATAATATGGGAAAACTTTACACAATAGTAAGTAAATTTTAACACTTTTCCAATTAGGTCACTTATATTTTTTTTTGTTCCAATGAGGTCACTAAAGGTTTAAGAGTGTTCCAATTATGTCACTAATAATTTTATTTATTTCAATCAGGTCATTAAACTTTTACGAGTGTTATAATGGTCATTTATATTTTATTAACTATTTTAAATAATTCACAAATTTTTTAAAACGATTCGGGTTTTTAAAAATATTGTTAATTTTTTATAAAATTTCAAGTTTTAAAAATTATTTTGCAACTTATGAACAACCTAATTAGAACAATCTTGAACCCGTTTGGTTTACAGAATTCTCAGGAATTGAAATTGAAATTGGAAAATTTTCTATCCAGAATCATGTTTTGTTGGTCAACAGATGAAATTGGAATTAAAATATTTTTCCTCGTTCATTGGAATTCATATTACTTCCGCTTACCCATGGAATGTTTAACAATCCAATGGAATATTCAAAATTAAAATTTTAATTTCACTTAAAATCAACCAATCAAACACTTATCAATTTAACAAGATTCCAATTTCAATTCCAATTCCAATTCCTTTGTAAAACATTCTGCGAACCAAACGACCTTTTAGTGATCTGATTGGGACAAATATTCTACGAGTAACTGGATTGGAGCAAAAAACTTTATGAGTGACCTAATAAGAACAATCCTGAAACTTGATTACTATTTTATAAAGCTGCCCCTATCTATATTATACCAGAAACTCAAAAAACAATTAAAAATAAATATTTCGGTGTTTGGGATTGCTTATTTTCAAGCAATTTTTGATTTATTAGCTTTTGAGAAGTTAATAAGTAAAAAAATATTTAATAATATCAAAAATTATTTTCAAATTGATTTTTAATACATGTTAAAAAATAGTTTTTGAAAAGTAAGAAGATGCTGACTTATTAACTTTGAAAACTTCTTTTAATCTAATTTTTTATTATAGTCCTCTACTGCTTTTTATTAACTTATAATTTTTAAAAAATTTTCTTTTTGATTATTTTAACTTATTAGCTTCTTAATTAATCTAAATATATGTTTAAAAACTCATTTTTAAAATCAAAAACTATTTTCAATTAAAATAAACAATTTCAAACATGGCTTGCAAATAAAGCCATGCCACATCAGAGAAAGAGGGGTGGAATGACTCCTATATATCAAAACGATTGATAACATACCAAATTACCAATAAAATAATCGTGTTCTACAAGATTACTCACCGTGTCAAGAAAACTAATTTGATTATATATTTGTTCAATCTTTATTTTAAACAAATAATTGTATGATTCTTCATATGAATACATCAAGATAATATATTATATTCCAATAGAAATTAAATAACTATATGTTCTATGAGATCAATCACCATGGTAAGCAATTTTAAACTTATCTTAATCAAGCTATCAAGTTTTCTTCACAGAACCATAAACCACAACACACACCAAACAATAAACCATCATCTTCATCTTCATCTTCATCTTCATCTGTGTTAAGTTAAACAATGTCGTACGACTACCTCTTCAAGTACATAATCATCGGTGACACAGGTATTCCTTTTGCAATCGTCTATTTGATCTCTTTGTTACTTCAATCTCTGATCATGATCATGCGAACCCTAAACATATGCGTACATCGTTCATGTCAAAAACCCTAAATCAAAACGACTTAGTTGAGCGAATTGTGGTGTGTAGGTGTAGGGAAATCGTGTTTGCTGTTGCAATTCACCGATAAGAGGTTTCAAGCGGTTCACGATTTGACTATCGGAGTGGAATTCGGTGCTCGTATGGTGTCCGTTGATGGCAGACCCCTAAAGCTTCAGATTTGGGATACCGTAAGTGTTTTTACTGACCTATTACAGTTCTATTGATCCTTGATTGTTGTAATCTTTTTGTTCCTGTTTATAGAGTGATGTTATTTCTGCAAATTTCTTGATGATTATAGATTAGGATTTGTGAATTTGTGCAGAATGAATGGTCCCTGTTACCTGAAAATTTTTTAATTTATTTTCTCTCGACTCTTATCTAGCTTCATTGCATGGAAAATTCAACTCTTTTTTTGGTATGTATATATATTTAATATTGGTATTTATATTTGTATATTATGAAGTAGGAACTTATCTTTTGTGGTTATATCAACATGAAGTCTACATAGTTAGGATATTTCAATAGTTTATGGACATGGTTTTAGTGTTTTACAATCGAGTATGGGACTAAGATTATCTATACCCATCGCAATTACATCTTATTCTTGGTTTTGATGATAACGAGGAATTTTAAGTTGTATTATACCTATTTTCGCACATTTTAAAACCAAGATGCAGAGTATGGTGGGTGAGGGTGGTTTAATGTTTATACCTATTTCGGAATAGAAGGAACAATAGTATTCGTTCTTTAGATAGGTATAGCCTGATAAACTTTAAGGTTCATAGTAACACAATGTTAAGACGAAACCAAGAGAAAGGTGATCATGTGAAATTAGTTAAAATATTCAAATGACTAAGGGCGTTAATGCATCAAGTGTCAATTGATTAGCAGAGAGGTTAATAGTTAATACAAATATAAGGAATGAAGGAAGAAGTTGAATGTTGACTTGTAAACTTAACTACTAGTTCTCTGTTGCTAAGTGATCATAGTGATTAAACAGTATCTTAATCACAAGGGATATGCATTCATCCTTATCTCTATCTCCTTGTAAATCTTATTAGCTTATTCTTCAGTTCTGATGTGATTAGTCTTGACTTACAGAATCTGTGATCTTTGCATCATTTGTTTTTGATGATTTCTAGATTCTGATACTTTAAAATATCCATAAATATGATTCAGGCCGGACAAGAGGCATTCAGATCCATCACCAGGTCATATTACAGAGGAGCAGCAGGGGCGCTTTTAGTTTATGACATTACTAGGTACATGTGATTATCATATGAAATTTTAAATAAACAAGTTATGTTAATTACCTATAGACCAGTTGCTTATATGATATACATATATATATTTCTGGATATTTTATAACGATTTAATGTGGTTTAGGAGAGAAACATTCAATCATCTAGCTGGATGGCTTGAAGACGCGCGTCAGCATGCCAACCCCAACATGACAGTTATGCTTGTCGGAAACAAAAGCGATCTTTCTCACAGAAGGGCTGTCAGCAAAGAGGAAGGAGAAGAGTTTGCGAAGGAAAACGGGCTCTTGTTCTTAGAGGCGTCTGCAAGAACATCACATAATGTTGAGGAGGTACTCGTTTCTTCATTTATTATTCCTGGTGCCGACTAATGAGTATTGTTTCTCCTAGGGATGATTTCACATAATATTAACCAAGTTTAAGTGTTCCACTAGAGCCACCAAAAGTTATTTTGTTTATATAAAGTCACTCATTTTTCATAAGGTGTTTCAATCTTGTGAAACTTTTTTATAAATGTCACTCATTTTTCATAAGTTTTTTTTTTTTTTATAAATTAAGTGACCTAAATGGAAATATATGAATCATAACTACTATTTAGTGATTAGTAGTTATCTAAATTGACTTAGACTTAGAGGTAATACCAAGAAAAAGAATATACTGACTAACCACAAAGTTTCATAATCTCTTTTTTGGTCGAATTTAAAGAAAACATAATCACTAATATCAATGAGAATTCATATATGTTTCAATTAGGACACCTATTTAAAAAAAATATAAATATAAAAAACCTCACAAGATTGGAACACCTAATAAAAGTTGAGTGACTTTAGAGGAACAAAAGTCTTTTGTGTGACTTTAGTGGAACACATATAAATCTTTGTTATTACCATGCGAAGTTTTTCCATTTAATGATTATTTTTTATATATACAGGCTTTTCTAAAGACTGCTAAGAAGATACTCGAGAAGATCCACGAAGGCGTGATTGACGTGTCAAATGAGGTAAGCTTGTGATGTGTTTTATATTCAGACACTTAGGTTTATGATGAAATGAGAGTTTTTATTAAGCTAGTCTTAATTTGTGTTTGGGTGATCTTAAATAATTAGTCATCTGGGATCAAGTTTGGATATGGACATTCTCAAGGCACAGGAGCAAGAGATGGAACAGTTGCTCAGAGTGGTGGATGTTGTAGTTGATTTCATCTAAGCACACACCATTGTTTCTGAATCTTGCAATATATAATAGTATTATACTAATATATGCACACACACATGTATATACATGCGCACATATGTATAGGGATACTTTCGTGTGTTGCTTGTTCTCTCGTTAAATACATAATTTTAAGTTGTGAGAATCGTATGATGCACTCCAAGAAGCGAGTTGTCGTTAAGTAGTTAGAAGTACTGGTATATGTAAATACTTGGTTTATGTGCTTGCAAGAAATTTGAATCTCTTTAGCATAATATTTAGGAGTGTCGGTGTATTAAGTTTTAAGTAATCATTCAATCAACATTCCAGTAATTATTAAAATGCGATGGCAACCACATTCAATGCAACACATACTTTTATTAGTCAATTGTGTATGGAAAAGTTTGATCAGTTAGTTAATATGTGATGCTTGCTTTAGAAGATATTTAAGAAGACACCAGATGATATCAAACAAAAAAAAAAAAAAAAAAAAGAAAACAGAAACAACGAAAGAATTGAATAGACCAATGTAATTTACATTTGGTCTTTTTCCCCCAATATTAGATATCATAGAATCAAGCATCATGTCATTAACACTTAGAATTTAGTCTTTCTACCAATGAAGAAAATCCATATGATTTAAATAGAGTTAATTACATGAAAATGTCTTATTTTGGTTATTAAATATGAGAAATTACAATCCAATAGTATGCATAAATGTGACACAAAAGGCTTTTGTCATGTATGAAATGTTAACTTATTATTAAGTTTTTAGAATAACCAAAATTCTTATAATTTCTTTTTTCAAAAAAAAAGCCCTACTAATTTAAAATATAGAACAAATAGTCGTTTTTCTCCATGTGATTTGGTTACATTTATCATTTTCATCCAAAAAGTTTACTATTTGATTTTTATTGCAAGATATTTGAATATAATTGTATATGATTTTCTTAAACTTTCGTTGTGTTCGTACTATTCGTCTACAACCACATCTTTTATAATTTAACTTTGATTTTTACTAGCATACTATACTTTATATATATTAATATTTTATCTTACACCTTCGTTTATATATATCAAATTGCACCCACGTGAACAATATGTTTCGATGGATCATTGTTCAGTATAAAACGGAAACAAACTGTTGATTTTTTTTAAATAAAAAAATTTAAAAAACTAATATTATTATTTTAGACGACTAGAGCTACTAATAAATAAATAAATAAACTATTTTAACTTGTACTAAAATAAAACCATTACGATTAACTTAATTTTGGTAAGAAAATCATGATAATATCACCTGCGTAACTTTGCAGCAGTGATGTGAAAAAGAAATTCACCGACTCCGTTTCCCTCTATATTATAAGCATTCCCTCCACACACACACACACACACACACAAACACACACACACACACAAACACACACAAACACACACACACACATAAACACACACACACACACTACACACACTACACGCTCTTCATCAAGGGCCGTTGGACGCAGTTGGTTGGTGTCGTGAAGAAACAGAGTCGATCTGTTCAACAAGTGTGATTCATGATTTCATGACATGACATTCAGTTGTTACTTTGTCTTAAGGGGATCCATGAATGGTTGGTTATCTTTGTTTCTCCTAAAAGTTATTGATACAATGTTATTCCTGAACGTGTTTCACATAAATATGGTTTTTCTAGGTTATGCATCCTGAATAATGTGTTATAACTGCTAAGACTATATATCATCTTGATACAATTCAGCATTTTACATCTTGCACATTATGTGTCAATTTCTAATCTGTAGGTTATTAGGTAACTTACTTTATTTATCATGTCTGTGTGAAGAAATTCAATTCATCGAGTTCAGTATTCTGAAGTTGCTTTGGAAGTATACTGTATTCTGAAGGTAATCTTTGCTCTTTGTTTCATCCCTCTTTTGAAGTTCTACTTAGTAGTACTCGTTTAACTGAAAAAAGTGCATGCTGCTCAAAATATTTTGTTTGTCTATTTCTGGTATCTCCAGTGTATGAATTGTACAAACACTTGATTATTTTTATGTAATTGTTGTCCTTTTTTTATTATTTACGTGCGTGTTATATGACAACTTATGCTGCTTATACATAATATGGCTTTGTTAGCAACTTCTATATAGCCATATGCTTTATCTTCATGTAGAGCGTATATGCACTTCTGCATATCAACATGATTTATGAACTTGGAATTTCTGAAAATCTTTAGGAGCATGCTAACTATTTCAGTCTAAATATCATAGAGATGGTATTGAGAATTATCTTCCCCCGGATGGTAACCCTGCAGTTTTAGTTTTTATTATGATTCCGTAGCTTTTGTTATAATTTTCCTATAAGCATTGTAGTTATACCAAACTGACAAGCAAGAAAGGTATACTTTTCCTCATTCCGTTTTCTATCTCAAAAGTATTTACTAATATCAGTTTATTTGCAGCTTCTCTGTTTTTGGCATGATGAATAAGGTGTGGAGATTGCAATTTTCTTTTAGTCTGCTTTGCTCTTATAGTTATATCTAACTGTTGTTGCGGTTTTAGTGGGTGACACCTATGGGTAGACGTCTTTCAAGGTAAATATGGGTTTCCTAGTTTAATTTCAGTAATTATGGAACTCTCCCTTCAAGTTAACACATTTTGTGTTGGATAATGGCTTTTTAGGGCATGGTTTCTCAAGCCCATACTAGACCTTGACGACTTGCATAGTCGTCTTAATGCTGTATCCTATATTTTGTATGATATGTGAAAGTTTAAGGATGACTTCTACTCATTGTGTTATGATTTATTCCATATCCAAAGAAGACTTGTTTTTTTAAATGTGTCAAGGATGTTCCCCATATACTTAAGGTGCAACACCATCTTCTTTTTTCTCTTTGGTCACATGCTAATTTCTTTGACGGATATGCAGCATCTGTTCGAATCAATTTGTTTGTTTTATGTGTGTTCTGAAATTTCTGGAGTTGCTATGCAAGTATACTATATTTCTACAGTTGAAGTTCTTTGTTGTGTTTATCATGTAATATCCTCTTCATCTTTCTTATTTCTTTGTATCCCCAAATTAAATATTGTGGTGATTGGATTGCCTTTATGAAGGTAATCTTTGCTCTTTGTATTTGTTGTAGTTGTTGATTATTTATATTTATGTATTTGTTGTAGTTGTTGATTATTTACATGCATGTTAAATGACAACTTATGTTGTTTATACATTATATGACTTTGTTATCACCTTGTTAACAACTTCCATACAACTGTGTATTTCAACTATGAATTGCTGAAAATCTTCAGGAGCATGCTAACTATTTTAGCGTAAATATCATTGAGAATGTATTGAGAATTATCTTCCTGAGCATGGTAACCCTGCAGTTTTAGTCTTTTGTTCGATCCCATTGCTTTAGTGGCAGCCTGTTAATCAAATTTTAAGTCATGACTGGCTGCTGCATGCATCTCAATGGATTTAGCTTATGTAAACTGGTAAGTTAACCTTATTTTCAATACTGTAATCCCTCATAGCATGATATGCTTCAAGTTAGATTCAATTGCAATAAAGCATAATTATATTATAACTTCCTCCTCTAGGTACTAGCCTAATATCTAGATGTTACGGATATGATTCCCTTTTGAGTTTAACAATCATTTTCTAAACTATTGTTATTTTGTAAGTATAATAATTGGTGTTATTAATGTGAATAGAAGTAAAGATAACGGTTACGAGACGAATGTGAAAGATGGTTTTTGTGACGAGGTTTAGGACATTACTAGCGGCTTCATAAACACCATTTTACTAATTTGTATGTGTGTTTCCTTCTCTTGACAGAAAATTTTCTTCGTAACAAAATGCTGCTGCTGAACTGAGGCAAATCTAAGAAGAGCTGAATTTTTTTGGAGGATTTGCTATTAATTCCTGTTACAACTTGTCTCTTAAGTATCCAGTGATATTCTGATTTTTACGAAAGTTTTAATTGAGTCAACAGTGGAACTTGAAACAAAATTTTCAAGCAACTTTGTGTATCTTTTGTGCTAATCTGATTATACCACTGCTTAACAGGTGTCACCATTGGAATTTGCACTTCTTCCTTGCATGTTCTACAGACAAATTGCTTCCACAAGTTGTTTATATAAATCAACTAGGTATGTGATGTTATTTTACAATGTCTGACTTTCTCTACACTTCAATGAATTGAAAAAACTTCATCTAGAGAAGACACTTGAATCCTATGTGGTTTCTTACAACTTTTTGACATCCATGAGTTAGTAATAGTCGGTTCTAAGTTGGAATCATTATAGGGACGTGCTCAGCAATAGATGTTACCAGTTTAAGTACAAAAACTAATTTGGGCTTCCTAGCAAAATATTATGTTTATAGTTTGTACTGAGGCACTGTAACTTGCATGCATCACACTTAAATTTCCTTCAACAATAACTCATTTATGATTGATTAACACGAAGTTATGGATGATGCCTGCTATAGAATAAACCAATATGCCTAGTCGGGTACCTTTAGAATACTTATTTGGAGTGTTGATTAAGTGTTGGTTAATTGATGGAACACTTTATGATATTTACAGTTAATTTGACATAAATAAGCAATTATTTATGATCTTTAATGACTATTTCTATTAGATATTTAGCTGCATTATTTATGGTATTAAATTCTAAGAGATAAAAAAGAAGGGCAAAACTCACACACAATCTAAAAGACGAAGAGATAGTCTATATTAAGAGCGGCCCAAGGAAGAACTAAGCATATCTTTCTCGGCCCTTTGGCCAGGGATCAAGCTTAGTATCTGTTCTTAGTAGTCGTAACATCCTTTAGTTTATTTATTTATAACAAATAAGTCCTTTGCACTAATTGTCGTTAATTTGTCCGTTATATTCCTGTATATTTGCATTCAAGAGTTAAATAACATAACAGGATGTTTTGGTGAAGAGGATAGGTTTTGATGATGTTATTGGCGGTTTATCCCTGTTCTTTCAAGACATGTTTCCTGCTCAACCTTGTTTTTTTTGTAAAGCACAAACCATTTTTGGAATGCTTATGCGGATTAAAACTGTTCAAAAGTGTGGTATCTATTCTCTTTCCCCTTTGGACTACTAGCATTTTAAGGATGGGGGAGTCGTTCCACACTTCCCACACTGTTACATCACATCAGAATCTCTAAGCATGATAAACAAACGAGAATAATGAACAATTGTTGTTAAGGTTTTAGGAATATCGTTTAACTAACCACTAGGTATACATTTTGAGATTATATCTTTGATGATGTTGACCTAAATGTGAACACTTGATTAGGAAGATTGGGTGTCTTTGAATTTCCAAAGCAAACACCAAAAAGATGAAATTTAAGAGCACTCAGGGTTGTCATGGTAGCATGGAATTTGTAGGATTTAACAAAACCGAGCACAATTGTAACAAAGACGAAATTATTATTGTTTTTTGTGCATGGAATGCCTATTTAGGGACAATCTTGTAGCATGTGTGGAACCCTGTTCTTCACCTTCATGATGTGAACTACATATTGTACAGCGTATTTGCAAATTGCCCGAGTGCACGTGCACTGGATGAGTATTCATTAGTCTATCCCAAGGAAAGACAATGTCTGCCTTTTGGAATAAAACTTGCTGGAAAACAAATAAGAATAAGTTTCATAAACAATAGCTACGAAAGTAGTCAAAGGTTAAAAACGATAGATGCCAACCATGGTGACTGGTGAGTAAACATATCATTTCTTTCAATATGATAACCAATTCATATTCATATTGCTAACAAAAATCAATGAAGATGATTAGTGTCTAAACGGAGATCCAAACACTCTCTTGTCATTTGCACATCGTTATTATTGTTGTTGCATAGAATGGGAATGGTGTAGGCCCACAACGAAGTTGAAGCAGGTTCAAAAGGTTCTCTTATACTCGCAAAATTTTAGAGAGCTATGAAGGAATTTGGTAATATAAGATCTTAAATGTGTGTTTTATGATGCATTGATCTATAATCATAATGTTTTGAAATTTGAATGGAAATATTTGAAGTTGTTACATAGCCAAGTGGTGCAAGTGTGATCATCAAGGGCAATGGAAGTGTTTTATAAAGTACAGTACTCAATAACTTTTTTTGGTAAAAGTACAAATTATTTTAATCTCTGGATGACATGTACTTTGGTGGTGATAATAACTAGATAGAAAAATAGAAAGTCATTAACATTATTATTTAATTTTAAAGTGTGAAATGACAATTGACATCATGCTATGTCATGTACTCTTCAACTTTCTGCAAACCGTCAGCATCGTCTTTGTTCAAGTTTGGATAGCATTGCTTTCTAGGTTATGGATTGACTTCTTGTTCTTTCAGTGTTTCTAGAAAGTGAATTGAGAGCACTATAGATTTAATTGTAAATATATGTGTGTGAATGTTCAAAATAAAAAATTTGTAAACATTAATACATAATTGTGTCAATTTTAAAAGACCACAAAACTGTGGCCAACTTGAAAAACCTAAAACTTCACCTACTAAACTAATGAAAGTTCCTCATTTAAAAACCAAAAAAAATATGAGGCCAAGGTGCAAATATGGAAAATTTACGGTAGCATAGTCGATGCTTTTTAGTATACTTTTTAGTATATATTATAATGATTAAAGTGATCTATATACACATGGAAAAAAAACATCCAAAAGGGCAAGAGAATTCAAATACCATTAATAAAATAAAATAAAGATCCAAACAGAGGACTGTACACAAGCACCGACTTTCATTTACAAATCCACAAAACAACTCAGGCAACAATTTATAAAACAAATCAAACAAAAAAAACTGACCGAAGTTAAAAACATACAGCAAATTAGTAGAGCTTTATTCTGGTTTCAATTGATTTTCGGCAAATCGGGCATGACTGAAGTGTTTCTCCGCATTCACAACATGTCTGCAAAACAGGAACCAAAGTTCATGAGTGAGTTGACTATATAAAGTCACTTGGCATTGAAGAATACGGATGAAGATAATGAAGTACCTGATGGCCACAGCCAAATGCCATATCCTTTGGGTTAGTAAGGCAAATGGGGCATACCTACAAGAAACACACATGTAAAGGAAACGCAAATGGAAGTAAAGAAATATAAACACCATCATCACGTGTGACAAAATTAACGGGTTTGACGATGGGTAAATGTCAGAACCCGTCAAATTCAGACAGATTAAAACTTGGTGTGTTGACCAGGCAAAACTTATTATGTATTTATCTCTGTATACAGTGTATAGTTTCATATAGATCTTAAGATCTGAATAGACAAACTATCACTAAAACAATTATTCGAATTTTTTTAAGATAACCACCTACGCGGTTCTAAACACTTGATAAAATTTCCAGGAGTTGCAAACATATAATCCATTTCCAATTTTAACTAAGATGGTTTAATGCATTGGATCTGTTACGAATATAACATAGCCACCCCCACCCCCCACCCAAACAAAAAAAACACACACACACAAAAAACAAGTACTTCCAGTGTACGTAATGTATGAATATCATATGTAAGTAGAGCTATTTGTACCTGATTGTCATATGTAGAATTTGGAACAGGTGGAGCCGTGTTCTGAGACCTCGTTTGATCATAGTAGGCTCCAGAAGCAGGAAAATGACTAGTTTGACCATAGTCAGACTGTGATCGATTCTGAAAGCTATTTAAATGGGATGGTTTTGAGCTGCTAAAAGAGGATGCGCTATGAACCGGTGGAGGAAGAGCAACCCTGTTGGTAAAAACCCCTTTCCGGCTACTGTAAATTCAAAAGAAGAAACACAGCTAAGTAGAGGTTACATTTCGCCCATTTACTAACAAATGAGCTGGATCTGAATCGTGTATAATCTATAACAGGTACAATAAAAATAAATAGATACATAAATGAAAAGAGTGTGCTGGTTACCCTAGTATATTCAGTTCAATTGTTGCTTTATATTGAGTAGGAATTTCCATCAAAGCTGAGAGAGCAAACTCCGTCTCTTTCCGAATTGGAGGCACATTCTTGGACATTATTTCTGTGAAATTGACAAACTAGCATGCAAAAATAAAATAACATCAAAACATATTCCAACAGCTAGGCATAATCAATATTATATCTGGCAAAATGCGCGGGTCAGGTCGAGTGGGGTAACGGGTCAGAACAGGTACGAGTCAGGTTGTGTTCTAGTCGGGACAGGCAGTTTTAGAATTGGGTCATTTTGGTTCGGGTAAAAACGGGTTTTGACAAAAATAGGTAAGGGTCGAAACAGGTCGTTGTAAACCAAAACAGAATTTATGAAGATTCAAAACCCAACCAAATACGGATTATGAAATCAATCATAACCCAAAAAAGTAATTCAAAGCAATACGTCAGAACTTCAAATATGAATTCAACCCAAACAAATGTGGGTTATAAAATTAATCATAACAAATATGGATTTGTTGAAGCACTACAGTTCAAAACATTTGCATATCAAATTTAACATTTAAGTTTCAAATGTCAAACTATCAAGTAATGATTATAGTGTACAACCTACTGCATGCTCCAAAAACGTGATTTCAATGTCATTGTGAGCCCTTATGTTAAAGATTTCCCGTGATGAATGAAAATGGATCATAGGTATTCCATTTCCATGACCTTATATCGAAACAAAGTTACACAGCGAGTTGCGATGAGCAGACTTTATCAAATCAGAAGTTATACAGTTTAGTTAACAAACCAATGGCGACTGTGTGTGCCGTGTGGGTTTCTTTTTACCTCCTTAGCGCCCTAATCAACTTGTGAACTTGCTGATTCAGGACCTCTCCCATCCATCGCACTCTCTGTAACTGGTTATACAACTACCATCAAACTTCATGAGATCGGGTAACTGGAGAAGCTCAACGGAACAATTTTGTTTGCGTGATTGCGTGACAGCCAGTGGATAGGGGCTGGCCCGTGGATCCCCCGGTATGAACTCACAAAAAAGCATATAAATTCGATACTAATTGTTGATAAAAGAATCTGCGTTTTATGATTAAGGTTCCCGATATCGAAATCCAGGGTAGAAATTAAGAGAAGGTTTGATGAGATCAATGAACGATAGTGAGATTTCAAGCTCTGATGGTAACCTACATGAACAAGAAGCTGAGATAGTAGGTGAATTACTCTAGTAAAGTGACCCGTTCAATCATGTAGCTCTGCCCATCTTGACCGTCAATTTATAACTCTCTTTACTTCAGCCCATAGAGACCCGCTAAAAATTACTCATAACCGAAAACATCATGATAAAGACCCATTATGACCCAAAGAATGATAACCGGGTTTCTTTTGCCAGGTCATTGATAATCTCAAATGCTAAGTAACAACCATAGAAATAATACTGAATGTCAGATCATTGCTTACCTGAAAATTATCGAAGTCTCGAGCGGGGATATTATCATCAAATTCTCTCATCATATCCCAAGGCCCATCTCCAACTCCAACTAATACAATTGAAAGTGGAAGTTTGCTAAAACATAAAGAGCAAATAACAATTCCTTATGAGCACATAGAAATATCAAACAACTTAATCTGTAAAAGATAATGAATACAAAAGTTTCAAGACAAACACCTCGCTTGAACAATGGCGTCTACAGTTCTCTGTTCTTGTGGACTTAAATGACCAGACTCAGTATCAACACTTCTTGTTACCTGCACAACAATATAATTAAAGACTAACAGGTTCAGCTTGCAACAGGTCAATTATTAGTACAAGTCCAAACTGTCGGGATGAGGTTAGAATGCCTTGCTAACAACTTGTGTCTGTCTTTTTTACATTAGTTGCAAAATATGACAACGTTACATTCAACCCATATGACCCACTAGGTATCTTGTAAATACATCCATATATAATGATTCAACTTTTATTGAAACTTTAGACACTGCAAACATCAAACTATGATTTGCAGACATGGCGGTGCATACTGGTCACAATCCAACATCAAAATCCATGACATACATGCTCAATTGTTATAGATCAACTGATCAGCATTCACAAAAACCAAAGGAACTCATACTGATCAAACATAAAAACTACCTGCCCATCTGCAATAATTAACAACACATGATACTGGCCCCCACTTTCCTCAACTATAGTCATAGCCTGTTCGATGACAGGGGCAAATGATGTTGGTCCTGTAACAACACGAGAAATAATCAGAGAGACTAAGAAGCACCAGCTAAAAGGCAAAATATAAACAAAAACAGTAGAAAATATCTCAGACCTGCAAGCTTTAAATGTGGGATGATTTCTCTGTACCTACTTAATACTTCTTCAAAGCCATTACAAAACCTATCTCCTGGATAAAAGCTGAAAACATCTTGATCATGTGTTGATGCTGCCGGTTGTTAGCAAAAGCAAAATGTAAGATTTAAGATCCACATTTATTTAATTATGATTACAAATGATAGTTGTTAGCTTACAGAACTATACCATCTCCAAAACCATAACATGGAATCAAGTTATCCTCATCAAAGGCAGCTAAAGTTTTCCCAATAATAGTTATTGCTTGCTCGTAGGGATTCAAACTATCTCCAATATGATGTAGACTTTTTCTGTTGAAAGACCTTGAACCTATTTTAACCAACAAATACTTAACATGCTTCTCCATAAGTATCATGATTAAGAGAAAAAAACAAGAACAATAAAGTTACCGGTCCACTCATTGCTCTTAGTGAAGTCGATACCAACAATAAGGTTAGAAGATTCAAGCCCTGCACGTGCAAGAGCTTCAGTAACCTGCACAAAATGTGAAAGTTAAAAAGTGAAAGTATCATCCTACTTGTAATGGATTTTTCTAGCAAACTATTAGTAACAAAACACAAAATATGCTATTACTTCCACTAACGTAGCCATCATAAAAGTTCTACCAAAAGAAACAAACTATTAGCACTACTTGCACATGCTACAACAAAACACACAATATTACAAAAAGTATGACGTATTATCGATAAAGATCTACCAGGAATCGATATATACAAGAACTGATCCAAAGAGTAAAGACAAAATATTGTATAGCATTATCTAAATTCTATAACAAGATTGACATAGACCAACTGACCATAAGATCCTAATAGATACAAATAATATACCATTCGATATCACATCTTCCAAACTCCATACATAATACAAACAATTCTACCTGTTCCAATGAACTGTAATTATCTGCAATTCTTGAATACCTCCGGTCAAGCTTCTTCTGCGGTCTAGACGGAGCTGGCGCAGGAACAGTTGAAGGAAACGGAGCAGGATAGTGTTGTGGATATGCTGGATAAGCCTCCTGAACAGGATAATCTTGAATATTTTGCGGTGGATATGAATAGGAATGTTGGGGACTACTGCCATAGTGGCTTCCAGAAAACGATGAGGACGACTGAAATGATGATGACTGCCTGTAACTCGGCCCTTTTGAACTTTTACCCCCCATCAAATTGAACAAAATCAAATTAACTTATCTGCAAGATTCCACAAAAATCTCTTTAAACAATCTCCAATAAAGCAAACTGGATGATACCCTAGATATAAAAGATGATGAAATATTAATACTTTCTCTCCACGCATTCAACAGAGTAAAACACTGGTATTTTCCATAAAACCCTAATAAGCGGTTACAAAGAAACTTCGCCGACTATAGACTAAGAAATTGTCTGCATTACGTGTAAGACTATTAAATCGATTGTTTATTTTTAGAAAAAGAGAAGAAAGCAACATTCTATAGAAAATTTGTTGATTAGTCGGATGCACGTCCACCTACCACTTATGTCACCGGCATGTAGGTTATTATTAATCTCTTATTATTCAACAATCGACACAAATCAGATCTGCAAATTCGATCGAACAACAAGCAATCGAAATCAACGCCATTGATACTCGAAACGAGACTAAAATTAGACCTAATCGCCGATTTCAATCAGAATAGATGATATGAAAGTAATGAATCATCAATCTACACAAAACGAATCAGAAATAGTAAAACCTTGATTGAATTAGGGGAAACAGCATCAGTTGTGGTTTGCAATCACTTTCTTCAAAGCATCAATGGTGGATTCCAAATGTCTCCGAAAAGTAACAGTGCTTTTTGGATGAATTAGTTGATTCCCTTTTGAAGTTTTAGAGTGCACATGGTGGATGAAGAAAGTCTACCCAATTTCTTAGTGCGAAATCATTTGAAATGGGTGTTTGTTTATTGAGTTGTAGGCCACACAAGTTGTTACAATATGGATGTATTTTATGATAGCGAAATGGATGATGAAATATTATTAGTTTTATCGATGGAAGAAGGGTCCATCTTTTTAAGGAACTCAAATCAATTAAATTGAGTTATGGGTATTATAATATATATTAAGAAGTTTGGTCGGTGACTACATTGTACTTTTGTGAGTTTGCATATTGGCCACCAGAAGTTAGTTATTTACACAGAGGTCCTTCTTACGTGTCAGAGAAAAGTATGTGTTACCACGTGCTTTCATCTCATAAAGCTTTCTTTTTCTTCATTTGTTTTGTAGAAGTGGATGTTCCTTTTTTGCGAAGAAGGACGGTGTTCCGGCGGTGGTAGAAACGGCAATTGGAGGTGAGAATGGTCCCCTCGATCTTTGTCAGTTTATTACGCGCCGCTTACCGTCAGAGTTCTCCGATTTTGGGTTCGGGTTCGGTTCTGCATGTTGTCGTTTGTTGTTGATTTGGGTTTTTAAGTTTTAAAATTTAGTTTTTTTGGGGATCGAACTTATGTTTGGTCTGATTTCGGGTTCGGGTTCGGGTTCTGGATGTTGTTGTTTGTTGTTGATTTGGGTTTTTGATAATGAGAGTTTTATTGTATGTTCGTCCTGCGTATTGTTCGGTTTGATTAATTTGTTTTCATTCTTCTATTTAGTTTTGTTCTTGATTCAAAGTACGTTTGGGTTGATTTTTGAAAGTATGTGCTGGTTAATAATGATTAATCCTGCTTCGACTACAAATCTGTCAAGTTAGCAGTGAGGTAGATAGCTTCCTTAATTGTTGTTTACTTTAATGAAGATATAGAAAATTGGTTTTTATGTTGATCGTTTATATTGTTTTTTGGTTCAACCTTGGTTTTTTATGTTCTGATGTATTGTTTTGCATGGTTGGGTCTTTGTTTTGGCTTTAGGTTTGGTAGTGATTTTTGAGTGTCTATGCTGGTAAATGGAGTTTGATTGTTGTTCAGTTTAATGCAATGAAGTTATAGGAAATTAGTTTTTATGTTCATGGTTTATGTTTTGTTTGGTTAGTTACATTGGACATTTTAGAGTTGGACAATTGTTGTTGTATATGTCATCTGATTGATTGTTGTTTAGTTACATTGGAAGACATTTTAAAGTTATAGTTGTTTTATTGTGGTTTAGTTACATTTTAAAGTCCATCTTTTGCAATTAAGGGTTACCAACTACAATATAAAGACCAGCAGTAGCACTCACGTTTTGCATCAATTACCAGACCCCTGCAACAGTACCTAACAAATCGGGGAAACACTTAAAAATGTATGACAAGTAGCGCTACTACATCTACTATGCAATCGTATAAATAATGCTTACTGATAACTTTATGTTACGCAAACAGAAAAACGTATCCGTACGTAAGTCGCGGCAACGCACGGCTTTAAAATCTAGTTTTTTTATAACAAACTCACACGCTTATATGAGTTATTTTTTATTTTTATTTTATATCATATGATTGATTAAAGTCTATCATCAGTAAATAGGATTTGAACTTACGTTAAAAAATCTTACCATTTAAACTTTAATTTATTTTCTTACTAAACCCAAACCTGTCTAGTTATAATTTATTGAGTTTTTAAACTTTTGAGACTCAATTCGAAGTCAAGTTAATAAAGTTGCAATTAATCATTTTGGGTTGATTAGATTCATATTTAAAAAGTATATAATTGCATTTAAAAAACTTATATTTTTTTAACTTACATATCATAAGATTTAAAACGTCAAAATTAGAGCTCGTTAAAAAATTCATCCTAACAATAAACAAGCAAATATGAGAGTGATAGATAGAAAGAGATGATACAACTAAACTTTAGGAATGCTTTGTTTTTGTTGTATTTTAAATTCTTTAATAAGTTAAAAATATTTTTACTTATTATAACTTTTAATTTTAATTATTTTTGGTTTATAAAAATATTACTTTTTGAAACACCGATTTTAAAATATTTTGTATTTTTAAAAAAGTTTGATGTTCTAGAAAATTTTTCTTTGTATAAAAATTTATTATTTTAAAAATAATTATAATAAAAAGATATATCTCTTAATTTATTAAAAAACTATTTTTAATATAAAAAAAGTTAAATAATATTATTAGTATCTAATATAATTATTTAACAGGAAAGAAAAGTAAGACAATTAAAAAAATGATGAATATGATACTGTCACGTGTCCCGTTAGTTACTCTTTTATTAGAGTAAAAAAATTTATAAAAGTAAAATGTTTATAAAACCATTCAAGATTTTGGATGTTATAATAAAACAAATCAAAGCTTTTATAATAAATTTAGTATATGAACTCAAAATGACGGGGAAATCTTCCCAAGATTCTCAAAATGATGGAGAAATCTTCTCAAGATTCGAAGATCGACAACGGGTCTAACTTAATATCGCGTTTAAGATTCTCAACTTTTTGTTATGTATTGGAAACATGTATTATGTCACTTGTGTTACACCTGCAAGTTTAGATGACACACATTTTGAGTTTGTCCACTCTACCTAAATTGTTTGAAATTTTTAATCATCTTCCTATTGTGATGTATTTTTTAAAAATTAAAATAAAATTAGTGGTCTTAACATACTTTTAACTTACTCCAAGTTAATCTACATAACATGTTTCAAGTGAGGATTAAACCCACCATCTTATGGATGAAAGACATACACCTTTACCACTAGACTATACTAGTGATTATATGTAATTTTCAAATATGCTCCAAAAAAATGCAAAGGAATAAGCATACAAACACGTGAAACCCGTGTTCCAAAAAAGTAATGTAACAGATGTGTGGATATTCCAAACATAATATGCGTCTTGCTTGCAACATTTAGAATCGTTATCATGTCTTTAAAGATATATCACCACTATGGTCAAGAGATTGATAACGGTCTGGCTCGATAAAAATATCCCTCCTACATGTTATCTGAATCAATTGTGCATTTGGCTAGGCTCACTTAAGACGAAGAAGCCAAAGAAACTTCTTCTTAAGGTTCCATTGATGATTGCTTGGTGGGTTATTTAGAAGTCACGAAATAAAGCCATCTTTTAAACTAAAGATGTAAAAAATAAGTTTATTTTTAATTCGATTGTTTAAATTACTCACAGGTGGTATTATAAACAGAAATAGCACGGATAACATGTGATGGAGCAAGTGGTTTTATATATAAAGGTGATTTATGTAATTCTTTTTATTTTGTTATTGGTTAATTTTTCTAACGGATATTTCTTTATATATAAACTAATTTTGCCGTAAAAAACTATTGTTTACATAATGAGATTTGTAAATGATTTTTCGTTATCAATTATAATAAGTACAAAAATTGAAGTTGTAGTCTAACTAATTTATGTTATTTATAACTTAAATTTATTTATTTATTATATGGTGCTTAATCATATAACTGGTATTTGTGAGTAAAAGACAATTAAGATGGTCAAATTTACAAAAGTTAACTTTTCTCCTTAAACTCTTAAAAGTAATGTTAAAAGACAACCCCGTAATTCTCAAATATATTATAATACAAATATAATTTTACAAAATGTTACTTAAAAATGTCTGGTCACGTACTAAAACGTTAGTCGTCCTTGGTTGAATATATGGATCCTAACTCCACTCATATAATCTATTGTATCATAACAACCACCATAACCCAAAATAAAGTAATGTCTCATGACATGTAACAAGTTGATCCACGTAATGTTGCATCCTCAAACATATATAATCACAAAAAAATAATTTATAACACACATTCTATCAAATGATTTTACCCATATAAGCAACAAAAGGCCTTTGGTCTAGAACTACATAAGCGTTTATAACAACACACTTGAGCTCAACCTCCTTTACAAGCCATTACAAAATAAAGAGTAGATTAGATCTTTGTTAACCACCAACCATTTGGTTGAGTGGTAATCTCATGACTTTCTCCAAGAAATGTTGTAAGTTCGAGTCTCACCGACAGCAAATGGTGAGTCAGGTTTTACCGCAGTAAGCCTTCAAGTGATAGATTTTTCCAAGAATTGATGGTTGGTGAGCTTGGGATACATAGTGCTATCTAATGCTCAAGGGTGTATGATGCCTTTTTGGCTTTCGACATCAAGATACCTTGGATAGCTGGACGTTATTACTTGACTGTTCAAATAAAAACTTTTTCTATTAAAAAAAAGCTTAAATACATGTGAATAAACAAACGTTTCTCAAACTTAAGGGGTGGTAATGATAATTACCGAATAATAAGTCAAAATTAACTTTTATTACAAGTTCCAACCTAGATCACACATCGCCGTCGGACATCGGCTGTCGGACTTCCAACTCCGGCGACTCTCTCTCTCACACACACACACACACACTGAGATCTTTACATAATAATATTATATTCACACATACTGCAACTTGCATACACACCTTCATCACCCCCAACAGTGATTCCATATATTCCTTCCTTCATCCTTTGAAAAACAACACAATGAATTTACAGCACCTAGGGTTTTCACTTTTCATGGAATCACGCACCTGAAATCGTATTGTATCTCACCGGAAAATGAAGTCGACCGCCGGCGAACTCATTCGCCGGAAAAAGCTACTGAAGCAGGTGCTGCTAGGGCTAATCGTGTTACTCGGTTTGATTTGTTTGTACAATGGTGCGACATTCGCCCCTACGTTGCCGAGAGTCGAAGAGGTTATTGCGCTTGACGACGGTACGGATCCGGTCATCGGAAGTTTTGTACCGAAGCGTGATTATTTCGATGAGTTGTTTGAAGATCAGGAGCAGAATCCTGAAGTTCCCAAAAGCTTACCTGTAAGTCGGTATTGGACGGTTTAGGGTTGTTTGAAACTGATTAAATGATTAGGTTTGTTTAATTTGTTTGATTACTTGTGGTTTTGATGAAGGTTTGTGATATGAGGTACTCGGAGTTGATACCTTGTTTGGATAGACATCTTATCTACCAGATGAAGATGAAGCTTAATCTGACATTAATGGAGCATTATGAACGACATTGTCCACCTGCAACTAGGAGATATAATTGCCTCATTCCTCCTCCAGTTGGATACAAGGTTAGTTTACCATTCAGATGTTGATTTTGCAATTAGGCGAACAGAGAGTAGGTGTGAATGATAATTGGTGTTGTATCCAGATCCCGATTAGGTGGCCGGAAAGCAGGGATGAGGTTTGGAAGGCAAACATACCGCATACTCATCTTGCGCAGGAGAAATCGGATCAAAACTGGATGACGGTGGTTGGGGAAAAGATCAGATTTCCTGGTGGAGGAACCCATTTTCATTATGGTGCTGATAAGTACATAACTTCGATTGCATCGGTAGGTCATCTTGATATCATTGACTACTTTTTAAGTTATAGTTTAAAGAATTAGTGCACACTATTGTTTGATTACACTTTTGTTTGATTAACTTGCATAACCATCATGATGATATAGATGCTCAAGTTTCCTGGTGATAAACTCAACAATGGAGGAAATATCAGAACTGTTCTTGATGTGGGTTGTGGGGTTGCAAGTTTTGGGGCTTATCTTTTACCCTTAGGTATCATAGCTATGTCTCTTGCACCAAATGATGTGCATCAAAATCAAATTCAGTTTGCGCTTGAGCGTGGGATTCCATCAACATTAGGAGTCTTGGGTACCAAAAGACTGCCTTACCCAAGTAGATCGTTTGAGTTGGCTCATTGTTCGCGTTGTAGGATAGATTGGCTCCAGAGGGATGGGATTCTGCTTTTAGAATTAGATAGATTGCTTAGACCAGGAGGTTATTTTGTGTATTCTTCACCAGAAGCATATGCACATGATGATGAGAATAGAAGAATTTGGAATGCTATGCATGATCTATTGAAAAGGATGTGTTGGAGAGTTGTTTCAAGGAGAGATCAGACGGTTATATGGGCTAAATCACTAAGTAATAGCTGTTACCTTAAAAGAGCACCGGGAACCAACCCGCCTCTGTGCAGTGCAGATAGTGATCCAGATGTCAGCTGGAATGTGCAGATGAGAGCATGCATTACTCCATACTCTACAAGTAAGTGGTGTCTAATTGTATAATTTCTGCAGTATATATATATCTGTTTTTAATACTTTTTATTTGGTAATACAGAGATGCACAAGGGAAAAGGTAGTGGACTTCAGCCATGGCCGAGTAGGCTTAGTGCACCACCTCCTCGCCTTGATGAAATTGGTGTTAGTGCTGATCAGTTTCAAGAAGACACTGTAAGCATCTAATTTACTGAAGAAATTGTTGTTGGTTGTTTACTGATAGTTAAGTGTTACATAATCGTCATGATGTGATGCAGAACACATGGCATCAGAGAGTGACCGACTATTGGAAGCAGATGAGATCAGTGATACAGAAAGATTCGATTAGAAATGTGATGGATATGAACTCAAATCTTGGTGGATTTGCTGCTGCTCTCAAGGATAAAGATGTATGGGTGATGAATGTTGCTCCAGTTAACGCGTCTTCGAAATTGAAGATTATTTATGACCGTGGATTAATTGGAACAGTTCACGATTGGTTTGCACTTTCTTTATAAAACATTTAACAACTTTTCATTTTTCAACTACATCTTCAAAAATCACAACCCTGGAACATTCTAATGGGATTGTGTGCTTGCAGGTGTGAATCTTTTTCAACATATCCACGCACTTACGACCTGCTTCACGCATGGTCGGTCTTCTCAGAGATTGAGGATCGTGGCTGCAGCGTGGAAGATTTACTAATTGAGATGGATCGTATGCTAAGGCCCGAAGGGTTTGTCATCATAAGAGACAAGTCAACTATTGTTGACCACATCAGAAAGTTCTTGACTGCCTTAAGATGGGATGGATATTCATTGGAGGTAGAACCGAAAACCGATGCTCTATCTCTTAGTGATGAAAGGGTTGTCATTGCTAGAAAGCAACTATGGGGAGATGATAATGATGATGAAGAGGAGGCTGCAAGATTTTGAATCTTTATTTTTTTCAATGAGGTAACTAGAGTTCTATACTCATTTTTCATAGATGGATTCTAAAATACATTATGAATTTATTTTAAGGATATTTTGGATAAATCGAGGAAGATGGCGATGCAGATTGCAGAAGGTATATTGGACATATTTTCTTTTTGATATATTTTTATCGACGTGCGTAAGATTTTGTAAATCTATCTAGCATTTGAGTAAAGAAGGGGACACAAGCAGCATAGATGGATGTATTGGACAATTTCATAACTATTTATATCTTATTTATCATTCACTTGTAGAAGCTCTAGAGTTTTAATCCTTCATGTAATGAACAATTTCATATGTATGGGAATCTTATGTTATTGTTATAATCTAGAACATATTCTGCTAACTTGTTTGAGGAACCAGGGCGGGTATGGTTTAAGTGTCACCAAACCTATAACTATGTTTCAGTCTTTTAAATTTTTAAAGCCGATTGGTTTCGGTTAAATATGGGTGGTTAATTCAGTAAGTTAAAAACCTATAACTAATGTTTCAGTTTAATAATTTTCATTTTTCAAAGCCCACTGGTTTCGGTTAATTATGGTTTGGTTAATCTAGTTAGTTAAAAAACTATAATTAATGTTTCAGTCTTTTAATTTTCATAGCCGATTGGTTTTAGCTAAATATGGTTTGGTTAATACAGGTAAAGAAAAACCGATAACTAATGTTTCAGTCTTTTAAATTCAAAGCTGATATGTTTCAGCTAAATATGGTCTGGTTAATCCAATTAGTAAAAAGATGTTTTGATTGATTTATCGTTTTACCACCAGTTCTAGACACCAAGAACCATCGATTTAAAATACTTAAGTTAATAAAATTCAATTATATACTAGGTTAAATAAAACACAACAAACATGTTATTTTGTAAAAATGAGCAAGCGGTATGTTAACTAAAAAGGAATGTAACAAATCCAATACAATATGTAATCACTTATTAAAAAACATATTTGACTATATGTTGATTTTTAAGGCTATTCACTTGCAACATCTCAATTGGTTTGATTATTACTTTACTCACACCTACCCAAATACCAAAACTGAACTAACATGACCCAATACAGACTTGCCCTTAAATAACAAAAAAAACGTTGAAAACATAAACCTAAAACAACTTCATTAATTCTAGAAAACATGTAAAAAAAAGCATTTGGTTTGGTTTATATTACATGACACACGAAAAATAAAGTTTAGATACAACCTCAGGGTAACTATGTAACTTCATGATTAGCAAATTTTATGGGATCAATCTTTGTTTTTGTTTCACTGGCGATGCCCTTCAGGGAGGGTAACTACCTTGTGGAAGGGCACGTGTCGTTGAGGCAAAGATCCATCTTCCTCGTCGTCATCAAATTCAAGAACATAACTGCCAAATTAAAACCAATTTAAGAGTCAAGTAAAAAATAAAAATAAAAATGGTATGAAATTTGACTTTCATGGTCAAACAAGTCATTTCTCAAACAAAGGTCAATCAAAAACAAATTGTTTGTTGTTATTGTAGGTTCTTTTAGAAAATAACAACTAAACCAATAGAAACCAATAAAAGAGTCAATTTCCATTCTCAAGATTGATTTCCTTGACCACAAAAGTCAATACATCACCATTTGTTTTATTTGGAATATGATGGCCTGTACTGCTTGCCCCCAAAATTGGTGGTTTTAAACGTGTTTAAAACAACCATAGCAGTGCTTGCTGCACAAATTTTGTGCGGCAAGTCAATGAGAGACCACTAACTTCTTTTTTTTTCTCATAACAATTTATCACACTTTCTCCCTTCTAACAAAATCCACAATTATCTATCATTACAAATACAAAATCTTCCTTTAAGAGACGTTTAATTCAAAACTGCAACGTTTACACTTTTAGATTGATTGCAAGTTATTACCACTTGGCACTATTTGCTATGGGTGGGTTGGGTAACAGATCAAAAGTCAAAACAGGTCGTTTTTAAGTACGTGCCGGGTTGGGCAAAACAATGCATCTTTTGTCCATTTTTTTAAAATATATAAATAACTATGCACCAAAAATATATCATTTTGAATCTTTGCATAAAACAATTTAGGAGGCCATATTGAAGATATACTTTGTGCTTCAACTCATTTGATTGTTCCCCTACATCGCATATCTTTCATAAGTAATTTCATAGGACAAATGAGTTTAAACTTACTCGTCAGTTTTCCTCTGTAAATTTTCACATGAAGTCCAGAAACAACAGCAACAGCAGCAGGAGAATGACAAATACATTAGTTACATGTCATTGGCATAATGGCATCATAAAAGAAGCTGAAATATGAAGTGTCAATAAAAAGGTGTATGGAGTAAAATTACCTTGCGAGTATTCACAACAGTTGCTTTATACAGAGCAGTGGTTCCAGGATAAACTGCCAACACATGTTTTCCAGGAGGGAAATCTTGAGCAGTAGATGGATCGTTTCGTTTCGGGAATGGTATAATATGGGACATAGGCAGCTTATACTTCCTAAAATCATTTAAAAAAACATCTTGAGCTAAAAAATAGAAAAATTGATCTAAGCATAATTCAAAAGGTGTCAAGTTTGAATTTCCACAATCAAAAGTGGAGTCTAGTTACATGTGCCAAAATGAGAAGATGAGGCGGTTTGGTTAACAGATTAAACTTGAAGAAGATTTTAATGTCCGTTTGGCTGCTTTTAGCTTAATATTTATAATTTGACATATTTGACCAGTCAAAAGTTGAAATAGTATAGACCAATTTTCAGATGAACAGTTTCAAATTGCCCCCACTAATGCTAAACCTAGTTTAGGACATTAAATCATAAACACCATATACCTCTGGCCAGCTGGTTCTTCATCATCACCTGGTTCCTCATCAAGAACTTCAAATCTGCATAATGTCACAAATCATATAGACATTCAACAGATACTACAGAAAACATCAAAAGTCACATAATAAACTCCCATATATGCATTCAAATCTTTCAATATACGAAATGTGTTTCAAGTTACCATCAGTTGAAGAATTTATACAAGTTTCTTTTTCGGCTTGTATTTTTAAGAGCATTATCAGATCGTGATCTAATAAGCCAACACGCAATGTACCTAACATACTATTCTTTTTAACTTCAGTGCAACTACCAATGGGTAAACAGAAGATATAATTAACAGATTAAGCAATTTCATCGTAGCACAATGAGAGTTCCATAATCAACATATTGCTTATAATTTTTACTGAATGCTGATACACCAATTATCAACAAACAGCATGCATGTTACTCCAAATTGAATAAAGACTGAAATACTGAATCTGAAATATACATACTCTCGTGTTTCCCTATCAAAGTGAATTACTTTGACAATGAACCACTCATCTTTGTCAGCATCCTCCTGAGTTACCCTAGCGGCAACCTGTCAAAGTTATATTTACATGCCACAATCATCATACATTCAAGCATAGTAAAATAAGAAAGGACGCTAATAAACTCATCTCTAAAAAAGAATTGAAAATATAAAATTGTAAAAAAGTGTGAAATTACTTGTTCCCCCTTTAAGCTTGCAAGATAATCAAGGTGGTTCCGAAGAGAAGGAGAGACCCTTGGTACATCTGGATCAGCTTTCATTCTTTTCTTCTTCTGATCATTACCTTCTGCGGTATAAAAGAACTCATAAAGCTTTTGGTAGAGTATACAAATTATGAAGGTTGTCAAGGATAATTATGAACAAAAGAAGAAAGGAACAGGGTTGTCAAAATATCTCTGATCAATGAAGATCTTATACAATTGAATATGATTACCAAACTGATAACTGTGATAAACACACAATTATATTAAACAAAGACAAGAAGGGAAGAAAATGTTTTATCAAGCATATTCTCACCCATCCTTCTCCGCTGTTGGCCAGTAGGCCCAGAAGGTATCAAAGCATCCAACTGACTCAACAACTGACTGGAAACACTGCACCCAAAATAAATTAAAAAAGGTAAGAACTGCTGTTGAGGAAAAAATATATATAATGAAAAAACAGTTTAAGGATAGACATACGCCACTTCATTTTCTGAAAGTTCTTTTGCTTGGATGTAGAGCATTTTAAGCTTTGAAAGCGAAGTATCACCAGGCTTTTCCACCACCTCAGGAGCTGCATGGTAAGAGAATTACAATTAGAATATTATTCAACTAAGAACACAGATTAATAGATATAATATACTTCAAAATGTTATAGACACTACAATGTAAATTAGACAATTGTAATGATACGCAGTGGCTATTTTGTAAAACTACACGATGGACCTTTCTATGGGGCTGTTTGACAATTTCTGAATCATTAAGTGTTGAACCAATAAGAGGTCTGAACCAAGTGCTGAACCATTAAGAGGTCTGAACCATTAAGAGCTAGTATATTGCTAACTATTCAAAGGCAAATGTCTGACCAATTCAGATAAGAGGTATTAACCATTCAGCATTAGTATAATGCTTAACCATTAAGAGGCAAATGTTTGAACCATTCAGACATTTGCTCGCGAAACAAACAGTCTGAACCATTAAGTGCTCAACCATTCAGAGGCTGATTAAGATGCTGCCAAACAACCCCTATGTAGCTTCTACTATGAGTGGGATCTTACGGGTATTAAAAAAAGGGAACAAGAAGAAGGAAAAAAGGGGTCTTTAAAGCCAAGGGTCTCAACTGGGAGTAGCTTTTCTATCCCTAGGATAGAGGAAATGTTTGCTATCCTCCCACCCTCCCCAGCCCTAGTAGTAGCTTCTGTTATATGCCTATATGTGGGATTTTACTGGGTATCTTTAGAAGATTGACCTATAGGATCAAACTCATATTGGGATGAATAAGACAATAAGACACCTATTTATATAGTTGGCATTACTTACAACTGTGTTAAAATCTTAAATGAGTGGCATTTATTCAGATGGAAAGCCGCATAAAAGACAGAATCTTGCTAATTAAAACAAAATCCACCAAAATAGAAAGAAAATCTTGTGAACTTGGAATCTCTAATTAAAAAAATAAGAATAATCAAATAGCTACAAGCACAAGAGTCAAGACCAATATCTGTAGCCCTGATTTAGCTGCAGATTTTGACTTGGGACCAGAGTGTAACATAATGCCTATTTTACAAGTTAAGAAGGCTACCTGTTCCTTCAATAAAAGTGTCTTACAAACGCTACTAATAAAACTTGCTATTCAATCAATCTCAAACATCATTCATTTCTTTTTTGTTATTAGCACCAGTTTTCATGTAACTGCACAGTTTCATTCTGTTCTCCAATAGGAAACCTCCAAAAAAGTTAACAATATGATAAATAATTATATATACACATGTCTACTGTTATCACATTCCCCGTTAAAAACACAGCCAATTATCCACAATACATGATGGCTTTACGCATATCAGATTCTGGAATTTCTTAGCATAGCGAGTAAATTACTAACTCTCGAGCATAAAAATCAAATATGCAATTTAGGTATATAAATATTCATACAACATCAAACAGACTTGGTTCAGAGACAGATCCTATTCGATCAACTATATCCATCGTAGATACCAAACCCTAGAGAACCAAATTAGAAATGAAAAATACTAGCATAAGTCTTTCAATATTTGATAACAAAAAACAAAGAACCGAACACTAAGATATTGTTTGTTCCTATAATAAAGTAAACTCACAAAATTCCATACTAAAAATACAACGAAAATAAGAAAGCATAAGGGTAAATAGTAAAGCTGGCATGATACTTACTTGATTGTAGCTTTTTATGCATCTTGTTAATTTCAAGGAGGATCTCCTCTTGATCTTTCCTTAAACGATCAAGCTCCTTAGATTGATCCAAAATTCCAGCAATGTCCGGCGAGGACATGTTTTTCCCCAATATCAAGAAATTACAAAGCTTTTCTCAAGATCTTCAGCTATGCTGCAAAAATGAAGCAATTGTGTTCTTAAAAGGAACGCCTGAGGGTTTTCTAGTATCTTTGATCAACAAGAGGATTAGATATTTACTTATCATAGGAAAAGGGATGGAAGTTCAAAGGGTGAAATTTGCGGATAAAATCGAAAGAGGGTTGTGAACAAAAAGGTTATAGTAGGTGGAAAATGTATTAAATTTGGGACCAACAACATTAGTTTGGCCCATTTCATTTAAGAGCGTACACGGTGCTTGACTTAGCTAACGCTTTGCGCTGGGTCCAGATAGGGGTCGGATCGCTTCGTAATTTGATGTACGCAGCCTTACTCTGCACTTTGTGAAAGAGGTTGTTTCCCTCGGCTTGAACCCATGACCTCAAGGTCACAAAGCAACAACTTTATCAATTGCTCGGTTGCTCCAAGGTCCGCCCTCACCCATTTCAGTTAAGATGATTTTTAGTAATATCCAAGTTTCAATCATCATGTGAGTTTATTAGCTAAACAAACGGAACATTAATCCTAAATCAATTATAATCCATGAAGATACGAAAGCTGAAAGACCATGGATTTAGTCATCTTCATTTTTAACCTCTAGTAAACAATTAAACACTTAATCGGTGCAACACTGAGTTTAGCATCAAGGGGAAAAAGTTAGATAGTCAAAGTTTGATCATAGAAACATAACATTTATATTCGCATACTTCAAGTTACCTTAATTTTCACACTTTGGTTAACATTTATAATTTCATCCTCCAACTGCTTTATGCTACATAGCGTTAAGAGAGACAAAAATACAATTTATGGAATTCATACACATCTTCAACCTCGAATCACAAGCCTCTTGTAGTCTTTGATATCAAGATCATTTATTCACATGCCTACTCAACAATACAACTCATACAAGTAAAATAGTTAGGATGCTTCTTAAACTAACCTGTTTTGCTATGATTTCTCGGTTGCTACACTTCCACAATAGTCATGTGAATAGATACCTTGATAGAAATATTAATTAGTCATTAACATTAAAATTTCTAGATATATTAATTAGTCATATAAAAATATCAAAATTTTGTAATCATAATTGAATTTTAGTTTGGCGGAAAAGAAATGTTGCAAATATACAAGGCATGTCGCTACAAAGATTATTGTATCTTTATTAATTGGTTATATAAAAGCAAATATTACCATCTCGCCAATAATTTCATATTAGTATTACGAATATAAAAAATTGCTTTTTTACTATTGAGTTCATGTTGTTCAAACTAAAAAGTTTAAAAATCCTTCTTTTATTATACTAATCTAAACTGTATTAGAGTACATACATCTAAGTTACAAAACTGCAAGGGTTTGTCAAAATTTCAAATTGACAATTTGACACCACAAATAAAACTGGACCTTAAAAACATATAGCTAGCCTCTTTTCCATGCTAAAATCCAAACTGCAGAACAATGTACAACTATCACTACATCAGTACAGGTAACTAGAGCAACATTGCTTTGGATTTTAAGAAAAGTTTCAGGTTCATGAAGCATGAATGCATACATAAATGTAGCCTTCTGGAATTAGTGCATGAAAATAAATGTAGAACCAAAATAAATTGTTCTTTTCAACAATTAGGTCTTCTATTTGAAATTTATTGTATCAACAAAAAGACAACACCTCCATTAATGTAAGTGAAAACAAATGTAACTTTATATTGTGTGTTAACACATACTACCTATTGAAGTCTGCAGATTAATATCGCTTTAAGACCAAAGTTTTTGGTATTTTAAGCATTAACTCTTAATATACAAAAAATGGTCAGGGTCACAATATACAGAAACAATCAGGGGCTAACTGCATAACCCACAACATACTGTAACAAATCCCATCTTACCAATGCATCAAAGTCAACTCGTGATCATCATTTTAAGGGTAAAGTACCAAAATATCATCTTGTGCTTAAACAAAAACCCTAGAGACATTAGGGAGCCAATCGTCATGTAAACCCTAGTTTTATTTCTATTCATAAACAAAAACCCTAACTTGATTCCAACATACATGAACACCAACATATTCTCAACTCTCTAAACACAATAAACCCTAGATCCAAGCAACACACTATCATGGTGTTAATATATGGTAATTCTATCAATAACAGGCGTGTTTGTAAGCAAAAATCCACATTATAAACTCGCACACTATATATGATTGATCCATTTGAAAAACAAAAACATTAAACCGTCGGAATTAATGATTCGTTCAGCAAGTAAACAGATACAAATAGGAAGAGAAGAGCAGCACTCACGTATGATAGATGAAATCCTCAACCTTCGTGAAGTTCTATAGAGCAATTCTTCACGTTTCGAAGAGATACGACACAAGTGGATCTTACTGTAAGCAGATGATGATGATTGTTTGAAGAACTCAAGAGGATTTTCGCGGGGGAGGGAGACAACAATAACACAATAAAATCACATAATTGCTTGCAATTTACACGAAATTCCCCGTTTGATAATAATCTGGAATATGATTAGGGAAGTGTAAAAATCGATCGATCTATGGTGTTTGATTTTGGGGTCTTGACATGAATTCTTATTTGTTCTTCATTTCGAAAGATCAAGTCATTCAACGTTTAGAGGTCCTTTTATAAGGATATACTAATCTTTATAACATTAGCATCTTATTATTTTTTTTATCGTTATAATTATGTTTAAAAATTAATTTTTTACTGTTTTTTCCAAATTACAAAAGAATTTGAAATGCTTTTAATATTATTTTTTCACGCATATTTAGGCACAACCACTTTCACAAATATTATAAAATTTATAAGGGTTGAATAATGTTTTTTTCAATTTACAGATAAATAATAATATTTTTTCTCTTCTCCATTCTCAAACACTCAAAACCATTCTATATAATATAAGAAATACACTCACTAACGAGATGTGAATACTCTTATACGACTCGTCTTCGATATCAATAGACTTCGTCCTTTAAACTATCCGGTTATCTTAACATAAAAAAACATCCTTAACCAAATATTTAACACATCTTAAGAGCATTTACATTAGTTATTATTACTTTTTTTAATGGCTAAATTTGTTAGAAAGATCCATTAGCAAGGTGCTAAGGCCAAACGCCAATTACATCCAGATTACAAAGGAAAACGATTAAAAGAAAATTTACACCAAGCTTGCCACGAAAATCCTTTATTTAGCCCTATGATTAGTCCAGATAAATGAACTATAACAATCTCTTCAACCACCCCGCCCACTAACGGATGCTTGGAGTTGAATATTAGATCGTTACGGGCCTTTCAAATAAACCAAAATGTAGTCATAAATATGACCAAAAGGTAGTCCAAAAAAATGACTAATTTACATCAGTATCTCATTCTGTGTCTCTTATATTTAAATGGATATCACATTTTTTACATTTAACTTTAAATTATATTTAACATCTCATGTCTTTCTCTCTCTCTATCATACTCACAAATAATTATTTTATTATTGTTTCTCTCTTTTATACACTCACTAAAATATAAAAATCAATGAATAGTGGTTCTCAATCTTTAGATAATCACTACTTGTACATCTTTAAAGTTTAGAGATAAAAGATATCGATGGAGGTGCTAATGAAAATACAAAATACAAATGAAAATACAAAATACAATAAATCTCTAAACATAAAGACTATGTTATAAACGGCCTTTGTATAACATATGTTTTAATGTCTCAGCATGTATTTTAATATCATGTCTGTGTTGTTAAATGGTTTAGTTATTATTGTGGGAGTTACCACTGGACTGCTGGATTGGTTATGTGTTACTTGTAAATTGTTGAGTTAATAGGTTAAACTTTTAAAGTATACGATGTTGGGTTGATTCTGAGTTATTACTGGGCTAGTGTTGACTAATGGGCTCCAAGTATATTATCTATACTAATCATTAAAAGTTATATCATTTTTTTTATTGATTGTATTCATTTTCTTTTCTTCTTTCTATTTAAAATTCTTATTTTTAATTATTTTAACACAATACTTTTACGTATTTTATAATTTATCCCTAACATTTTATTACTTTCAAATTTTATCACCTGTACTTGTGATAGACTAAATACTTGGCCACCCACTAAATACTTAGGGCTTAGGCTGTGGCCTGTGAATGTTAGTCATAGTTCTCTTTATTCATCTTTTCTTTACCCCACTCAATCAAGGATATAAACCTTTATATATTTATTTTCATTTTTAAACAATAATAATAACAACAGACACCTCCCCATAGTCACTTTCAATTTTTTTTATTTACTGGGTCAAATGCAAAATGTTCACACGTCAATCTTTGTTTAGGAACGCCATAATATGAACACCTCAATGGCCTAACACATACGTTCTCTATGCGAAAAGATCATTAAAAAACAACAAATATCCATACTAAAATCTTAGTATGATCAGCATATAGATGTTGATATCGTAAGCACAAAGATTTGTGCCATCCAAACTCGACTACCCCCTACTAAGATTACATACGTCGAGTTGATAACGCGTCAACATGAAATGAACTTTCACATAAAGATCTCCACACGACCAACATGTTCTCACATGTTTATTTTAAAATACGAAAAACCAATGTGACTTTCTAATTTTCTATATGTTAATCTTAAGAAATTTTCCAAAGCTTCAGAAAATAATCGTTAATCTTAAGAAATTTTCCAAAGCTTCAGAAAATGATCATTTTATATCCCTTTCTTGTGATATATATTTCTTTTAAATCATAATTGAGGGATATAAAGTTTGATCATCATCATCATCATCATAACATGGATCACAAAAGACTGAACAGAAACCAGATAAATAAACACATTCCAAAATCGAAGAACAAGGTATATTTGTCTACTTCATATTTAAGAAAAAACACCACCACCATCTATGCATCAACTACTTGCACGGTACAATCAAAATATGCATTGCCCATGCCACCACCACCACCCAACTATCCTATTCCGACCATCATCTCCGGCGATCAACCACCTTCTCTAACACAATTTCCGGGCAAAAGATACTTATACTCATCAACATGATTCAACAAATACGATGGCAAATGAACAGCTGAATATGACCGCGGTATCGGTCCCATGTTCCCAATGATCTCCCTGAAAGTGAACTCCTCCGGCAGCATATCATACAGATCATCCCCATTGCAGATCACCTTCTGGATCCTCTTTGGATCAAGATAATGCGCGAAGCGCACGCGATCTGAGTGACTGTAAGCTTTCATCTTGAAAACAAAATCACTGATCTTTCTGAAGCAGAAGCTGCAATGCCAACCAGAATCAGCAAACAGATAATCAGTCTGTCGATAATGCGCGTATCTGGTTTTACCCTTTGCGTATCGGTGAATGGAAGCCCTCCAGCTTTTATGTTCGACGTTGAACTCGAATGAGTACAAGAAGTTTCTTAAATGAAGATGCATAATTGGAGGTGGCCCATCACACCATCTCAACAGATCAATGGTGTGTGCACTTGGGATCTCGTCGACATCAGACATGATCAGCAGATCATCGTCTTCGATGCCTGCTATTCTCAGGAGTCGATCAACAGCCACTCGCTGATACGCCTCTTCGTAAAAGGGATTCTTCCCCTTTCTTGATCCGCCTGGGATCGTGGCGTAGGTCAATCGAGGCTTCACAAACTCAAACTGTTGTTGGTTGATTGCAAAGAAATGGGGCTTTGGTATGCCTGTGAATGTCGAATTCGATTCAAGCAGAACAAACTGAGTGATGTAAGGGTACAGTTCTTTCCATCTGATCGTGAGCATATCGATTTCATTGTTGAACAAGACTGCATCGAAGACTCTTCGAGGGTATTCGCGTACGGTCCAATTGTGAAGCTTGCAGAGAGTCGCCATTGATACGTTTTCATGGTAGTAATGAGGTATTTGAACAAAGGGTTGAGGGGGTGATTGCCATATGGGTCTTAAAAAGTATGTAACTTTTTGCCCATGATAGTAAACACCCATAAACCCAATTGGAATAATCACAAACAACACTAAAATCGATCGAAAATCAACACTTTTGATCAAGCATCGGATTCTTGACATCCTGCTTACTTCCTGCAAATCATAAAACGGTGAAAGCTTAAGCATTTGATGAAGAAGAATGAACAATCGTAATCAATTTGTGCATAATCGTTAAAACCCTAAAACAGAGGTACGAAAGTAACGAAACTGTGATGTTAAACCCCAAAATTCAAAATCAAAGCAAAATTAACGATCTAGGGTTCATGGGACATCGATTTTGACAGCAAATCGGAGCGCATTACTGTCAATTCATCAAAATTCCCAAAATCGAACAGTACCCATTAACGAAAAGCCAAAATTAACGACACCCCAGAAGATCAATTCATAAACAGAAATCATATGAGAACTATAAAACCCTAATTTGATGAGTTTATAGATGAACATACCTGCCCACAAACATCTTCACATATATCATCTCTCTTTTTATAAGTTGAATAAACATCAGCCATCATGAAGGCTAAAATCAAAAATCGAAGAACAATCACAGCTTAATTGACATAAATAAATCAAGATTCAAACACCCCCAATTTCAGAGGTTTGATTCTTGCTTGAAATTCAGCAGAAACCCAAATTAAACCCCCAAATTCACAGGGTTGATTATGGCTTTCAAATTATATTTGTTTACTTATTTCAATCATATAGATGGTGTATAGATTGAATTTGTATATATACATGCAGGATATACACTCGCTTTATCTTCATCAAGAAACTGAAAAGTTGAATCTTTGTGTTCATATCTTTTTATCATGATAAATCGAAATTTTAAAGTTTAAATTTTTGGAGTAACTGAAGAATCTTTAAAGGGGAGGTTTTTGTTCTCAGAAGTTATGCCACGTGTACTCCTAGGTGTAACACAATTGTAACCATTGGATGTTAATGCTTCCAAAATATCATATTTTTAAATTTTAAAAAGATTAATAATCTTTGAATAGGTAACAAAATGCAATAAATACCTTGTATTAAATTGGGTCATTAATAATTTTATGCTAAAACTGTTGATGGAATAACTATATTATGCTTAGGTGGTTTGAATAAGAAAAAGATTATACCATTTTTTTCGTATCAAAGGTTTTGATAATGAGTTTTGATATAAAAAATAGTAGACGTTTCGTGTACAAGCGGTGATTGAAGTGGTTAAATACGTAAAGAAAAACCTATAAATTTGTAATCGCTTGATTTTAAAGTAAAAAACATAAGTTAAAAAGTACTCTGTAATGTTATATTCAAAAAATAAAGAAAAATTTATGGCGTAGGATTGAACATTAAAAAACACGAAAACAAATTAAACTTAAAATAAATATCTTACATGGCTCGAGTAAGTTTTGATCAAATGACTAAGGCATGTACATTGTGAGTCTCAACATATACTTTTTAAGTAATAAATATGCCCAATACACATCGGGTAACATGTAAATAGGATTCGATGGGTGTGAGTCGTTTTTATTATCTGGTACGAGACACAATTTAACAATTGATGATCTCCATCATACTTATAGAAAACATGATATTTCTGGTTAGGGAGAGTAGTGTTGATCCTTAACAAGATTAGAGATAAGTTTTTGATGATTTTTTATCAATTCAAAGAGAATATCCTAAATGTGATGCCAGTCTATTCAGATTTGATGATGAATCGATAAACGGATGTAAAGATTTATTATTTTGCATTCATCCCAATCATTATACATATTTTTTTTTCTATGTGATGTATCTCTTTGCCCTTAATATAATTCTTTTTGTGTGTCAATCTAAAATTTCTTAACACCTAATATCATGCTGGGAAACAAAAAATTTTTAATTTTTTTTATTAAAAAGAACACATTTACTTCATCTATTTTATTTTTTTAAACATTATCTTGTAAACACATAATTATTTTGCATTCATCCCAATCATTATACGTATTTTTTTTCTATGTGATGTATCTCTTTGTCCTTAATATAATTCTTTTTGTGTGTCAACCTAAAATTTCTTAACATCTAATATCATGCTGGGAAACAAAATATTTTTTAAATTTTTTTATTAAAAAGAACACATTTACTTCATCAATTTTATTTTTTTAAACATTATCTTGTAAACACATAGCTCAATATTTTATTAAAGACTAGGTTTTAGATCCGTGGGCACGAACAACATTTTATAACTAGATTTTGTATAACTACACCACATGGCTTACACAACATATATATGACAAATTTGATATATAATATAACCGTAAAGGCTCACACATTAAAAAAAATTATCAAGTATATGGCTGTCAAAAAAGCTCGCGCTTGGAGGGATCGCTCGAAACTCGTTCGAAAATAGTTTGAAAAAGCTTGGTTGAAATTGACTCGTTTATAAACGAGCCAAGCCCGAGCCAAGGCCAGCTCGACTCGTTGCTTGCTCGTTAGCTGACTCGTAAGTAGGCTCGCTCGTTAGCTCGTTTAAATATAACCAAATTATAAATTATATAAATTATAAATCAAATTAATGACATACTATATAAAATACACCATACACATAAGGTTATTTTGATATCTAATAACGAGAAACTAATTATAAAAGTATAAAAGCATGATTATACTTCTTAAAATAACAATCTTATATAATTGTTTTTAACAAATGAAGATAAACAAATATAAGAAATATTATTTATGTTTTTATAGATACATGAATCTATACAAAACTAACAAATATTTTTTTAGAACATAAATAATTTGGCTCGCGAGCCGGCTCGGCTCGACTCGTTCATAAACGAGCCAAGCTCGAGCGCGGATTTTAAGCTCGTTAAAATAAACGGGCCGAGCCAGCTCGTCTCGGTTCCCAAACAAGCCGAGTCCGAGTCCACCCTGACTCGGCTCGCCTCATTTACAGCTCTAATCAAGTACGAGTTTAAAAACGTTTTGAATGTGGTACCACCTTCACGATTATACCTATACTTATTTATGGAAACAGTAAATATGAATAAATCCTGAGCATTATTTATTACTTTCTATTATTATTTGAAATATTACATATATCAAATAAACGAATAAACGCCGATAACATTTATTCATAGTAACACACATATACAATACCGTTTGATATTTGTGATAGAAACTCATTATATATACTTGTATATGTTATAGGCAAACATATTATAAGATGTATGTGAGAGAGAGAGAGATTAATAACAAATGAATCAAATTGATTTGTTTAACCTCTAATACCATACTATTGGTTGAAGATGAATGAGTGAACTATAGATTATTTGATCACGTGAATTACTATTTGTTATTGTGTTATGTTGTGATACCTCTATGTAAACTCTTACTCATTGTTCATGGGCCTAAAAAGTTATCCACGAGCAACATCTAGTTAAGATATAAGCATGATTGTAAAAATCAATATACGCTAATAGGCGGTGGGGTCCTGGCTAGTGTTAGTTACATAAACCATTAATAATGTTTTGTCAAGTTACATCAAAATAGAAGGTAGACGGGCAACAAGCTGCGCAGCCACCCCTTTCTGAATAGCAAATCCTAACCTTCCAAAAACAAATCCTTGCCTCCCCGGGGTTGAGCAATGGTTGTCTATGACCCGTTGGACCCTGGTCAAAAAGTTGATAGCTTCTGGCGCTAGGGAGCCAAATGTATCAAAGGCAAAGGGAACAAAAGCGTGCTGGTTCTCTGCGCAAGCTTTAGCATGTTTATCCACTTTCTTTGATTCTGCCTTTCTTGCCGCTTGACCAGCTACAAAACCGTTTTCCCGTAAACCAACCAAAGGGGAAACCCCTGTGAGGTCCACACAAGCATGTTTGCCCCCAGCCCAGCCAAAGACGAGCAGATCCGCTGGTCGCAAAGTAGACCTCCCCTCCATAGGGTCCGTGAGGAAATTCACAGGGGCTTCTTTCTTAGCAGAAATCCCAGCTCTTCTTAGGATGTCCCCCAAAACATCTCGTACCCAGTCATGCCGATATTTGAACCCAGGTAGCTCTTTACAGTGAAGGGTGTGCTCCTCATATTTATCCATACAAGCTTTACGACATATCGGACATGTTTCATCTTCCGGGTACAAAGGGATCATCAACCGGTATTTGAGAATTGCTCTATATTCTACTGGAGACATCCACTGTCCCAACCCTTCAATCGGGATAACGGTCAAAAAGTCCTGAGCATGGGGGCCCTTCAGGCACTCAAACACCGCCTTTTGGAGGGATGACAAAGAAAAAACTTCTCCCAGGCTTTGAGCGATTTTGCTAAACAGAGCATTCGCCAAAGTTGTTTGTGGCTTCGAGGGGGCGGTGTCCTTATTAGAGAAACCGCCAATATCCAAGTCTGGGAGAAGGACATATAAGCGTTCAAGCGCCTGCTGATAGTCCGGGTCAAGCCCGAAGACCCCACTGTTTCGAAGGATATGATCTTAAAAACACATAAAAAAATTTGGAATTGTAAAAATGATTGTTACAAAGTGCGAATTCGGTTTTCTTTACCTTCACGCGGTGGACGAAGAAATTAAATAAAATAATTTAAACAAAAACATATAAGAAAACTAAAAGAAAAAAACTAAAAAACTCTTAAAAGAAGTAACGTGGGCGTAAGGTTCAAACATGCTACCTATCATGTCGAAATGCAAGCTACAAAGAATGTTGAAATGCAAGCCACAAAGCAATACAAACCGATTGCTCCAGCTCATCTTTGATTTAAGTCCGTGAAAAAAATTTATGTATACATTAAAATTCAATAAGACACATAGAGAGTGTGTGTAAACCAATCATGGTGTGACACGTAATGTGTCAATGGGAAAATCACCAACATTTCTAAACGAGACACTAAACACTGTAAATGCATGTTTGAGACTCAAACTATTAATAACTATTGTCGTTAGGACTGGATCGGACCGGCCAGTCCAACCAGTCCGATCGGGGATTGGCTAGGTGACCGGTCCGGTTCACTATGGATCGTTTTTGGCTGGTCGAACCGGCCGGTTTGTCCTGAACCGATGGTCGGAACGGGAAACCGGACCGGTTCGAAGCGGATTTTGATAAATATATATATACACCCGTTTAATGGGTAAAAAACGGGATGTTGAACCATAAATTAGTGCGTTGGATACAAAAATATAGTTAAGTTTTATATATAATTATAAAATACATATATAAATCATATATAAATTACTTATATTTAATTATAAATATAACTATATATAATATACTATATATATAATTATGACGTCATCCGGTTTTTAAATCCGGTCCAAACGGTCCGACCACCAAACCAGTATGACGTCCTGTTCGACGTCCAATCTGGTTCTGAAAACATTATTAATCACCATTCAACCTCTTGCCGATGATGATGTAACAAAGCCAATAACGGGATGGGAGTGGAATTCTTGGTTGACCAATGAGTGAACATAAAATGTTAATTAAAATTCACGTAAACCAGTATAAATTTTCGTGTTATATTTTGTTATCTCTAACTGTAAACTTTTATTATTTTTATCCATCAACCTATAAGTTTATCACAAGTAATATCTTGTTAAGAAACAAACTTTAAAAAAACGATGATTGATAAAAAAAACTCTTTTGTCACATCTAGTCCTTATAATTATGTTTATACCTTTGTAACTCGATATTGTAAATTCATATTTGAGCCTTAAGCTATCATCTAACTTTGTCATCATCAATGATGATGGTGTCACGTCAATGAATTACGTTATGAGACTTGAGAGTGAACTACTAATGACTATTAGTTTTCATTACTAAGTCGTCTTAAGAACTTATAACATTTGCTTCACTTTTCCATTTACATCGTCTAAAGATTTTTTTGTATAAAGTTATCATTGGGATTTTCTTTCTCACATTAGGGTAATGATTCGGTTCGTTCGAGTTGTATATTGATGTTAGGTGTTGTTCTCACTTTTCAAAGGATTTTCTTTCTCACATTAGGGTAATAATTCGGTTCGTTCGAGTTGTATATTGATGTTAGGTGTTGTTCTCACTTTTCAAAAAGAAGATACTTTTGAACCAAATCACATTTGCCTTTAATGTTGAAACTTTTCCGTATAATATGTACTTTCTTTACCATTATGGAAATATAAAAAGTTCATTCATATGAATATCTTAAGTTATTTGCGTATATTGTGGAAGAAGCATAACTAATACCAACAAATGACAAGTTGGGAAAATGATTAAGACCTTGAAGCAAAATTAATGTAAAGTATCAATGACTTTAAAAATTCATTAAATAGATGTATGTCTTGAATTCAAGTCTCACATGTGACAAAAATGAATGAGTTTTAGGTTGGGACAGAAGATTTTATCAGCTAAGATGAGTTTTCTATTGATTGTGGTCTTAAGTTCGGGACCGATAAGAACAAACTGATGTACGAGCTTCACATCGGGGACGTGTCAGCCTAGTATCCCAAGATTCCATACTCAAGTAATAAATATAATCGAGTAGGTAAGTGGTCCGTTAGTGATCCAATTAACCATTAAAAAGATATTAGTGGCAAGTTATAAGCTTTTGAGCAAGGAGTTCAAGAATGACAACTTGGATTTAACACGTTTGTATAAACATGTCTTAAAAATTAATGTTTCATCTACCTTGTACGGCATAAATTAGTAAGTGTATATGTAACTACACATTTTCCATAAATGATAGGAATCAAAAGATACGTATCATCATTATATTATATCATTATAAAAGTGGTATGCTCATCTTTAAAGAAGATTAAACTCCTAATGGCATACAATGAATATCCACTAGCAATATCTAAAATTCACTATATGTTCTTTTTTGTTTGGTGGGAACACTTTTCTGTATTATAACTTAAAAAAAAAGATTTTTGTGATTTTTTTTAACGGCAAATGAATATTTGTGTAGTTACTTTGATTTCTCATACGTAAACTATCAAATATATCTAATTAATATGCTTATGTCTAACTCTACTTCCGGTAAGGGTTTTAATGTTGAACGAGTGACAATTAACATAAAAGTATTCAAAAAATGTGGGATCACCGGGTGTGATCTTAGCATTAGCCTTATGTGCTAGCTTGAATTATTGTCATCTAAAATATATACTCCGTTGTCAATAATTTCTAACCCGTTTCACAAGTCGGTGAAGTTTGGGGACCTAAGTTGACAAGTTGGTCAAGTTGGTTTAATATTCAAATTTAGTTTGTTCTATCTATTTGATTAGATAAATATGGTTTATTACTTTAGATAAAGTTTAAATCATATTTAAAGTCATAGATAGATAAGTATAAGCTAGATTATATAAACTCATGTTGCGGTGAGTTGTAACTAAGTTTTTTAAGTTAGTTTTTTTTTTGTTATAATAAATCATTGGAAGTTAGCCAATTGATTTGTTTTTTATATCGATTTTGGACTTGATACTCATTTCATCCTGATACTATATAATGTAACATTACTCGATATCAAATGTTGGAGCAACGAGTATTACTCGCCTTATCAGGTAGTGGCTTTTCTAAATGTTGCAAACTTAATGCAACAATAATATTACCGTACATTTTTTTTGTAAATATTTCTTAACTTTTAAATATCAAACTAGTATTAAGCCTCCGCGTTGCGACGGGTAACGTAAATTGTATCAAATAACACTAATGTCACACGGTCACACCACCGTTAGCGACCACTAACATCAGAAAATCTCATGTTAAAAAAGAAATGAAAATGAAGAAAAGAAAATTAAACAAAAAGTAGATGTACAAACGTTGAACCATGCACGTGAAACGTAAAACATTAAAAATAATAAATAAGTCGATTTAACGTCCGCACGATGCTGCGACTGGCCGTTAAACGGGAAAAAATAAGTGTAACAAATTTTAACCACATGCGCACCTTACGATGTGTAAACTCTCAAAATTTAAAGCAAAATATAAAACGAAAAAATTGTAAAAGATGAAAAGTATAGATGACCAAAGTTGAAAGTGCACAATTGTAATAGTTAAATTGTAAAAGATGTAAAAATATTGAGTTTAAATAAAAATATAAAAGAATTAAATGGTTGTACTTTGTGCATAAAAATGTGTACAAACCACTTGATAGTTAGAATATATATAATGTCTTGTATTATTTTAACACATCAATTTTTAATTCTCTCTATTCTCTTCTCTACAAACTTTTTTCAATTCAATTTTTTTATATCGCCACATGAGATCTCGTCTAAAGGCAGGGGTGAGCTTTTTCACTATACAAAAAAAAGGACCAACGACGATGAAGGAGGAGTAGGAGCTAGAGATCTTTGGGTGCACATAGAGGAAGACAGGACTCGGCCCCTAGCTACAGGAACAAGACGGAAGCCAAACTCTTTGGTATCTTATTGAACAAAAATGGTGATATTGTTCATCCATTGATCAAGAATTTCGATTATACCTTTCACTTGGATACGATCTAAATTCGTCTCTCAGTGTGGTCAGCACTGGGTGTTTTCCGAGCAGCGAGGGGTTTTGTCACATGTAAAACCAAGCTAGTTTAACCATTTTAAACTATTAAAACGCAGCGGAATATAGGTTTAAGGTATGGTTAGTAATCTGAAATTTTTCACCATTTAAAACACAAGCAAAAACCAAGAATAAGGATCATAATCATATGTGAAATAGTGTGCTATCAAACAAATCAAAACAACCATAGAGTGTTCAAAGAAACAACCTTTCTTGAACAAGTGTTGTAGATGTTTAAGATGAAGAAGATGATGTTCTTGAGTGGCTAGCCTTCAAAGGAGAAGACCTCAAGCTTATAATACCCACAAGCTCTTCAAACACCTTGTTTGTTAGGATGCAACACCAAAGAAACCTCTTCTTTAGTTCCTCCAAAACGAAATTTTTCAGCCCTTTTTTCAGCCTCTAAAATCCAAAAATCAGCCCTGGAGTCGGGGATTCCATGTAGTAATATTTGAGATGCAGGTTAGTCCAATATTTGCATCCTATAAATATTTATGAACTTTGGCAGCAACCTTTGCTCTACATTCATCTATATGAATGTCTACCAATCCAAGTTCATAATAGCATTACCTTCATGCTTGTTCCCACAAGTATGAACAACTACGGACATTCTGAGTAAATACTTTACTCATGGATTTTAAACATGCAAAATAGGAATATTAGTTGAATCATTATAACCGAATAACATCTTCCATCTGATTCGTCAAATGAGTACTTCTCGACGATAATAGTATTCATTTCTCGCATAGATTGCAGCCCAAACCGAAAATGAAGACAAGACAACATCTAAAAAAAGATATATGTAACATGATGAAAAAAGTCGCGAATTCTAATGGAATATTATTTACTCGATTCACCCCAACGAGTAGTGTAATATAATATCTGGTTTGTTTTGATTTATTGTTTTTTATAAGTGTTCTATTTTTGTTTATATCTACTAAGTGTTTGAAATTGATATAATTGTACCTTTAAAATTTAATTTATTTTAAAAACAATAAATAAAAATGGATTAGGATACTTTAGGTAGTAGTGTCACCTATTACGATATTTTAAGGTACATTTGAAGTGACTAAATTTCATTGGTTGAATGCTAGTATAGTCGATGGTAGTAAAAGAAACACCCCCACCACCTTAACCTTTTTAATAATTTCAAGTTTTTAATACTTCCAAATTTTAATAGTTCAACAAGTTGAAAACATAAAAATTATCACATATACACTATAATCACCATTTTAGTAAACTTATCGAATATAATTAATAACTTTGTAAATATATACTATCAAATATAAATAATAACTTTGCAAATATATATGTATTTTTAAACTTCTTAAAATTGTCAAATGCGGAAATTATAATAACATTAATATATGTAATATAATAAATTTGTAATTATAATCATTTTATGTGCTTTAAAATGTTAAAAAACAAAAGAAGCAAATTTCCGACACTTATCCAGATAAATATTTCATAAACATGATAAGGAAAACCATATCTCACCTCTCTAAATATTTCATGATATTCCTAATTTAATCATATTTTAAAATACGGATAGATCGTCCTCTGAAAAAAATATAGAGCTAGAGTTGTAAAGAACCGAACGTTCAACAAATAGTTCGTAAAGTGTTTGTCGATAAGTTTGTTTACGTTAATTCGTTTAATAAATGGACAAACACAGACAATAAATTTTGTTTGTTTATATAACGAACAAACATAAACAAAGGTTGTGTTCGTTATATTCGTTCATGTTCGTTTGTTGATGCTTAATCATGTTCATTCATAAAAATATTAATATATTTTTATATCTTTTAATTTTAGTTCATCTTCGTAATTTTTAACTGAGTTAATTGTCATTTTGTCATAAGTTTTTGTCTGTTTTATTATTTTCATTTAAAAAACGACTGGTTCTTCCTTTTGGGTCCATGATTTTTTGAAAAGTTGTCATATTTATTCAAATCCTTGACTTAATTAAATATGTTTGTTAAGCTGAGTGCATTTAAGTTATTATACAGTTAATTGTGGAATTTAATCATTATGTTTGTTAAGCCGAGTGTATTTAAGTTATTATACAGTTAATTGTGGAATTTAGTCATCAATGATCGTTAGTCTAAGTGGTATTGATGAGGTATCCAAAAAAAAATTTAGGCAGGTCTCGGGTTCTATTTCCACTCGAAGCAAATATGATCGGGTTTAGCTTAAGGGTGAAAACAAACCTAGCCAAGTCTGAGCTCGGGTCGTTTTTACTTTAAAAGCTTGAGCTTGACTTGTTTGTAATTTTATTTTTAAAACTTGAGTTCGGTTTGTAAAAGTTTTTTCAAAATCAAGCTTGTTTCAATAAGATTTTTTCAAAATTAAGCTTGACTCGTCAGAATTTTTCAAAATCAAACTCGGCTCGTTTAGTATTGTGTTATTTATTTTTCTATATACTATATATAACAAAATATATATTATTTAACTATTTTATCATTATTTTATATATAATTATATTATTTTAATAAATATATGTATATATTTAATAGGTACATAAAAATAAATATAAGTAATAAAAGCCCATTTAGGCTCGCGAATTGACTCAAGTTTTTTCGAGCCGATCCCAAGTAGCTTGCGAGTCGGCTTGACTCGTTTACTCTTTTAGTCGAGTTAGAGGTTTTTCCAGTTGTGAAATTTCTTCTGATGGGGCTGGTGGTTTGGTCTTGGCTAAAAAATAAAAATAACATAACAGACAGAAAGCCATAGACAACAATAACAATTAACTCTATCCGGTCAGTTGGGAATTACAAGAGAGGTAAGGAGGCACACCCGTTAGAAAAATAGCATGTCCATTGCTTAGGGCACTCAGAGTCGTCCCGATTCCCGGGTTTTTCCCGTTTCCCCAAAAAACAAAGGCTCGGTGTTTATAGGTCAAAACCCCAAACACCCCTTAAGTTATTCTTGCTCGAGCATTAATAGTGGATTACTTATCTTTATCCATATAATTACAGTAAAAATCACTATATTTTCTCTCTCTCATTTTCAATTAAATAATATTTTTTATACATTTATCATTGTTTTTTATATCTTCTACACTCACAAACACTTTCAAATATATTTAAAAATTTATAGAGATTAAACGGTAATTCTCCAAATATATTGATTAACAATAACATTTTTTATCTGTTTCAATCACAACCACTCAAAACCATTACATATAATATAAAAACACACTCACATCTTTTTAAAGATTCCAATATGAATGCTCTCCAACCAGAGAAACAGTAAAAATCATCCGTTCCAAAAACTATTTCTTTCCACCGGGTCATAGGAACAAATGCTCCCGATTTTCCTCGAGTGCCACCTCATCTCCCGGGTAACCTTCCCAACTCACTCCAAGCCCCCTTGATGCCAAAAAACACAACGTTTGATAAACAAAGTCCTAAACCAGTAAACCTAGTACCTTCACCTTCTTTTCATCCTGTTCAAACCTTAAACCCCTCTCCTCCACTGTAATCAAATCACTTCAAACAACAACAATGGCGAAACTCAACTGCATAACCCGTGCATCATCCATCGTCTCCTTCCTCCCAAGACCCCCATTCTCCTTCATCACAAAACCCCCCTTCATCTCACTACACCCATATTCCACCACCAAAACCCCTTTCCCACTCCAATACGACATGATAATCACTCAACCACCACAAACCCCACCGCACCACCACCACCACCGCCGTCGCCGACCACCACCGCCCCCAAATTCCACCCCACAAGACCCCCAATTGGGCTTTGACGATTGGGTCGACATGAAATTAACTTCACAATCATCGCCATCATCGTCATCCGCACAAAATCAAGATCAGAAGCAACCCATGTTGTGGAACGATGAAATGGATAGATCGAAGAGGAAGTATTACAACAAGAGGGAAAAGAGAATGTATGGCTCAGATTCAGAAGATGGTGGTGATGGTAAGCATGAGAGTAAGTATGTTGAATTGAATCAAGAGGTTGTAAAGTTACGAACTTTGCATAAACGAGAAGAGGAGTTGTATTTCTATGATACTTTTGCATACCCATGGGAAAAAGATAAGCATTATAAGATGGTGTATCAGTTGGAGAAGAAGTATTTTCCTGATCAGTGTTTTGACAAGGCGTTTCTTGATCCAGGTGAGTCGAATGCGCGTAACGCGGGGAGGAAGAAGAGGGACGAAGTTAAAGGCGTTGGCGACGCGAAAGATGAGAAGAGATTGGTGTTTTTTGAGGAGGGAAGTGGTGAAAAGGAGGATAAAGATGTGAGAATGGATGTTACAGAAAAGAAAGTGGAGGAGTTCTTCAAGTGTTTGAAGAAAGTCCCCAATGAAGTTGAAGACACAGGACCATTTGTTTCGGGTAGGAGTTCGGGTCTTCCGCCTAAATGGGATGGTCCAACTGGTGCTGTTCTTTTGGTTAACAAGCCTAAAGGTTAGCAGCATTCTTGTGTTTGATTAGTGATTATAAATGTTTATTAGATGGCTAAGTTTTGGTAATAGTTTGTTAAAGATCACTCATTTGATGAATTGGTGAACACTCTTGATAGGAACTTCAGAGTTAGAATGCATAATTTTGCAAATTGCAACATGTGATTGTGTGATTTGATATGTTCTTTGGTTTTATGTTATGTTTTAGTTAGTATAGTGAAGAAATATTTGTCTATTTGTTTTGTTAGTTATCCCTATTTACCTTGTTAAAAATACTGGTATGATATTGTTTTACAGGATGGACTTCATTTACGGTTTGTGGGAAGTTGCGCCGCCTGGTCAATGTAAAAAAGGTATGGTTTTACTGTTTTGTACTTGTAGCAGCATATCGCCATTATTATGTTTGGTTCTACCTTAAGCGTATGCTGCTTGTAACAGGTTGGGCATGCAGGGACCCTTGATCCAATGGCAACTGGCTTGCTTATTGTATGTATTGGCAAAGCAACAAAGTTGGTTGATAGGTAAGAATTAGTGTTATACTTAATGGCTTAATGTCTCATATTCCATGTCATTTGGGGTGTTTGGACCATGGATAAATGATTCGAGAGGGACCACTTGATATTCATTAACTAGTATTAGATAATCAGCTACAAGAAAATGTGGTAAAGAAAGTGATGTATTGATGTGATTATGCTGTTTTAACTTGTAATAATGCTTTTGATGGTGTTGAGTATTTGATGAATTCTGATTATTCAAGGAATTAATAGGGAAAATAATGGTATGTAAGTAATCATAATCTACCTTTTGATAATCTGATTATTTGAACTCTGAATAATCCGACAAACATTAGTAGAAGCAGATTAACCAAACACTAAACACTGATTTTTGTGACTTAATGATACAATAATCAGATGTTTTTTTTTCTCTCACAGATTTCAGGGTATGGTTAAAGGGTATAGTGGGGTCCTTCGTTTAGGGGAAGCTACCTCAACACTCGATGCTGACTCACCAGTAATACAACGTGAACCATGGGAGCACATCAAGGATGATGACATAAAGAAAACCGCTGCATCATTTTGTGGGGAAATATGGCAAGTACCGCCAATGTTCTCTGCCATTAAAGTGAGTCTTACTTGGTTACTGAAATCGTTGAATATTGAACATGTAGTTCTTGTTTAATTTCATTCCAGTCCATGTTATATATTTACACCAATAATTAATGTTCAGTCTTCATAACAGGTTGGAGGTGAGAGGCTGTATGAGAAAGCAAGAAGAGGGGAAAATATTGAACTTTCACCAAGACGGATATCAATTTTTGAGTTTCACGTCGAGCGAAGTCTTGAAGACAGGTTAGCTACATACCAATATTCTTTTCATGTGACTTGAAAGATCAAAATCAGATAAACAATATTGGGGTGTTTGGATGTCTATTTCCATGTGATTAGCGCGACTTAGAGAATCAAAATTGGATGATTAGAAAATCTAACATTTATCTCGATAAACGTTATAGCAAAATCAGTTCTTGATAAACAATACAATTCAGTTTTAAGTTGCTATTATCACTTTAGATGCAATTCAAACAACCCACCCGTATAAGCATAGAGTTAACTCAAGCATAACGGTATGAGTAGTAACGAGATATTGCTTCCTTTCTCTCTTTTCTGTGGTTGCAGACAGAATGTGATTTTCAGGGTGACATGCTCAAAAGGGACGTATATTCGTTCCTTATGTGCAGATTTTGCCAAGGCTCTTAACAGGTACTCTGTAATCATATTTATAACATGCATTTCGATGATTAAATTTATTAAGATGAGTCAATTTATGTTATGGTCTTGCAGTTGTGCTCATATGACTGCATTACGAAGAGATTCCATTGGTAAGTCGTTGAGCTCTAATGTTTTACTAGAGTCCTTTGATTCATCAATTTCTTCTATAACGGGTCGATTCGGTTGTAGTTGTTTGATACAAATGAAATGGGTTGCATGGTAAAAAGTCATTTGATGTCTTGATTATCTTTATTTGAAATTATGTCATTATTTCTCTTAACCTAGTTTAATAGACAATAGTATTAGCAGGCGGCCGAACCTATTTTGACCCAATCGCATTGTGACATGCTCGTTATCCCCAACTTCTTTGGAAAGTTAACTCGAAATTACATCAACTTGTGTTACAGGGGAATACTCGGTAGATGATGCATGGGAATTCAAGGAGTTAGAAGAAGAAATTCCTAAAAGCTATATGTAGATTATGCATGTGGAAACATCTTTTAAGTTACGGTGACTGAATCTTGACCCTGTGCTGTATGCATCTTCATGCCTGTTGCGGGTTCTTACTAAGGTCACATGAGAGAGGCTATGGAAGTCGGGGTGATCATTATTCGGATGAGAGTAATATAACATTAGGATTTGTTTCTGTAATTCATTTTGTTAGTTGCTATTTGTCGAAAGAATCTGCAGGGTTCTTCATGCCTGTTGCGGGTTCTTATCAAGGTCATTGAATCTCGACCCTGGCTGGAAAACGGGTCAGTTTTTTATAACTTTCTCGGAGGACATAAATATACGTGCTTCGGGCTGTATGAAATACGAATATGACGTATGTTTTTGCACCCTGTTACTTGATGAAAACATATGTGTTGTCTACTGTCTCTTTTATTTTGATTAAATTATACAAAGGTTTGTTAAGAGTTATAGAAATAGCTTTTAAGTGTTAAAAATTATAACAATGGTCGCCAAACACTAAACCAAACGTTGTTTCCTATTTGTTTTATACATAATCAAACCACCCCTTTATGTTTCACCAATGAGCACTTCAGTCCTTCAAGTATCGGTTACAAGTGAAGAAGTCTAGTGGTGATTATTGGTCAGAGAAGAGGTGGTGTACAAATGACGATGTTGGTCGCGACGAGCTGGTAAAGCAGGATCCGAGAACTAAAGCCAACATTAAGTTTTAGCTTTTATATTAAGATCAAAACCACCCCTTTTTGTTTTTACAAATCTGTCATAACTATCATACACAGAACTTAAAAGCGGTTGGAAGAGGAAGGGTGAGGGAGGTTTGTCGATGCTCCGACAATCCCACATATCGTTTTTATCACTCAACTTATACCGAACTGTTTGTGACCCTTAGTCAAACATCATATAAACACGCTAAACGTGAATGATGGTTTTTCAACATTAGTAATTTTGATGTCAACAAGGAACTTTTTATTGAGTTGGGTGCGAGCTGAAGGGCTTGGAAATGGTTATATTTTACAGCCACAACTTTCATCACACCAACCTATGTCATCTATGTCAGTTCATAACAATTTACACCTTATACATAACATATTATCTAATACTCCAGACCCACTTCTACTGCCCTTAACGCGACAATCCTATTTTACTGTGACTGTTATGTATGTTCCGTTCCACATCCACATTTTGTTGTCACCAACAACACTGATAAAAGCACGAGAATGTACCTCCTCGAGGGCTGTTCTGCATGGGCGTTTTTGGTGTTTCATCCTGTTTTGAGATTAACGTGCTTGTACCAGGAGAATCGGGTACAATGGTATTGAACATCCGAGGTGGGATGGTGACAGTAGATTCAGATGGCGATGAGTTGGTGGTGGATAGGTAATGGAGAAGCATTTGTATTATTTGACTGAAATTTGGCCGAGCGTTTGGATCTTCCTTCCAACAAGACGTCACAATTAGCGCCAAATCCTCAGGGAGGTCATCAGCACTCGGTCTTACATTCTGCAAAAACAAAATGAACAAGCGTGTGATGTAAGTTTATCATACGAGCAAGATATACAACAATCTATGTGCGAGAATAATGATAATAAACAATAGGAATAACAATAAGATTACAATACTAACAACTGCAGGGAATGTATATACCTTAAAAGCAGCTGCATAGGCCGCCTGAAGATTCGACATGCCCTCAAACGGCATCTTATTGTGCATGAGCTCCCACAAGACGATTGCAAAGCTATAGGCATCTACCTTGTGGTTATAATGCTTCTTCTCTCCCTGCCTCAGTGTCACCGTGCTGTAAAGCTACATGCATGCACAATAAGAAAGAATGAAAAAAACAAAAAACCATAGATCAAAGAATGAGAACCAGAAAGCAACAAAAAGAACCCGTAAATTATTTTCGTTCAAAATAAACAACCTCTGGAGCCATCCAACGATAAGTTCCAGTTTCTGCAGTCATCATCTCTGTTAATGATTCTTCTCTTGCCAAACCAAAATCAGCAAGTTTCACAGATTTGTGATCCGCTGTCAGCAGCAAGTTTTCTGAAAAATAGATTTGGATGCCTGTGGTCAATTGTGTGCAATAAAAGAACATGTTTGAACCACATGCTGATCACAATCTCAAGTTTCTTTGTATTATCTAATTCATAAGCCCCTGCCTATGTTTATATTATACATTGATTAAACAAGCATAACAAACAGACGAATCCATATAAAATAAAGAAATGGAGTGATTTACCAGGTTTTAAATCACGGTGAATGATCCCGTGGGAGTGTAAGCATTCCATTGCACGAGCTATATCAAGTGCAAACCCAATAGCAACACGCGTATCCAAGCCCCTAGGCCGCATATTCACCAGGTATTTCCTTAACGTCCCACCAGTCAGAAGCTCGGTTACTATAACCATTATTGGTGCTTTGCAAGCTCCAATGAACTGCGATCACAGACAGTAACGACATTTACAAAATTTCAAAAGTTCTTTCAAGATCTATATTCATTCGAGATCAAAATGCCATATCATTGCTACAATGATACAAAACCACTACCTTTACTAGATTCTTGTGTTGAACTTTAGACAACATTGCGATTTCTCGCCCAAAACGTCCTTCAATCTTTGCAATTTCTTCTGGTGTATCACCTTTGTTTATAATCTTAATTGCAACATTCTGGTTTTTATATCTGCAAAAATTCATACAATCAAGAAACACAAAATGCAGGAAAAAAAACATCATAATCTATAGGGGATGTTTTGGGTGCTGGTTATCAGTTTTGAGGTTTATGAAAACCGTTTATGATCAAAAACACCAAATTTGAAATCAAAATGGCGTCAAAATCACTGAAATAAATCAGATTCTAGTTTATCAACTTCCAATCATCAAATGACAATCAATGTGATCAACCAATTCAAGACTTAAAACCCACAAAATCACAATTAAATCCATCATTTGAGCCAACATATGCTTTCAAACATCAGAAACCATTGAGATCCCATCTTCCAATCATCACAAATCACCAAACAAACATAACAATTTGATCAATAACACATCATGATAAAGCAGACTTACTGGCCCTCATAGACTTTAGCATGTGCACCCTCACCAATCTTCGGACCAACAAACAGAAGCTTCGGATCAATCAACCACTTTGCTTCCAACTCAAACTCCACCGTCGAGTAAAACCCATTTCCAGATCCCATCTTCTTCCACAAAATATCCCCAAAACCTCACTGAGGAATTAACACAAACACCTTACAGGCAGTCTTTCAAGCCCACATCTTTAACTCAAACCCACAAGCATAAAGATCCAAAGACGCGTTATCATCAAAAGTATATCTATTAGGAAGAAGAAACGAAACCCCACATGCTCAATTTTTAATTCCACCGCAACAAATCCGTCAAGATTCAAACAAAATCAAAGATACCCATTGCAAATTTTAAAGATTTAATTCAAGAATCTCAAACAAATGCATATCTGTATTGGTGGAAAGAAGAACACCCAGTTGATTTAAGGGATAGAGAGAGAGATTGTGGGGATTGTGTTGCGTTCTTGATCGGCAAAGATAAGGAAGAAGAGTTCCCGAGTCGTTCTGACAAACTCGGCGAGTCGTATTATTATTATTATTATTATTTAATTAGTTATAAAATATTAGGTGAGGAAAAAGGGGAAAAGATTTTGAGCGATATGCCATGGGATTTGATCGACGGAATATAATGATATTTTTTTATAATCTTGGGAGTAATTTTTTGTACAAGCGACAATATACAGATTCTCAATTTCTCATAGGCTTTGTCACTTAGGGATGCTTGTTTATTAAAAAAGCTCTTGACTATTTTTGTCTGCGTCGCGAATATCACCCCGCAATGTTAAGCTCTCTGCAGAGTGTTTGTCTTTCGAAAAACTTTTCATTAAAAAAAATCTCCGCGAGGTTTGCATGGTGCAGACTTGCACAACTATTTCTAAAGTCTTCTAAAGTCTCCAGAGGATTAAACACCATCACCCACCTCCACCCATGTCCACCACCACCGTCCATCGCCACCACCACCGTCCACCGCCACCACCATCGTTGGCCACCACCACCGTCCGTCTCCGCCCATCGACCACCACCACCCACCATCACCACCACCGTCCAACACCTCCCTATACCACCATCAGTTGATTTTAACAGTTTGCATATGTTAAAAAGCAGACACGTTTTTTGTTGCAAACTGCAGAGGTTTGATTCACATTTTCTTCTACAGATGTCTGCAGATGTGATCTGCAGATTGCAGACATTTTGTTACAGAAAAAACAAACAACACCTTAGTCATATGTATCAATATTTTTGTATCTTTAAAATTACTATAGTTTAATTTTCTTTATAATATATAACAAAGTAACAACATTAAATATTAACTTCGAAAGTTTGCTTATTTAGAGTGTAATTTCTATTTTGTAACTAATTTTTTATCTATAAAAGTTGTATAGTTTATTTTTCTTTTAATATATAACAAAGTAGCAAAATTAAATATTAACTTCAAAAGTTTGCTTATTTAGAGTGCAATTTCTATTTTGTAACAAGTTTAAAATTTGACACTAATTTTTGTTGATTCTTCCATTAAGTTGAAGAAAAATAACTTAAGATCGTTAAATCTCTTCTTTGTCACAAATTTGTATAACAAGTTTGTTCATAACGTTTTTACACAATGTGAGACGGAGTGTTAGTGACCTTCTCGAGGATTTGGCATTAATTGTATACTAACACAACTCATGTTCATCCCATCGTAAAATGTAAGTGAAGCCTACTAATATAAAATAAAAGAGCGATGTTTATCTTTAACCATCACTAAGTGGTTGTTTAGCAATTTCTGAATGATTAAGTGCTAAACCAATAAGAGGTCTGAATCATTAAGTGTTGAATCATTAAGAGGTCTGAACCATTAAGAGCTAGTATATAGTTTAACTATTCAAATGCAAATGTCTGACCAATTCAGATAAAAGGTCTTAACCATTCAACATTAGACCTCTTAACCATTCAGCACTAGTATAATGCTTAACCCTTCAGAGGCAAATGTCTGAACCATTCAGACATCTGCTTGCGAAACAAACAGTCTGAACCATTAAGTGTTGAACCATTCAGACATCTGAACTATTAAGAGGTTGATTAAAAGTCTGTCAAACAGCCCCTAAACCATGTCTCCCTCATACCAATGCCACATAGATTTTATTTCCTCTCATTTTCTAACAATCTCTAAACTATTATAATGCTTTTCAACTCTCACAAGTGTAAGATAGTTAAACCAAAGTAATATAAGAATATAAAAATTGCCTTATAAAGGTATCAAACTAATATAATATATATAAGACTTGTAAATAACTAACATTCCCTTAATTGTAAAAAATTACAAGATAATATTATGACAAAAGCTATCAAAAATAGTATTTTATTCTTATCGCCATGGCAGGTATGGTTTAGTCGTTTGACTCATCAGATTGTTGGATTTGGGTTTGGTGATAGACTAAGTTTGGGTTTTGGTAACACAATGGATCAAAGTTAGAAGTTACATTGATCTTGCAACAACCGTAAATTCATTGTACAAATGTTGTGTCCGAGCTTGTGAAATTGAGAGAAGTTGAATTGATATTTATGAAAAGGTTAGAAATGTGGAAATGATTGTTCAATAAGGTGTTGATTGTGTCAATTGAGTTTGATCTTTACCCTTTTTTTTGTTTAAACAGGTTTTTATAGCCTTGTATGGATGAATGTATTGAAGCTATGTGAAAAAAAAAAGAGAATGCAATAACAATTTTAAGAGAAATTTATTAAGAATAATGTGAAAAACACAAAGATTTGAATTGATATATGTACATAATAGATGATTTTTATTAATTAATATTTTTTGATAATAATAGCCAATGACTGTATTTCAATCATCTAATAACCGTTGGAGAGAGCTCGTCTTTGGGATGGCACCCTGGCTTGGGTGTGATTAGCGTGGTACTGAGACACGCGGGCTAGTGTTCGCTCTGGCCTCACATCATACCCATCCCGCCCTTCCTTACTCAGCATGCATTTGTGTGGCTTTAAGCATGCCTCAGTACAACGTCATTCACACCTCTGATTACGATTCAAATAACTATATCCACCTCGATACCCTTTATATCCATCACTAATTACGATTAGGAATCATCTAATAGTCCATTTTAATGCCTTCTTTTATATTTCTTGTCCTTTCTATCTATTAATAATCATATATATTTTCCTTAAAATTATATTTAACTAAGATAATTCTAGAGATGCAACACTATTGATAGAATTCATGTATGGTTGGTGAGATTCCGGTTAGCGGGTTGAGTTATTGGACCGAACACGACTCATATACTCATTCGTGTTAAGGACCTTAACCCAATCAAAAACACTTTAAAATTGTGTAATCCGAGCATGGCCATATAACCCAATTATCTAACCAAGCCAAATGCTTAACAGTTTGTAAACAAAGTTGACGAGTAAATGGCTTGTAACTAAGTTGTAATATATTTGAAAACAGATAAAAAACGGGTTGACTAGATGTATACAAGACGTACTAAATGGGTTAAATGGATTGTAAACCGATCGACAACCTGACCTTATAAAATACAAATTTTTTACTTTTTGTTATAATTTTAATCAATTTAAGTTGTTGACTAGTTTAATTAAACGAATTAAACATATCATCCGAAACACAACTAGTTTAATTTAATTGTTAAGGAGATCAATACAAACACACCATCTTTGTCTTAAACCGGTTATAGACAAGACGATCAAAGGTAAATGTTATATTAAAAATTATCATCCCATTCTTACCGATGTTAAATCAGAACTCTTTAAAAATTTGATATTAATTAATAATTATTCTTTCACGACAGAATGATTCACAGGGTATGCATTCCGCCACTTAACAAATAACAAAGCAACTTGCTTAAACCACGCATTCTTCTCCTAAGTGCGAATGCAAACCACACGGATGTCATTGTTAATCGTCTTCACGCATCCTGTGTCGCATAAGTGTGTTGTACATCGAGTATTCAAAGCTGTACATTGTGCAGTAAAAGTTGTACATTATTATAATCTACTTACGTCGAAAAGTAAGCCAACTGCCAACTACTTAAAACGGCTTTTAAGTTTCCGTCCCAAAATGCAACTCATTTAAAGATGTTTCCAACTCCCCTTTTATATAAGAGTAACCTGGACTAACTTGCACAGCATCATTTTCACCATTACTTAAACCTATAGCCCGATCTAAAACATGAACTCGAATGCGCTGTCCACAGCTGGAAATCGAGACACCAAAGAGAAAATAACTGAAAATGGTGAAACCAAACTTCTGCACAATGAGAAAGAGATACCAGTTGAAGTTGAACAAAAAACGGGTGTTTCGTTTCCACTTGAGCTAAGTGATGGGAAGGAGTTGAAAGCTGTTGGTGTAAGGAAGAAAAATCTGCTCGGGATATCGTTCAAAATCTATAGCTTTGGTACGTATAAAGTGTCATGTACACGATGCATTTAATGGGTTATTCTAATAACTGTTGTTTGTTAGGGATATACGCGGATAACCAAACACTGATGGGTGTTTTGAAGTCAAAGATTGTGAATGCTGAACCAAAGGCTACAAAAGAAATGTATAGAACTGTGATTGATAATCCAGTGGGAATCACAGTGAAAATGGTGATTGTATTTTCTAATCTTACTATGAGCATGGTAAGGAGGAACTTCGATGAGACCGTAGGTGCAGCTATTAGGAAGCTCGGTGGTGAAAAAAACGACCTCACAAAGAGGTAAGTGACCATGATCCCCTAGTATATATCACTCAAATGAACCATGCCTATATGAAACAAACCATGGTTATGGTTTTGGCAAACTGAGCCAAGAAGATTTGTCTCGGTTCAAATACACTCGTGATTTGCTTTAGATCTTAATCCATGTTTTTGTTGGTAAAGGATTATGGGGGAGGCGAAGGATGGCATCAAACTAACTCCTGGTTCTGAACTTGAGATCACATGCCTTCCAGGATATGTTCTAGAGACAAAAGGTACGATTACAGGTGTTAATTTTGACCCGTGCATTTATAAATGGATTAATTTTGATTGTGACATTGTTTTATTTCAAATGGTCAGTTGGGTCAAATAAAAATATGTAGCTAATAGAGGAGCACGTCAAAAAGTCACCCAAAGTGTATTTTTAATATATAGAAACCTCATAAAACATTGTATTCAGATTGCAAAGTGTTAGATAAGTACTTCAACATTATTGTTCAGTAATCGAAACTAGTGACAAATAACTAAAAGTTGAATGATAGATGTGCGTGGGTGTCAACCCAACTGCCCTGCTTCAATAAGTGCTTAAATATGACATGCTTTGACCCGTTAACCAACCCATCTAACCTGACCATTTTACCACCAGGCCAAGTTTATTATATATTTACACTTTTACAGGTGCGGAATTTTGATCAGAATGTGTTTTTATGTGTGCAGTGCATGGCAAGGTGGTAAATAAATTTGAAAGTGAAATGCTCTGCAGGGCCTGTGTCTATTTGTATCTGGGAGATGACCCTCTCGACAAGGAAGCCAAAGAAAAATTTGGAATGTCCCTACTTTCACTCATCTAAATGCTACTCTAAGCGGTTTTCAGATTTATTTCAATAACACAGTTATGAGATCCTTACAGTGTTTTCTATGCAAAACAATAACAAAAAATACTGAATAGATACATATTTATATTATATGTTGCTCAAGATCCCGTTAACAAAAATCGATAATAGGGGGACACAATTATAGAAGAGAGGCTATCCTTTGATCTAATTATACCAGGTGTAGTTGGTGGATCAGATCATAGCGAAGTCCAACATTCTCACTGATCAACTTGAATAATATGGACCATATATAACAAGGAGATTCTTTTGCAAATATCCTAAAGAACCCTAAACACAAAATCAATGTAATAGGCAGCAGCAACAATAATATTGCAGATCAAGTAAGAAACCTGGGATATTTCTGGAGATCAATGCAAGCCATTAATAACCTTCTGTGGATCCAACTGCCCGCTGAAATAACTTGAGGAAACTATAGACAGCTCTTGACGACCTTTCCATTCTTCACCAGGTTTTAAGTTGATTGGGTTTTCAACAGCTGCAGCATCAAGGCATAGCATAGTTTTATAGTCTTCATCACCCAAATCGGGAATTGCTTTCGTCTTTTTGTCCCAAGGATTCCATAAAACTGCAATGCGTAGCACATGATAGTTAATAATAGTCAATTGGCAGGGCGCATAATTTAGGATGACATTATGCATTAATCAATTTCAGAAGAGTGAAGATAGGACAAAAACCTGCATCCACCATGCCTTCTTTACGTAAGACAATTGTTCTCTTCTTCTCATGGTCAATTATGGCGATCTTAGTAGGTGTACTCAGATACACACGATCAATCTAAGAAAGATAAACTATCAGACCATATCTTACGATTGTAGTATATATGGAAGTAAAATAAAAACTATATCTTACCTCGCCATCAAAAGTAATGGCATCCGCCTGCTCTGTACGCCTTTCTCTTTTCGCCAGATTATCAAAATAATCCAGTGTCTCTAAGCCCTCAACACGTACTTCACTGCAAAATTATATTTCCTATCTTTCAGAACAAAACAAACAGGCTACTAAAAATGAACCTAAGATAAAGTGCAGAATCAGAAATCACATTCACACGTATAAAACGCTAAAGTGCAATAATGTGAGTGATAAGTCTGAAAATGTCTAGCAGCTATAATAGATGGTACCACTCTTGGATAAGCAAACTGGAACACTAATAATTACAAGATGGAGTAGGCAAACCTGACATCAGATACAGAAAAATAATTACGCAGAGCAAGGGTAAATGAGAAGGCCTTGCTATCTACATTTCTCACACGAGGGATCAAACTAAGCTTGCCAGCACTAACGATAATGCGGAGCCGCAACTCAAATCTGCAAAATTATTTGCAAACAAGCATATAGCTCCATATCACGTTTAAGAGATGAGAAAAAAAAGTAACCACTTATCTCATATTTTTTATGCTGTATTAAGTACCTGTACGGCCATGTTTTCAGATCCTCTTCTGTTGATTTCAATAAAAGATCTGCACTCGATTGATTGTTAGCTGGAGATAAAGGAGAAGGATCATCATCTACCAACCATAGCCTGTTCCTGGCAAATCCATGTTGCTCCAGTGTACCAAAATTTGCAAACTGCAACAAGCACAAGCAAGTTAATAAGTGCATTATAAAGACAAAGAAGGTAATGAGAGAATGGTTGTTCAACTCAAACCTGTGGAAAGCAAATGGGTATGCCACCTCTAACAGGTTTAGGTGGTTTCCAAATTGCCTGCATACATAGCAATTCTCCATGACAATGTAATGTGGTATATGTGCAGAAAATAAATAAATAGAAAGGGAGGGGGGGGGATGGCATGCTAAAGAACCATTAAGTACACACTAGATATGCCATGACTTGATATTAGAAGAAGTAAGGGTTATTTAAGTTATGATCCCGTATTAAAACAAACATTAATTTTAGATGAAGTACATGATTAAGTGACCAGAGCATCCAAGCATCCACAACAATTACACGGGAAGCCAACCAAGAATATTGGTGACCCAAACTAAGACAAGCTAACTCAACTAATGTCAAAATTTCCTTTTCCCATTGCAACAGGAAAAATATTAACTAGGCTAGAGCAATAGCAGAGTATTTCTTGTTAAGATCTTTTGACAGGTGCCAGGTGGACGCTAAAAGTCTAAAACACATATACAATCTCATTTTTCCAGCATTTTTTATGCCTACATGTTCAATATTTCACATGCCATAACTGAATATACACATCAAGCATAAAGTAAGCTATAGGGAACTGTACTTTCACACATTTATAACACAAACAATGAATAATTTTACCTTGTTGCTCATGAACAGTATTTCTTCTCTACGTTCATTCTTCCACGAAATAACCTGAGCCCCATACAAGAGTACCTAGATGTATAGAAAGAAAATTACAAATCAAATGGTAAGAATCCCGGCATAAACTAGAGAAACAGTACTTCCAACAAAAATGAAACAATAAAATGTAATAAAAGCCTAAACAACTGCAGCACCAAAAGTTATAATCTGTGCCCTAGATTTCTGAACTCCTATAGTAACATTATAATCTTAGGACAATATTTAAAGCATTACTTTAGACAGTTTTCTTGTTATGACTGAAACATCAATAAATTTAATAATCGTAAACACGCAATGACCAATTCCATCATTCTCACCGCAGAAAACATTACAGGATTGACATTCACCCCCAATAGTAGAAAACCACAAATTGATAAGTCACAATATTTCCAATGATCATCTCACAACTTCAAAGAACTACAAATTTCACTACCAGAATTGAGCCCTAAGCGCATCAACCGCTCATCCGAAAATGCAATCTAAGAGAATCAACAAACGATTCCATCACATCTATCATCTAACACTAATTCAATCACAAAAACAAACACATAACGCCACATAATACGTGGAAACCGGATCAGAAAACGCATGATTCAAAATCATCACCGGAATCTAATCACGATGCACAATTTCGATGCGAAAACAACAGCAAAAGAAAGAGGAAATGGGCGAACCTCAACGGTTGATCCGGTGGGCTCATGCAGTATGATTCTGGGCGATCGATCGCCTTCTTTGATGATATTATTGGCCATAAAGATTCAATGTTCAGAGTAAGAATGCATATAGCATTACGATTACGAAGGATTGAAGAGGAAGAAGAAGAAGAATAAGAGGAGAATTTGAAATTTGAGGAGGAAAGAGAGAGAGAGAGAGAAGTTGAATGAGAAAAAGCGTAAAAATAGAATCAATGAGCTCTAAATAACATCACATCTTATTTCATCCATCCAATAAACACAAAACAAAACAAAAGTCAAGTTATTACTAAATTATTATTATTATTATTATTATTATTATTAATTAAACTAGACAACTAATATTTATCTTTTTTTAATATTATTTTATATGGACCAGATGATAATATGCTTGGATTTTATCTTTGTAATAAAATATCTTTGTTCAGTTTACTGCAAATGATATCGGTTTTATGTTTTGGATTTCACAAGGGTGGAGATTTTAGAAAATTATCATTGAAAGTTAAATGTAATTGTATCGATTGATTTGAATCTGATGCATATAGTGGTTATTTAAACCCACATTTGTCTTGCTATATTAGTCATGTGTATAAGTTTCTATTATCGCTCTCGTGATACTTTGATATTGTATTAAACTTGTTCCAATATTCTATAACGTATCATGTTTATCTTTTTATCTTTTTATTAGAAGATGAGAAAAAGGTTGTTGAGTTTTCCTTTTACAATGAGGCAATCTCATAGTTACTTGTAAAACTTATATAAAACTATATTTAAATAAAAACACTATCAAATATACTCATTCTAATTAATTAAAATTTTATATTTATTTAAAATAAGTAGAAGAAAAGATCTCAAAAACTTCATAATCTTTCCATCTTTGACTTGTCATCACCATTTATGCGTCCATTACGACATGTTTTTCAAAGCTAAAATCAGAGACAAAAAAAAATTAATTTTCAAAGAGAACATGAACGATGGGTAGAGATAATATAGTTTCATGGCGTGATATGGCCACACCTAAGAAAGGACGATGGAGCAAATTGATTGGACATTCTGTCACGCACCTTGCAGCCTAAGTTATGTAAAAAATAAACATTGTTTTAAATAGATTGGTGATTTATAACATGACCGTCATATTATTTTCTTCTTATATTCTAACATATATTCTTCTGAAGATTGAAAATTAAAATACTCATATATATATTTGATATTAAATTTATTTGTTAATATAAATTTATAATATGAAGATATATAAATTATGAGTGTCAACTAAAGTATGCCCTTTATTAAATAAAAAGTTATACCTATTTGAAGTATGGATCTTGAAGGGATGAGGCATGGCCCTTGCAAAGAAGTTGGAAATATGAGTAGTAAAAATGATAAAAGTTTGGCAGCTATAGAACCGTGGGGCCCAAACTCAGCCAACGAATCTCCACATTTGGTTTGGTTTTCATAAACTTGTAAACTAGAAGAAATATTTTTTGTGGAAGCATCATATGGATTGTCCATGATTATCTAAATAAAAGCTATCTTCTTAGAAATAAAGTTGGTAAGTAATGTTAAGTCTTTTTTTAATAATCAAGATGGTAAATATCTTCTTAATTAGAAAATATTCTTGAAATTATCTAATCTGAGAAACACATTAATGATGTGTTATCTAACTAAGCATTTCGTCAAAGGAGAACAAGGAGATAGTTTGGAAATGTAACGAGTTATGAAAATTATTTGTGGCCAGAAGTCAGTTGTCGACCCAAGAAACCCATTTTAAAAAAACCTCACTGACTTCACGTTCAAGAAATCCCTTCTTAAAAATTCACTGACTTCGTATCCAAGAAATTCAATGACATTATAAACGTTCTTGTCTTGTCGATAAGAAAATCATTCTTTGATGCTTTTCAGAAACAAAATGTTCATAACAATCCCTTTACTAGTACTTTAACTTCAAAAACAGTTTTTTTAACCCTTGTGTTTTAAATACATACGACAAATACTTTATGATATTTTCAAGATTTTACCTACACCACCAGCATCTAATGGGATCAATAATTGTGTTAATAGACGAAATATCCTGTTAGATCTAAGAGATGTATTATATTAGCTAGTTTTGATAATGACATTAAGCATTTTAAATCGAATTACACATGTTATCAATAAATTTACATGAAAATTATTACATATCAAGACAATTCCGCCGCCCATTATGTTCATACATGGAAAAACAATCCTTATGAGGCTTGTTTGATAAGAATAACTCAAATTTAAAATCTTGGCTATTACTATTTATTTTACGCGTTTTCTTACTTCATGAATTTTAGTTTTCATGGTCGAATAATTCATTGATAATACGCTCAGGTTGCTTTTATTCAACATGTTGTTGTTTTGGCTCATCATGACTTGTTTACTTGTCATAATTTAGCATGGTTAACTCATAGTTTTAAGTTGCCTTTATACATCAATACTTATATTTCTTAGTTATTTGATTTTAGGACATTTGTTGTTGGCGTTTAAAATGTATACTATGAATATATTAGTGTATATTTATCCTTGTATCACAGGGCGAGTTGGCCTTGAAACAACTCCTAAGGTTACCGTTTTGTGACCTTGAGGTCGTTAGTTATAGCCATGGAAACAATCTCTTCCACAAAAGTGCATGGTAAGACTGTGTATATCAGATCGCTTTGCGATCCGTTCTCTCTCTGGACCCTGTGCAAAGCAGGAGCTAAGTCAAGCACCGGGTATGCCCTTACCCTTGTATCACATAATAATTATTTTATATACGGCAATAAGGGTTTTCATGGTCTATTAAGAAAATGATATCTACAGAACCGGTCATGATTTTTCTTCTACGGACGATTTAATTATGTACTTTCAAATTGGCGGGTTTTTTTTTCTAAACCAGGTTGAATAGTGTGGTTTACGGATTGGTATCTAGTATCAAAGTCAATCAACTGCTACAATGTTACACTGTTCTAGAAGTTTTCTCCATAATTATATGAAATATTTTTCTATAATAAATTAAGACTACTATATATGGTTTGATTTTGGTTTTTAGAGAGTAAAACCATTACTAACGGTTTGCCACCCATACTAACTTATAAACAATCAAAATCAAGACTACTTGATAAACAAAAAAAGAGTTGGTAATAATGTTTTCAGAATAGGAACAGACCGACTGCTCCGAGCGGAAACAGTCATAGAGCGGGTCCGGTTATGCCTATTTAGATTGTTTTAAGTTGAAGCGGTTAGTCAATGGTAGGATCGATGAACTGGACAGGGTAGTCGGACCGTATTCAGTTTTTTATTTTAATCTTATTTTCTGATTAAAAACCATGTACGCATCAATCATTTATCACAGATTTTTAGAGTTTTTGAGGAGCTTGTAACGTAAACGTACAAGCATTCTTGTTCTTCTTGGTGACACAGTTCACTAAATTTCATTCGCAAACGTTAGTTCTATTAATTCGGCAGCTTAATTAGCAAAATATGTTTATGTTTGTGGTATGATCTTTCTAGTTGATCTTTATGCTGATTTTGCCCGATTAGTAATTAGAGTTTGATAAAATTAGATTTATATTATCAAGCTCGATCATAGAAACAAGCTTAGAAACTAAACGAGTCAAGAATAAGCATATAAAATCAGGTCCTGTGTTGGACCTTGAGTAATCAAGATCAATCCATAGGATCAAAGTCAGTATGTATGTTTGTGTGTATTGTGTTGTTCTCTGATCATACACGGGTTTACTGCACGAATGTGCGGAACCCATATCATGTTCATCCTCATAATCTCAATTGCATAATCGATTCTGGACAACATCCTACTATCTTTTAACAGCACCACCGGCAATTTTATAGGTGAAATTTTACTTTGGCAAAGTTTGAAAGAGGTTGTAAGACTCCCTACCACTAAGCCCATTTACACTATAACATTTTTGCTATTTGCACAAGGTGATGTGACATTATTAATTTAATATGTATTTATTAATTCTCAGGGCCGGTCATGAGAGTTTTCGAAAAATTTTGGGCCCTGAACGAGTAGAAAGAACTGGGCACGTATAATATAAAGTTAATAATACGTATATAAAAAATCTGTAATACGACAATAATTGTTATATCAATAAACAAAAATATTATAACAAAATAATCTAATTTACTTAGGCGAATCGTGACTCTCCTAGTGTTTTTGAAATGAGTTTTGATTTGATCAATGGTAGTGGATTAAACTAATTAAAATGTTAACGGGGCCCTAAGTTTCAATAGGTCTATATATATATATATATATATATATATATATATATATATATATATATATAGATATATATATACATATATATATATATATAGAGAGATAGATAGATAGATATATATATATAGACAAGACATATATAGATAGATATAGATATATAGAGATATACATAGATATATAGATATACATCATATATATATATATATATATATATATACAGATAGATATAGATATATATATATACATATATATATATATATATATATATATATATATACATATATATATATACACATATATATATATACATATATATATATACATATATACATATACATATATATATATATATATATATATATATATTATATATATATATATATATATATATAGGGTAAGGTTCAAATTAGAACCCTGTGTTATTGCGAGAACTTGCGAGAACCCGTCAAAATCAATATAAATCATAATTTTTATTGCAATAACATTATTGCACATATACAAGATTATGATATTTATGTATATGTGTGAATTGGTAAGTGTCAATAAGTTTACATCGGTGTAAGTTTTACTTGCAACTTTAAATATATGTGTTTTTTTGCAAAACTTACACCAATGTAAACTCTTTTACACATATGAATTTACACATATACATAAAAGATCATAATCTTCTATATGTGTAATAATGTTATTTAAACATAAAAAATAATGATATTCATTGAACTTGATGGGTTTTCGCAAGTTCTCGCAATAAAAGAGGGTTCTCGCTTGAACCTTTTCCTATATATATAGGGTAAGGTTCAAATGAGAACCATGTGTTATTGCGAGAACTGCGAGAACCCGTCAAATATATACACATATATATATATATATATATATATATATATATATATATATATATATATATATATATATATATATATACACGTTCATATATAATATAAAACTTTTTAAAAAAATTCGGGCCCCTAAGGAGATCGGGCCCTTGGCGCTCATGGTTATTCTATTATAAATTTTAACATATAATGTTTTTAGAAAAAAAAAGATTTGTTGAGCTTGATAAACACATGAAGACACAACATCTAAGCATTAATCCAAGAATGAGATGAAGAGCTCTATTAGTTGGTTTGCTTCCACACTTAATAAACTGGGCCCTTAGAATTAGAACTGAAGTATGTGAAGAAACAAATGGCAGATATTTCACCAAATTGGAATAAAGAATGCTTCAAGTTCACTTAATTCCATAAGTTAAAAAAGTATGTAAAATAAAATAAAAGGTAATAGGGTGAAATAGGTCTTTATAGGGGTGGTGTGCATTGAATCGGATCCTTTTTACTTGCAACTGGAATTGCGGAAAAGAATATTAAAATTACACGCCGTATAACGGCAAACTGAAAACGCATATTATAATATTGCTAAGTTTAATTGGGTAAAGTATCAAACACTTGATAGATTGGGTTGCTTGGGTTTTCATTTCGGATTTACCACAAACCCAAACCGACAATTTTGGTTCATTTATCGGTTTTGTGTAACCGGACTAGTATCCTGTAAGTTTTACTTAACTGAAATGGTTAAAGTTAGGTACCCATAACATGTAAATATCAGGAGGTCAAGAGTTTAATTCTTATTTTGATCAAAATGCTTCGAGTTAAGCTAGAAGTTTTTTCTAGCAATGAGTTTCTCTAAGGAGGTTGGGGGTGCGGTCTCGACTAGGAAACGGATAGATGAGTTCGATTAGGATAACGCCTATACTCCGAACCAGGGTCGCATATTTACCGTTCCAAAAAATATATATATACAATGCATATACCCACATGTGTGTATTTTGACGTTTCTTTTTGGAGTCAATAGTATGTTGATGACCAGAGGAATCATATTAATTCTTACACTTTTTATTATATAAAATGTATAGAATAAATGTAAATTTTGATTTGTTTAAAATATAATTTTAAAAAAATATACGGTATTGATAGTCTTTTACCTATGTGGAGTTGTATATGTATATGTGCACATTTGTACATTTTCAAAATAAATTCAAAAGAGAGGAGATAAAATCAAGGAAACAGTGATGATAGATAATTAAATCATTATTTTTTAACTTTACATATTATATGGTTTTTATACTTCTTTAACATGTTTATTAAAGAAGAAAGTGTCCCTATATGTGTATTTGTGTTTAACTAATTTATGAAAAATATACGAAAACTAAAGTAGTAAATGAGATTTTGGAACCTTCAATTTGATTCCTAGCTCAAATAAAGTCGGTTCAATAGTCTCAACAAAACCAGTTACGTAAACAGTTTTCAATCCAACCAGCTAGAATGGTCTGATTCTAAAAATATCGAATAACAACAAAAAACGTTACTAAATAAAGATGGTAAAACAACCAACGGTATTGACAAATACCGAATGCTGGTATAACAACATATAAGTCATAGACCATCATAAATTGAAGTAAAAAAAGGTGCACCTTGATTTTAGGAGCCATGTATTATGGTCAGAGATCACCCCGGGAATAATGACGCTTTGGATAGATATTCATGTGCACCCAAACCTTTTATATACATAATATACACACACATGTAGATATACCTATACACACATACATATACTATTTTAATGGTTGTTTGATGAATCTTTTGACTCTTAACTTCACTACACTTCACTTGTAGAACATTATCTAACTATCAAGTTGTATCAAATGTCTAAATAGAGTTCAGAATTTTTGTTAGTATTTATTTCATTGTTATCTTTATTTTACGCATATTAATATGTTAAGTCTCAACTTTTGTTTGTGAGATACAGTTAGGTACTGTAGCTAATCGTATCTCTTTTAAAGCGTATGAAACCACCCCTTGTTATATATTATAACATAGTATATAGTAACGTTATATTATATGATATTATCTCGTTATGACATAGATACAATAAGCATATTAAAATGCTCTTGTTTCGTAGCCAACAATGAGGATTTGAGTCTCACGCATTATTAAAAAAAAGTATATTAAGAAGTTGTGTAATATAGATGTTAGTTCATGGATGTGAAAAAACATGCATGTATTCTTACCTAATATATATTCTTTGTCAGTATTAATTATTCACAAACAAATGAATAATCTAATTAACGCATTTAGTGTATTTATTTATTTTCTATTTTTTTTTGTAAAGCAACTCTCATAATTCTTATTGAGGCTTTATTGTGAAATACATCAGCTTTGTAATTTGTATACTATGAAACAATGTGAAGATCGACCATAAACCATCAAAATGTGGTTCTCAAGGATCACATAAATAAAGATAAATTCGGTGATCGAACGTCAAAGTAATACTTTAGGCCAACTAAACATTATATATTATAGCGCTTAAGCAATGTTATTAAATTTATAATAGGATTAAAAACATGTGATCAAATGAACGTTGCATGGAACACGTCTTTTGAAAAACTATCACGAACAAATGAATATGCACGATACGCATGTTGGCATTTGAATGAGAGATAGTAATCCTAAGAAACAAAAAAAAACCCGATATCAGTCATGGCAAACTCGAAAGACATGAAATAGAAGAGAAAATGATAAGGAGGTCGACTGAACACTAACTATAATAAAGTGATCATAAAGAAGCAAATAAGTGATGTAAGAGATAAATGTTTTAAAGGTTATACATTACAAAAAAAATGATTTTAATTTTTTTTTCTTAAGATTTGACAAAAGTAATCATTCTTTTTTAAAGTTTTATAATACATCAACTCTGGTCCAAAAATTTTATCATTTGTTTTCATTTCAGTTCAAAATTTTCATTATATTGGATTCAAGTCGAAACAACCGATGAAACTTATAGACTAAATCTAAAGTAACTTATGAAAGTTCTAGAGTTATATTGATGTTTTTAATATCTTGAAAGAAAATAATTAATTTTGTCAAACTTCAGGGTGCAACAAACAAATTTAACTCAATTAGAAAACAAATATATACTTTTAACCAACGAACAAACACACTTTATTCTACATCTACTATATTCTAAAATCTAAAATCACCGTATCTGTACTCTACAGAATTTAAACCTAAACTTTTTTATTACAAAGCATACCAGTGAAGTGAAGAAAGATTATCTAATCTAAAAAAAAATATTAATAACCAATGAAGAAAGATAAAAGAATTGTCAAGTGAAGAAAGATTGCAACACATGGGTTAGTTTTCCAAAAATAATAATAATAATAATAATTAACAACCAATGCAGGTTCTTCTATATAAAGAAAGTTACAAAGATCCCAATCTCCATCTCCGATCAGTCACCGGAAAAAGCTTATGGTCCCTACGGAATAGTAGCCTTTGCTTCTTCTCCAAATTTACTCTCAAAAGAGCATCAACATCTACTTGCAACATCAACTATCAAGATTCAATCCTTATATAATAAATTGCTTCATCAAATCTAACATCACCGGAACCCATGGCGGAACTTCAGGTGCTTGAAGCTCTGTATTCCGGCGATCATGGAGCCAAGGCCGCTGCGGCCGAGGCGGTTACTCGTCTCACGAACAAACAGAGGCACAAATTGGCGGAAAATGGCGCCATTCCGGCGATTGTTTCGTTGCTTCATGATCCTCGAGATTTCAAAACTCTGGAATCCGCCATTGTTGCTCTGCTTAGTCTCGCCTATGGCAGCGAAAGGTTCGTTTTGTCGGTTTATCGTATTTTGGGGGAGATTGTGAGAGAATGTTACTAACTGAAACCATCGTAAGATATGAGATTTATCATATGTAGGTTGTATGGATGATAAATGTGGTGTTTATACACCAAATGAGCTTCCTCGCTTATTACATTGGTCTTTTGAGAAAGGAAAATATGGTAATCAAGTTTCAAAAGTGTTTAATTTAGTCACTTATGCATACTTTTTTCAAATTGGACCACTAAACGATAAAATCGAATTATCATTGAATTTTCTTATGTCAAAAAAGTAACGGTGGAGAAGATGTGGGGGTCAAAACTTTCAATATATAAAATTATATCAAAAATAAAAAAAACAAGTTAATTATGAAAAAAATAAAAAAAAGTTCTAAAATTTACATTAACGTTTCATATCAGCATCAAAATATAAAAAAATATTTTCTACTTGAAATAAAAAGTATAACATGCTAAAAACATGTTAAAACTTCTAATTTTTATAAATATGAAAACTGAGTGGCCTAATTGGAACACTTTTAAAACTTAAGTTATCTAATTAAAACACTTTTAAAAGTTGGTTACTATTTTACAAAGTTGTCCTTTTGAAAAAAAGTTCTTTTATTTGGTCTGTAACAGAAATTATTAAAAAAAAACATATTGAATCCAATCTTTTTGGACATAGGAGGTCTTTAGGAAAGAAGGTGGTTAGATTGTAGTGTTTAAATAAGTGTGATTGGTTGGTTTTATTTAAACGTCAAATCTTAGTCGCTTGTGAAAGAAGCCGGCTGGATTGTAGCCTCCAATCACTAAGAAAACGCCATATGTATTTGAAGGCTACAATGTAACCGCCTTCTTTCGCGAAAGATTGTAAAAAAGCAATGTCAATTTTACAATTTTATGATCAACATGTTATTTACTTATGCTATTATCTTAACCTAATTCTTTGTGTGTTAATTTTGCAGAAACAAGATCAGAATTGCAAAATCAGGAGCAATTCCTCTGCTTTTAAACCTAATTCAATCACAAATCCACCCATTGATTGATCATGCAATAGCAGCACTTTTGATCTTATCATCATGCTCAGCAAACAAACCATCAATGGCAGCTTGTGGTGCCATTGAGACCCTAATTGAAACCCTTGTTGAAAACAATAACACCCAAGTAAAACTTGATATCATAGTCACTCTCCACAATCTATCACCATGGATTCCCACCATTCTTTTGTCATACACATCATCTTGTTTAATCCACATCATAAACCACTCTGAAAAATCCTCAAAACTCGTCGAAAAATCGATGGGTTTGCTCGAAAACATAGTTTCTTCATCAGAAACTGCCTTGAGAGAGGCTGCATTGACCGAATTTGGGATTCGGGCACTTGTGGAGACAGTAGAAGAAGGTTCGAAGCATGGTAAAGAATACGCGGTGGGAGTGTTGTTGATGATATGTGAAAGTAGTAGAGAGATATACAGAGGGATGATCTTAAGGGAAGGCGCGATCCCGGGGTTGTTGCAGCTTAGTATTGATGGGACGAAACGAGCTAGAGCGAGCTCGAAATCGCTGCTTCGGCTACTGCGTGATCGTTCTAGTGGTTTTGGGAGTGAGAGATCAAAGAATGTGGTGTTGGAAGAGGTTATGGGTGAGATTGATAGAGGTGAAATGAGGGGAATTGAGGTTGGAACGGTGGAGGAGATGATTGCTAGACTTAATATTTGATGATACTTTATACAAAAACAGAGGTTTATTCCTCTGTTTCTGATTGTAAATGTTCAACCTTTGTTTCTGATTGTAAATATGAACAATTGTTGTCATATATGAAATGGGATAGAATTCCCACTAGTTAGATATTGTATGAAAATGGATTTAATCAGGTTTATCAAGTTATATTTAATATATGTTAATTGTTTAATAAGTTTTTGATAAAAGATATTGAAGGGGCAGATTTTGGAATGCCCTAAAAACATACTTGTTTTGATGACAACATTTTTATTTTTTATACCCTGCTAACAAATAAGTTAACTTCTATGTTTGCATATTAATATTTTAGTATCGCATTACCTTAGACTTAAATAACTTAAAATTATTGGGGATTTTAATTTGAGCTTTTTACAAGTTAACTTCTATGTTTGCAAATTGATTTTGTAGTTTTATTTGCTCAACATTCAGTTGTCTTTGTACTCATTTATACCATATTATTATTGGCTTGAGCCTGATCCGCTCAAACTCGCAATTGAACAAACTTAAAAAGAAGCAACATGGTTAACATGACTCGACTAAGATCACTGAAGCTCCAAGTCAATGTTTGAGCATAATCATCGGTAACAAGAACTTCACGTATATATCAACAAATCAAAGCAGAGTTTCAAAAATATAAACTCAAAATGAGACGAACTAGTATATGAACTCAATAACATGTTCTAAAAAACACATCAACACTAGCATAGAAATTACAAAGTTTAAACAATATTGTAACATGCACCAACATCTTGTAAAGTTGTAAACCCCCTGTGATCTCATGTACCATTTATTCATCTCACTTGTAACATGGTACCAGGAGGTTCAAAATCAAACTAACAAATAAGATCATCAAAATACCATATTCATGCTAACTTGTACCCTTACAAAGGCGATAACCGAATACTAGGTTCGTATACCTTCAAAAACTAAGTAGGTTCATGTATAGTGATTACGATACTTGATATCCTTGCCACGTGGAACTTTTTGTTTTAAGTTTGTAATAATATTCATAAAAAGGTCGAGTAAAACAGACCCGCGTGAACACGAGGGCAAATACTTACCGTGACCTTTTATAAAGGCTGTATGCCACAGCTACAGTTGCCACAGCTCCGACTACAGCAGCAGCTGTGAAAACCTCGTGTTGCTCCCATTTTTTTGTAAAGAGGTTAAACTTGGAGGTTGACGTTTTCGCTTCTGAATTTTCATCTCTGCAGCATGAGAATCCATTGACACCTTGACAGCAGCCTCCAGTGTTTTCCGTCTTGGCTTTTGTGTTTTCCTTAAGATCATTTCCGTTCGGAAGTGTCTGTTCAACTGCCTTGTCAGCTTTCTCGACAGGAGGAACACCCATTTCGCCCCTGCAAGTTGATGAATCAAGTCTTATCATGGTGGGTTAATGTTAAATAAAAATATAGTAAACCCTCGCAGGGACATGTGTGTAATATCGAGTCAATTTGGGTCTAGATATTATTGCTAACAGATCAGCAAAACATAAGATTAATATATGAGCGATGTGCCTATGTTATATCCTCTTTTGTACCTAATTCATCCTTGTAACAAGAAGATGATGACATGTGTCCACACCGGAAAAGACTAAATAAATAACTACTTGAACCGTTTTACTAATAATATTGAATATAATAGTTATCTATGAATTCAAAGGACTGAAGAAAAATGGTTGGTTGCAACAGACCAAAAAACAAATTATCATTAGCAAGTTTCAAGAAAGAACCGGCCGTAAATCAAAATTTAACAAGGCATCATTATCCTACCCCAGCCTTATATTTCAAATAAGGAATACTCTTATCCAACCAACTAGCAAAGTACTCGAGTTAATAAAAAAGGAGAGCAAAATTTTACTAAAAATGACATAAATGTAAATGGGCCCTAATTCATTATGATCTTTACTTTTAATGGTGCACTCAAACAGATAAATACAGGCATTAATTGGCAAAAACATTTATGTTATTACAATATACAACACTAACAACAAACATGAAGTAATAGCAAACTGCTTGCAGAAAGGGGAACACTGAATATAAGACTGAATTGCCCAATCTATGCTGACATATATAACAGTCAACAACTAACTAAGCAGAGTGCATAGAAAAGTAAGAATATACCTCCAAATCCTTTCAATGATCTCACCCTTCTTGATATGCTGGTCAAGCAATTCAGGCACATCATTCGGGGTAACATAACCATACCTACAATACAAGAATATTACTTAAGCATACACATATAAAAAAATGAATTAATACAGAATAGCTAAAGAGATCGGCGCAAACCAAATAAAAGGCAACAAAGAAACATGGTAACAAAAACTCTTACCAGTGCCCAGCAATTTTCCCATCCTGAACGGCACTGTATATAATCAGGTTCCCTGCATACTTGTGTCCTCCAACATGTGAGCAAGCACTTACAAACACCTCATCCTTCAATCCCCTTGCTCCAATCTCCTCACCGAATTTCTCGATTAAAACTGGTCCACAAACACCACACCTTTTATCTCGACTGTTATGCGCACACACAAATACGTATGAACCTGTCACCGACTCCTCTGTTCCTGAAGCCCATGGTTTGCCATTCACAAGCACGTCCTCCACAAAGCTATCAACGTTTGATTCTTCCAAACCCCTTTAATCAACAAAATTAGTAAGTTGACCAACCTAACAGTAAAATTACCACATGCTGAGATGCATTTTGGTAATGCTCTATAAGATCATACTATAACACTGTCCCAAATTGTTGTAAAAGAATCCATCAAAAAAATGGCAGGCAGATTCATTTCAAAAGCTACTACTGCTAGTAACTTTCATTGATCCTATAACTAATAACTGATTAAACTAGTGCAATATTAAGAAATAGCTTTTAGACTAAAAACAGAACACAATAAAATTTCAAACACAAACAACAAATAATATCCTAAGCAATAAATCTCTTTATCAGGACTGTACAAACATATATCTGACCTAACACTTGACAATTTCAAACCACACATATTAACTAAGCGCGTTTGGTAAAAACTCCTAATGATTCGCACATGACGAGTATTAATTCGCTTTAAAAATCGAGTAAACCAACAGGTAGCAAATCAAACAGTCAACCAAACACATACACACTAATCTCAAAACCCTAGCAAATTCCACCATACCTGTACTTGATCATATCAGGAAAAACCAAAACATCTCCATCCGATAAGCCAGTACCATCACCGCTCTCGCATATCGTCAACATCGTCTACAAACACCAGATCACAAAGCAAAACCACTCATCAACACTCACAAATCCTCAAACATCTAATCAAACTCACAAACACATCGAATCTAACTACCACAGTTCATCAAAACTAACCTTAACAGCGATATCGTTCTTCCGACCTTTAAGAGCTCCGGCGAGACGCTTAGGAAGCGGATCGGAGTCCGATGACTCAACACGAGAAGGCCAGACTTCATGAGACTTGTAGCAGAGGAAAACATGGCGTCCGTACGGATTAACAGATCCGGTGAGATTCTCGGTGTACATCTCCGGCCGCTGGAATCCGAACTGTACGGCGTCATCAACAACCACATGTTCAGCAGAAATGTCGGTGGTGCCGTTCTCCGGTGCGGTGGCCATGCCGGAAAATGAATCGACGGTGATCGGAGGAGATGATATAGAGAGAAAAAGGGAGATGAAGAAGGTGAGATAAGATTGTACGGCAAGTGAAGGGGTGTGTTTAATGCTTTTTAAGAAGTTGATCACGCTGCTTGTGGAACTCTAGTGTAGGGTTGGATATTGAATTTTTGCTTCGGGTTTAGGTTTGGGTTGAAGGCGATGTGTGGTTTTTCTTCTTTTTTTTTTTATTTTTTTATTTTTTAACTAGGAAATTATTGAGTTTTAAATGTGATAAATAAACGTATTAAGTTGGAGCGATTGAGTTTTAAATATTGAAACACATATGGAAAATGGTCGTATCATGACACCCATGTGGTTGGTTTGGTTTGGTTTGGTTTGTTCACATTCTTTATAGTACGAGCAGTTTATTGTTAGCCGATATTTCTTACGATGCAAAAAAGAAAAAAAACATAATGTAATACAACTCTTATATGCATGATTGTTACTTCTCAAAGTAACTTTTTATAAATCTTTTTCTAACGGCAAATGTACGACATTGTTTCGGATGGTAGGTGTGTTTTAATCGGAGTCATCTATCTGTTTCACTGCCTGGACCGTACCCCCAACTCCACTCAGAATGAAACTCATTATTGGGAAAACCCTCGACTCAACTTTATGCATTTTTTTCTTAGTGGGTCTTGAACTAATCACTTCCTTGTATTTATATATTATTAGTATCTCATTTTAACCGGTTGAGCTAAAAATCACTGGTTAACTTTTTTATTAATTAATGATGGAAATAACATGTATGCTTATAGTTTAATTTCTAACTTTAATTAAGATAAAAGTATTTTGAGAAGTGTGATCATCTCTGAAAAATTTAATCAACTTTGCAATATCTATTAACAACAATCTCAGTGACATAATTTTTAAATTTTTATGTTTCGTTTGTATTTATTTATACTCAATGAAACTTGTATGTTTATTCATTTCGTTCATAATCATTATTGCGATCAGAATTGAGTTCAAATCATGAAAAAAATGAAAATTATATCATTAGGACTGTTATTTGTAATAAAAATGAAAGTTGCGGGTGTTACCGGCCAAATTAATAGTAAAGTTTATTATCAGCCAATAGATGATAGTTTGGATAAAATCTAATTTTTTGAAAAACAAATAAAAAACTTTGTTTTCCTTCCAAACCTCTCACTAAACGAATATAAGTAAATATTATATTTTCGCAATCTAAGACAAAAAGGGGAATCGTTAGGATAAATATAATATATTTTTAAGAGCAATTTAATACTTGCTACATCTTTAAGCAAAGTTTTGTTTTACTAAACATTGTACGTTTTAGTCGTTATTATAAAACATCGATAACGATACTTTCTTAATACATATATCTACATCATAAGTAAACATTTTTCTTCAAAAATAATATATTTCTCGGTATTTAAAATTTGAGTAGGTTTAAAATAAAAAGTAGTGTAGGATTGTTCGTTTAACACGTGTCATTCTATTATTGTAAATAGAATGATATTTTGGTTATTGTGTCAAATACGTTAGATTATCGTGTCTTATGCGTTCATTGTGTCAATTATCAATTCATTGTGTCATATATTTTACATCATTTGTTATGTGTATTAATCATTGTGTTTTACGTTGTAGATAATTTTGTGTTATTTTTATCATTGTTTTTATAAATTTGTTATCTATCATTGTGTTCTACAATTAGAAGACTCAATGATATATTTTCAACAATCTGGTTTTAAAAACTCATAGTGTTGAAGATAAGACAATGTGTTATTTTTGTTATTTTTTTAATAGATTATATAAACTTGCTATTACTCGTTATGTTTTACCATTAGAAGTACACAATAATATTATTTCAATAGTGTATTTTCAAAACTTATAGCATTCAAGATAACACAATGATGATCAATAGACACAATGAAACATTGTGTTATTTTGTCATTGTTTTTAATGTATTATATTAATTAGTTGTTAATTTATTATTATGTTTTACTATTATAGATACACAACAATATTATTTAATCATTATATTCTTTAAAATTTATTATTTTAGAAAAACAAAATATTATTCAAAATTAACACAATAACCAATAACAAAAACACAATGAACTTCACTAAATGCACAATGACGAGATATGAGATTAAAACGTCATATTTTTTTATCTTTTTATGTAACGACATGGTACTTGTTTTAAAGATAAAATAATGCTCGTTTTTATGGTGTAATTTTTATAAAAATTTAATATCGTATATAAAAGTTATGAACGTTAAAAAAATAAGAGAACTTACAAAAGTCAACAAAAGTGGTTATTTATAAAATAACATTCTAACAAATTTTCATACAATTTGATCACAAACATTGATTAAGAATGTGAATAGTCGAGATTACTTATTATACTTTTTAGTTTTAAAATACTTTCTATTTGAACCTTTCTATTCAAATTTAATATTATCTTAAATTTGTTTTTAGTATTCTATGTTGGTCATCGATTGGCAACAAATTATATAGAAATGAGATCATAACGTGCAAGCAACATGATTCTTGAAGACATTGCCCTCTCTTTGAATATTCCATACTATCAAATGAAATCAACTAACCACAACTAATTTCAAATAATTAGTAAATTATAAGTATCATTGTTATGATTATATAAAAATTCATGTATTTCCTTCCTTCTTTTATGGATAGTTCTTACTCTTGAAATTTGTAAAATAAACAGAAATGGAGATGAGCGTGCGATGGAAATGGAGATGAAGATGAATGTTTGGTGGCTGAGTGTTTTTAAATCAACAAATTAATCACATACTTATTATCCTTTTATTTAATTTTATTGTATTTATTATTTTCATACATCAAATATTCATTTTAAGGTTATAGTTTTTGTTAAGTTGACCCTAAACTTTTATGTTTCTCACCCTTTTGATTTATTACTTTTAATTGCATTGGTTTTGGTCCAAGGTTGATAACCACGCTATACATGCTAGTGCTTTAGCTGTTAAATGTATATTAATTTATTTTGTGTATGAAACATGGCTTATAAACAATTTAGAACTTTTTCAGCTAAAACGTATAGAAGTGTGGATGGTGTAAATGATTTTTATATGTCTGTCTGTTGTTTGACCTTACGTTCTTTAAAATATGTGGGTGGAATTTGTTTTATACTCTTTAATCACAAAGTTTCCTAAATACCCTTAAATATGACAAAACTTAAGTACATTTGTCACTTTCACTTTCCTTTGTACCATTTTTATCTTAACGGTATTTTATTTTTAATATTTATCAAGTATCTTAAGAGATGTGAACATCAATTCATATTTATCTGTGACTCTCTCTTTCGATTCTCTTTTTTAGTCGATTATCGTTGAAACCTTATGGGATAAAAGTTGCAGGAGTAAAACCTAGTAAAGGAAAAGTGTACACAATGATGTTAATAATTAAAAATCTTATCTAGAAAACCAAATAAGGAAATACATAACTAAGGAAAAACGAATACAAACACTTGTTTCTTCATGATCGGTTCACTTAAGTTCACAAGTAATCATCTTTTAAGAGAATCATCCCATGTTGGTAAAAGTAAATCTTAAGGAGGATTTTTATATACTTGGCATGTATACATGCAAAGTTTTTCTAAACAGGTAAATCACTGAAAGGGTATATATAATCAAGTCTCAAACTCATAATTATTGTTCCAAAACACTAAATTTTTACCAAGTAGGAACAAGATTTTGGCTGGCAAAAAAGCAAGTACATGGTATAATGTACATTAATAGGTTGTGTTAAACGTATTATCCTTTTTATTTTTACTTGTTACAACCTTTTTCAACTTGTCATGCCCAGGGGCGGACCTACCCCCAGGGGAGGGGGGGCGGCCGCCCACCCTAATTTTTTTTAATGTTATATATATGTTCAATTCTCGACCGCCCCCTGTAAAATTTTGCAATCGCCCCCTGTCAAACAAGCGGATGGACTTCAATCAGAAATGAAAAATTACAACTTTGTCTTCTACTTATACTTGATGTCGCATATTCTAGATATCACAAACACGTTGTCTCAAAGTCTTCAATGAAAAGAGCAAGATTTATTGAATGCAGTTTCATTGGTTTCTTCTACCAAACGTCAACTTGAGAAATTTAGAATGGAGGGTTTCATAAGTTCTTTGACAATGTTAACTCTTTTTGTGAAAAATATAAACTTGAAGTGATAAACATGGATGCTGAGTACATTAACTCAAAGAAGCCAAGACAAAAGACAAATATCACATACCGACACTATTTTGAGTACGATTGCTTCAATGCGGTTTTAGATATGCAAATATAAAAGTTTGGGAGTCGTTTTAACGAGGTAACATCCAACTTACTTGTTTGTTTGAGTAGTTTGAGTCCTTGTGATAATTTTGGTGGGTTTGACGTTTCAAAAATACTATGATTATCCGACTTGTACCCGAATGATTTCGATGAGAATGATAAAATAAGACTTCCGATTGAACTAGAGATTTATATTGACGATTTAAAAGTGGATAGTCGATTTGCCAACTTGGATGGTTTATCAAGTCTCTTACATTTAATGGTTCAAACAAAGAAACATCTTTCATTTACAATGGTATATCGTTTATTGAAGCTAGCTCTCATATCACTCGTTGCAACCGCAACAGTTGAAAGATGTTTTTCGGCAATGAAGTACGTGAAGTCCGATTTGCGTAATTGGATGGGTGATGAAAATTTAAACGATAGTTGTATTTGCTTTATGGAGAAAGATTTACTTAGAAATGTCTCCATAGATGTTGTTATGGAAAGATTTTAAAAAATGAAACCTCGTAGAGAACAACTTTAGGTATATTGTACCTTTATTTTGTTTTTGTAATAACATTTGACGTGACTTTATTGGTTTTATGAAATTTAGTTTGATTGTCTTCTTTTTTTTTAAATGAGCCGGCCCGATCCAACCCGTAATGGACCCAAAATGGTTTGAAAAAATTTATTATATAGCGTTACCGCGTTAGTCAACCGACCTTTAAAAAGTTTCCGCCCCCCATGAAAAAATTTTCTGGATACGCCACTGGTCATGCCACTAAAATTTTCTTATCTTCACACTGAATGACAACAAATATGCATTCGATTTGATGTTACATGGTACACCGAAGATTCAAGGTGGTTAAATTTAACCAACCTCTACATTATATATTGTATAATATATTAAAAAACAATTTGAGTTGATACAATGTTGTTTTGAGTTGCTAGAATGTTGTTTTTAACTTTTGAACTTAACCATTATAGTTTTCATTAGACATATGCAATTAATATTTTCTAATCAATTCAAAGTTAATATTATATTTTAGTTATGTTTGCATTTTATATATTTAAATTTAACTTTTTAGACTTTATGCTTTTAGCTTAAAACAAAAATATTTTAACAATTTGTATATTGTAACATATAAACTTAAGTATATATTGTGTATATATATACATGTTTATTATGGATCTAGAGCAGGTATGTTTTTTGGGTTTCTTTTGTGACGTTACCGTTGTGGTATCGTGAGCAAACTAAACGTTTATAAGTGAACAACATCGTTCCCGATGTCTTGGTATTATCGGAACAAGTATCGATATTTGCTTTTATTGTTTTAACGAGCTTAACCGATAACGACCAAACTTTTGTTGCGTTTCGCAGGGAAAAAACGACCACAATCTCGCCGCGAAACGCGGGGGATAAAACTAGTTAGTTTTTCAAAAACATGTCAAGCCTTCCAACAAACGTTTTCATGGTAAGCTAAGAGAGCAACATTGAACAAACTTGTACTTATAATAAAATAACATCTTGTACATTGCTCCATAGTACTCAACTGGACTCTCAAATTAGAATATATAATCTATTCTTTTTAAGATTGTTCTAATAGGTTTTCCAAATATAAATTCAGTATGTATCTTCCAGTGGAAAGGACATCGAGCCTCTTCTCGCTAGGTTCATATTTACCTTTACGTAACTGGTATCTATGAGTCACTGCCGAGATCGTGTAATTCTGGCCTTCGATTGTTACACCATCTCCACATTGCAAGTTCTGCCATCACACAAAATTTAGCTCATGCATCATGAGACAGAAACACACATAAAAAATGTTTAATTGAGAATTTACGTCCAGAGATAATTGATTTCATACTAAGAAGTTCTAAAGGATAACTGGATTAAAATGAATATAACAGATATAATAATTTAATATCAATAACTTATAAATGGATGTAAGCAAAGGGTGGTGTATGGTATAAGGTTGAGTTTGGTTGAAAGAACTTCTTATTGAAGCATAAAGATTGTCACAAAAGTTCATTATAAAGGTAATGGAAATGGGTCAACCCACAAATATTGTTGGTATGGAGTGGAATAGAATTCCAATTTAATTCTTTTGTTATTTATAACTACAATAACTAATATAGATAATTATAGTTTATTATAGTAGTAGTAATAATAATATTTAATTCTATTGAACAAAAGTTAGTAAAATAATAATAGTAATAGTAATAAATTATAGGCAAATGCTAAACATAGCCTAAAGGGCAATACTTAAGAATGATTTTGGTGGTTAAAGTACAGTTGTTCAAGCATGGGTGGTTACTGGTTAGTGGTTTCTGGGTGGTTGTAAAATGTGTGGTTAGGAGCTGGAAGTTACCCTTAAATGATGCCTTTAGGGATATGTCTATAAAACAACAATAGATTGTCCAAATAATTATATTCATAGGAGTTCAAATTAGAATTGATAACCATAGATAATAACAAATTAAAGCTGAATTTTTTGTCCAAGGGAACTAATCATTCCAACAGATATCAATTCCATCAAGAAGAACCAGATATGATAATTTAACCTCATAAATGGAGTTCATGATTCCATTCAACCAAATTCAAGCAAACTAAACACCCCTTTAGATTGTGGAGAAATCAAAGAATAGTCAGCTTTCATACTTTAGGATTTAACAATCATACATGTCCAACTTTTGACGATACAAGCAATACCAGAAATACAAATAAAAGCTAGAAACAAACACTTCCCTAGTTTCAAGATCAAACTTCCCATCAACATCATCAATGAACTAAACAAGAGCTCAAGTTAGCAAATAACATCACTGGTTACTAGGGTTCAGTACTTTTTGTAGTTGTACAAACCATATAAATCATACAATATAGAAATTCAAACCAAGTTGTGTTACAACAGATAACTAACTGAATGCAAAAACAATTTAATTAGCGATATTCAAGAGATAGGCTAGCCCTTCTAAATGCAGGTCTACTTCTGCGAGGTAGACCAACTCACTCAAAAGCTACTGCTCATGATCAACATCATCCCAACAAATTCCCCAACCAATACACAAACTAGTTAGTTTGAAATACCAAAACCACGCGTCACTAACAAATTAGGTCAAATAACATCCTATATATCAATGCAGACACAATCGTGTTGGACTAATTTTGTAATTACACAATAGTTAAAAAGTTAGGATATAATTATGTTACTCTTTTTATTATTTTACTGAGTTCGTATTAGATTCAGAGTTTAGTTTGTTTGTTAATCTTATTATTCAGATAGTGTTTGAGTTTGATTAATACAGATATTTGTTTAGTATAAATAGGGGATCAAGGGATCTATGTAATTTATCCTGGTTTTATTATACACACAAGAGTCGTTAATCTCAGGTAGAGATCTAAATATACTCAACTTCAATCAAGATCAAAAAGAGTCAATTGACTGATACCTACAACACTACTTAATAAGTAACAAGAAGATGTTTCTGATATAAGATTCAGATAGTGAAGAAATACAGACAATAAATAACGAAATTGGATGAAGATGAAGCTGCTTACAGATGGAAAACATCGAATACCGAGGTTTCTAGGCGGAGGCGTGACTTCGATGACTTTATAGGGGTAGTTTTGGTCTCGTCCTTTCTCCTTCTTCCTGCAGACGATCTGGTGCATCATCTGCGGCTGTTTTACTCAACAGAAATTTCGACGTAAATACGAATTCAGCAGATGTAGGTTGATTGTTAGCTACACAAGCAGTGAATTCACTCGATTTTGCTCAAAATCGAACCGAAATAGAACGATTTTGTAACATTACGAGTGAAATTAAATGATAGATTGTTATCTAACCTTACGGAATGTGGTGAATTGGGACGCCATTTCCATGAGGAAGAAGCAGATGCACAGAAGAACAAGTGGACTGTATGCAAAATTGCAAACCCATAAAAAGATCGCAACAGTTTTTTTTTTTTTTTTTTTTTTTTTTTTTTTCATACCATGGGTACTTTGGTTCATTTTTGTTTCTTGATTATAAGTTTCTTGAGATAGTAATAATAAACGGGTTTAAATAATTTCAAAAATATAATTTAAACAATATGAAAAATGTATTCAACTTTTTATATACTAATTTTAAAGTTTACATTATATATAACTAAAATTCGTTTGGTGATGTGAGAGTCGGGCAATGTTCAGTGAAAGGTGTTTGTTGTACAAGTCTTCAAACAGCGTGTACAAGTAATTGTTGCGGCCTTACCAAAACAAAATGTTTGGGTGGTATGCGTGTTGCCACTTCAAATACTTCTCTCCGGTTGGTTTTTTATTCTTCTTTTAAGCTTTTATTTGTTTTTTCTTTCATTAGGTTCACTTTTGTGTTCTTTGGCTTTCGTTTTTACTAACATTCCATTGTGACATTCTTGCGTTTCCATATCGATTTTATTAAGCATCTAGCTGTCATATAGCATGAGCTAAATTTACTATTTTAAATAATTTAATAAAAAAATAAAGTGTTAATTTGATATTTTTATTAATTTATGATATTTAAAAAATACAAATTTAAAAATGCTAAAATTGAATAGGTGACAGTTGTAAGTAAACTTTTATATTTTGTAATATATACTACTGTAAATAATTTTTTTAATAAATGCTTTTTTATCGTGTATAGAAACTTAAGTTACTAGTTATAATATATCAAACTTTTCATCTTGATTTTGCATAAATTATAAATTGGTGACATGGTGTTGCTTTATGATGATCAGTTTTAATACATCAAACTTTTAATCTTGATATTGCATAAATTTGTATATTGGTGACATGGTGTTGCTTTATGATGATCAGGTGATCTACATGTCTATCATGTGAGCTAAACGCGATAAACTGTTGATATGCTATTTAAGATCGGCTCACCAAAGCTAGAATCAAAATAAGGTTAAACAAGCTCGAGCCTGCATTAGAGTTCAATTAATAACCAGTTCGAGCTTCATGTATCGGGTTTTGGTAGACTTTTTTGCAAAAAGAACATACCACAAACAGCCTAAACGCAACTACTATTCAGATAATTTTTAGTTTTGAGCTTTGTTTTCTTATATCTCACTTAAATTTATCGGTTTGCAATCAACAATTCTCTCCCCCTTAACGAAGGTCTTGTGATAATCAGTCCCTGCTTTCGCAACGAGGATTCAAATGGGTTCAAGCGTGCTAACTAATATTCAAAGAACACTCACCGATATAGTCTTATACATGAGAAAACGTTCTTAAATGCTATTACAAAAGGTTATCGTTACTTGCTTGTAACAAGAGAGAAATCTGGGGTCTCAAAAGCTTAAGATTGTAACGTTACAACATTGTGTTCGGCTTATTAACATACAAAAACATGTTTATCTGAAGTTCAACAATAAAAACAGGACGCAATTGCATCCTTAAACACAACGCACAACAAAAGTTACCCCAGTTATTAAAATAGTGCTATTTTCAATTGTATGGTAATTCAATACAAACCTTAAACTTAAACCAAGATGCTCGCAAGGGGGTTCATTGATTTCCAGATTCCTCTAGGATGACTTTTGCATATTTATTCCACAGATTACAGGGCTGCAAGCTCTTCAACCTACAAAAGAAATATAAAGTCAGCAGAAATGAAAGAGAAAAGGAATCATAACAAAAACTTAAATCTCAGTTGATATGTCTTTCTACCAGGTAAAAAAAATTCAATACACAGATCAGTAGCGATATTTATAGGAGGCAATTTCAATTTCAACCCATTAATGTAATAACCTGTCAAGTTGGGTTGTATCTTATTGATGATGGGTCATACCATTTGACCTGTTTCAACTTTAGCTAATGTTAATAGTTACAACCCAAACTGACATGTGTTAACATCAAAGGATTAAAACTGTCCCCTATGAATCTAGTAATACTCTGTATGAAGCTCCTTAATACTTGGTGAAAAGATATATCAACTAAAGAATTAATTTTTGGTTATTTCAGAGCTAGATCTTGAGTATAGGCTGCTATTAGAGGTGACAGATTCGATCCATTTATTTATGAATTGGTCAACTTATGTTTTGTCTCTAGAGGATCAAAATAGTAAAGTTACAAAAACATAGCTTAGAATGAAATCGGTCAAGCAGGTCAAAAGTCACCTAATGTACTTTTAAAGCATAAAACCTCCTAAAAACTTACTAATAAATTTTTTATTATTATTGAAATAATATAATTTATGTAATCATATTTATACACCAACTATTAATCAAAAACATGTACACAGAAAGTGTTCCGAGTCAATCAAACACGACCATTTTGACCCATACCAAGATATTACATGTTTAACCAAGTTAATCCAACCCTCAAGTCCCATTTTGCCACCTCTAGCCGTAAGACAATTATTTTTGTTACTTTAGTGGTCTGTTGTGATTTGTGAACTTGTTACACTTTCGGATTTTTTATCAGATTTGTTTGACATCTATAAAACCTATTTCAAACTAAACAGTATGATCAACTAGATCAGAAAATTTCCACGAATCATAGTAATCAGTGATGTAATTAATGAGCTACTGAGCTCAAGCTATTGGTTGGTTTGTGGATGAGATTGATGCGGGGAACCAACTTCTTTTAGCTTTTCTCTTTATATCCTAATATTGCTTATGTTATCGAAATTGAAAAAGGATGTGTTATACAATTGTCACGTCCTATTGGAGGCGGAGCATATTCCATTTAGATAACAATAAACTAACCTAGGAGCATGAAGTTCAACTAATTTGTATATTTTCTTACAAACCTTAAAGTCATATGCATCTTATGTACAATTAAATTCTGGATAGTTAGGTTTTATTAGTTATGGATATATCATATATATATTAAGTTATATCAGCTAATTTAATTTCAGTCCAACATGTGGAACTTGGAATCATTCTCAAAGACACATAATTATATCTGACTTCTATTACTCTTGGCCGATAAGTCTTCTTATTAATATGTTTTTTATCAACATTTTAAAAGGGTACACATACATATGAAATTATAGAATGTAACAAACACAAGAAGTAAATGCTTTTAACCTATTTCACTAGTTGACCATTGAATTTGGTGTGGTAAGTTATTGGTACAAAAGACAATATGCTACTAATTAAAATACAGTCTTAGAGACGGATTATAAGAAAATAGAATTACAGAACAGCAAAGTGATGCCGGGGCGCCGGGCCTACAATACGAGACTGATCAATGTCGCCAGGCCTGCTGATGGTTTTACTTAGCGAATATTATTGTCTTGGTTTGTACATGCATTATGGGTGGCAAATTGAGTAGGTAGTGAAGAATGGGTAACTAGTCAAAATGGTAAACCTTCACACAGGTCGTAAACAAGTTGGGTATGGTTATATTGACCATAGATTTTTGTAATTCCATCAATAATTAATGTATTAATATGATTGCAAAACTATTACTTAGTAATGATACTACTTTCTTTAGTAGAAAGATTTGGAAGGTTGAAAACACCTAAGTAAGCTTTAGGTGACATATTGACGTTACAAAATAATGATCCACTTGTAATTAGAGTGTGTGTCTGTGTGTTGTGTAAAACATTACAAACAAGCAGCGTATTGCAAATGCAAACCTGAATCAAGCAGCTGCCTGAAGCAACTCTCTATCAGCACGCTCCCTGATCCGCCTCTCAAGTTCGGGCCTAAAATGCCTGATAAGACCTTGAACAGGCCAAGCAGCAGCATCTCCCAATGCACAAATTGTGTGTCCTTCAATCTGCTTAGTGACCTCTTGAAGCATATCAATTTCCTCAAGCTTTGCATTCCCAACTTTCATCCTTTCCATAATCATCCAAAGCCATCCAGTACCCTCCCTGCAAGGTGTACACTGACCACAACTCTCATGCTTATAAAAGTAAGAAAGCCTTGCAATGGCATCCACAACATCAGTTGACTTATCCATCACAATAACAGCTGCAGTCCCTAATCCAGATTGCACAGCCTTCAATGCATCAAAATCCATCAGTACATCCTCACATATGTGTTTAGGAAGCAATGGTACAGATGAACCCCCAGGAATTACTGCCAGTAAATTGTCCCATCCGCCCCTAACACCGCCACAATGCCGCTCTAGCAGCTCCTTCAATGGTATACTCATCTCCTCTTCGACAGTGCATGGTTTGTTCACATGACCAGATATGCAAAAAAGTTTCGTCCCCGAGTTGTTCTTTCTCCCAAAACTAGAAAACCATTCAGGCCCTCGTCTTAAAATGGTAGGCGATACAGCAACTGTTTCCACATTTGTAACAGTTGTGGGACATCCGTATAGACCTGCATTAGCAGGGAAAGGTGGTTTCAATCTTGGTTTTCCTTGCTTACCTTCAAGGCTCTCCAAAAGTGCTGTTTCTTCACCACAAATGTAAGCACCAGCACCAAAGTGGATATGCACATCAAAATCATAACCCGAACCACAAGCATTTTTTCCAAGTAACCCAGCTGCATAGGCTTCTTTTCTGGCCTTTTCAAGGTTAAGGCGTTCGTTCACATATTCACCTCTAATGTAAATATAAGCTGCAGTTGCTCTCATACCAACTCCAGCAATCAAGCATCCTTCAAGAAGTTTATGTGGATCGTTTCGCATGATTTCACGATCCTTACATGTTCCTGGTTCACTTTCATCAGCATTAACCACAAGATAGGATGGACGACCATCAGACACCTTAGGCATAAATGACCATTTGAGACCAGATGGAAATCCAGCACCACCACGTCCACGTAAACCAGATTTTTTCATTTCATTTACTATCCAATCAGAGCCCTTGATCACTAGATCTTTAGTTCTGTACCAATCACCACGTTTCATGGCACCTTTAAGAAACGGGTCATGTATACCATATAGGTTGGTAAAAATGCGGTCTTCATCCTTCAAGCCACCAAAGTGAGTTTTCTCCGGAGGAGGGGGAGGTGGTGGTGGCTGTGCGGTATTAGCAGTTGTTGCAGATTGAGTGCTAAACAATCTAGTACCTAGTCCCCAATTAACATTTTGACGCCTCAACAAAGCAGCCCGTTGCAGAGAAAGAATGCCCTTCATGGGTGCCTGAACGAAAAAAATTAGTCATTGCCGAACACTTGTATATTTAAATTTTTAAGTATCTAAAGCAAGCAAGGACTGAATCACAATATGCAGACATGCTCATCTTTAACTACCTTTATAGTATACCAATTTGATGCCAGATATCTCCTTTCACAAATCACAATGGTGGTATATATACAGGACTGGAGATAGGCAAATCAATACCACATCACAATTCACAACCATGAAACTGAACGAGTAACCTGGGCTTATATACCAATCGACCAACTTTCCATTTATAAAGAAGTGAAAGGGGAGCTATCTAGTTTTTCAGAGACACCAATAGAAGCATGAAGTTTTCTCATGATCTTTCTGTTATGAGTCAAGCCCCTCAAATATATATTATATACCACATCGAAATGAGATAACTCAGGTCTGGTTTTGGTAAAGCTTTACATGCATAAAATCAAAAAAAAATAATACAATCCATTTTCACGGGGGGTCTAATGCCATGTTTGAGGATCACAAATAACCAATAATACATACAGCACCGGTTTTCTATACCAACTACCAAAATAGTTAATATACTGTAACAACCAATATACCACACACAACCACAAAAATCTTACTCCAAATGTTCTTGAAAAAAATTTGCATAACCATAACAGATACCAGAACTGAAATGATGAAATCAGATCCGTTCAGTAAACAACTAGTAACATGACAAAAAACGGGAATTTCAGTCAGGAGCTATCCTCAGATTAAGCAGAAATCTAGGGTTAATAAAAAAAATTCTTCATTTACTTCGATTTATCCAACTTTTTCTATCTATTTATCCAATATTTTCTTAGATCAGACATATAAACTCATATCAGATTCGAATTAACAACAGAACCAAGTCAAATTGGATCTATAACAAGGTTATAACAAACGCGAAAAACAGATTGGGGGAAGATATTCTCACCATACGCCACAAAATGTAGCAATGAAGCTTGAGAAATAACGATCAGCGATTCGACTACGGTGAAGAATTTGAAGCGAAAGGAGATGAACTTGACTCCCAATTGTTCTGAAGAAGGGGGTGATCCAACGGCGTGAAATGGGTTTTATTGGTATCCGAATGAGTGAACGAGTCGAACTGGGTTATCGAGCGGTTCAGATGAGTCGAATCGGTGTGTGATGGTTTAAGGGAACGCGTGGATAGAAAATGGGTCGTGTGTTTATGTTGACGAACCGGCCCATTAAGCCTGCAAACGTGGCCTTATAAGGGTTCAATGTTTGAAGTTTTAAGGAAGAGCGGCGGTGCATTGTGAGAAAAATTATAGGGGTGCAAATGAGTCAAATCGGCTCGCAAGCTATTTGAAAAAAAATTCGAATCGAGCCGAGTTTAAACGAGCTCGAGCCCGAGCTTGAACTCATATTTTGACTCGTTTACTAATCGAGCTCGAGCCCAAGCTTCAGATATTGAGCTAGAGCTGGCTCACGATCCTAACTGAGCTTTTGTTTATATATGTATTTTTATAATATTTTTTACATATCAAATATATATTTATAATAATATTATTATTTATATATAAAAATATGATAGAAACAATTAGTTATTATATATTATATTGTATACATGATAAGTATGATTATAAATAAATATAGTAATTATAAAAAATAAAAATTAAACAATTAATGATATTAGACTCTCATTTTTATTTTCCTGCATCTCTCCTAATAAATGATAATACTATATACTAATTACTAGCTTTAGTAAACCCGTGTATTACACGGTTTAAATAAATAAAATATTAATATAATAAATTTATTAATTAAACAATGATATTCTAAGATATGATAGGACTGAAATAAAAAAACGGTAATATCAACTTTTTAAAATTTTATTTTTAAATTTCTTTTATTGAAAATAAATATTTTATTTTAAAACAAACCGTATTAAAAATGTCATTTTTAAAAGTTTTCTTATTACAACTCCCAAATTTGATAATTTAAAATTATCAATTTATTTAGATATAACCTTAATAAAAAGATTTCTCTCTTAATTTACTAATCATTAAAAAGTATTAAAATAATATTATTAGTAATTAAGGTAATTATTTAATAGGAGAGAGAGGCGGGAAAATTTTGATGAGAATGATTGTGGTGCTGACACGTGTCATCTCATTGATTGTGGTGCTGACACGTGGCACCCTATTTACCTTTTTATTAGAGTAGTAAGATAGTAATATATAATTATATTATTTAAAACATTTCCAGATAAAAAAATTGATATTGTTATAATTAAAAACTAGACTTTTTATTGAAAACACACTTTAAATATTACATGATACCAAAAATTTCAAAAATAATATTTTTAAATACGAACTATTATAATACCTTCATTTTAAGTTTTATAAGGATGGATTAAAAAATACATTATTTTTAAATAACAATATTTTTGAGTAAATAGTTGTTTTTCTCATTAATTACATTTGTTATTTTCATACAAATTTTTCGTATGTGACCCCTGAAGGTTTTAAATAACTACTATTTCCATTCATAAAAGTTAACTCCGTTAATTAAAATGGCAACAGCCTCTACCACCACCGTCACGTGGTGGTGCAACCACTCTCGCTAAAGAAGAAAAGGGCACAAGAGCAAAAATAACAAAATGATTACGGATGTTAACGGATTTATGATTAGGAAAGGTGGATCTGAAAACCCTAAATGGTATAGAAGAGATGGACGAGCAACGGATACGGACGCACCACCATAAATAAAAAAACTGTTAACGGCCAGAAGACCCCCAATTCCTCCGTTGCAAAGGGGGGCGGAGCGACAACAGCCTCCACCACCACCGTGATTGTCACAAATGATGGAGCAACTACTCTCGCGGCCTCAAAAGCCCCTCTCTAAAGAAGAAAAAGGTACATAGCACAAATAGGACAATAATATAGATTGAGAACCGAATGTCGGTTCACGAGAAAATCTAATTCGTGATTACGAATGCCAACAGAAACATGCCAAAATATCTTGCAGTGTGGCTCAAAACCGGCAACCATAAACAACAGCTAAGCCAAAACAAACGACAACATTTTTGCTATTTCATGACAGCTAGCAGACAATGTAAACAGTGATGGCATTATTTTATGTACTCATAAATCAACGAAAGGAACACTACCAAGACATACCATGAAGCCCCACTCATATGATAAACCCAAACATATATTCATCATTATCATCGACCAGAACTTTGTTAGACCTCATCAACATTGAGAAAACAACATACCCAACTGAAGCACATGGCCAACAACATAGCTGAAGATCTATAACAAATTAGTCTCGGATGAGCTGATGTTCCCAACTCTTAACATCATGGTAACAGTAACGCTATCATTTACAAAACGATTTTTCCACCGAGAGCATCAAACGACGATATACTCAACAGGAGCATCAGTTCAAGTGATCGATGTAGCATTTTTCAACAGCAGCACTAAGCAAACAACATGGTTAGAACAAACATCAACAAACAAAGAAAAAGCCAAAACAAAACAAACGCATGTTTAAAGCCTGATATGAGAATCATCCTAATAGCAACTCACCCAACTTGAAAAGGAACTAACCTTCAAACAGACACATCAGGTAACCGAACACCACCGGTGAATAAAGAAAAGACCAAAACATAAACAAAATCTCACATGAGGTAATCCTCATCATCATTAACAATACAATACGGACTTAGGCAACCCCACAACAACATCAACGAATAAAGAAAAGACCAAAACATAAACAAAATCTCAAACGAGGTGATCATTATCAGCACTAACAATACAACACAGACTTAGGTAACCCAAAAGCAAAATCAATGGATATAAAAAAAACCAAATTATAAACAAAGTCTCAAATGAGGTGTTCATCATCTAAACATCAACAATACAGCAACATTTGTAAATAAAGAAAAGAACAAAACAAAGAAAGAAGCCAATAGCCGCCGTTGAAGAAAACCAGTTATGGCAACTCCGGGCGGTGATGACGAAAACATCAACAAAGTCTTAGAGGACCAAAACATCAACAATCAATAGCCAAACCACCTACACAGAGATAGATCTAAAAACCCTCATAGGGTATCGGAGAGACATAAGGAGCATAGAGGTGGTCGCAGCACCACCATCAACATCCAGAAGACCGCCGCCAGCTCCACCTCAACCACGAAGGAGAGGCGAAGCGGCAATAGCCTCCATCGCCACCGCCCCCATCACAAACGATGGTGCAACAAGAAAAGGGCATAGTAGCACAAATATAATAAGATACTAATCAGAATATTGTCCACATGTGTGTATCACAAAATTATTCATATATCAAGAACAAAAAAAATTAACATGAAAAAAGTTCAGTCAAAAGTTTAAATAACCTTAACCTCTGCCGGTTGGAAGATGCAAAAACATTCAATTTCCAGGAATAATTGATGATTTGTAAACTCATGGTACACAGCACTACATAAGTGTAGCATTAACCAAGTCCTGCAATTGGACTACATGGAAAAATTGTTGCCTAAAAGATATGGATAATAAAAGCAATTATATCAAAATCACGGATTAGCTCGTGGCCTTCCCCTACTGTATTTCAGCAATAAATTCAGTATTTCTTTTGTCAATGACCTAAAACTTTACCTTTGCTTTGGAGTTCAATCGCTCTCCAACAAAAACGTAACTATTAATATAAAAAACTTAAGCATCATAGAATAGAAAAGCAAGGATGTATCATAAACACACCCACGCACACATGCATACACGCACATATATGTATATTTTACTTGCATATTATAGCGATCACATAGCGTTGCTCCTCGGTCTATCCAGATTGGCAAATGATCCAACTCCCTTAACCTTCAGCCCCTCACAAAGACCCAACTGGCTCATTATAACCTTCCATGGTAAATATGGTGACATGCCTGTTAAAAGAGAGCTTTTGCATCTAGAAACATCTTCCTCAACACACAAGCAGCATCAATATAGTATCTGTAGTTATTCGCACTTCATGAAATTAGCAAGATAGCGAGGGGACATGTCAATGGCTGTTATGATCGGGCTCAGAACGGTTTGTCAGTTGTGGCTGCTAACCATAAAAGTTAGCCACGCCAAAGCAACCGACAACATTCTTGCAGTGTCATCACAGCCTGCGGCGAATGTGAACAGTAGAGGCATTATCTTATATATTATTATAACCAATTAAAGAAGCAGTATCGTGAAGCCCCCATAGCATTCATTCTCGGAGGATAAACCTGAACACAAGTCCATCATCATCATAAACGTGAACCATGTTTGCCCTCATCAAAATTGGGAGAACAAGATACCCAACAAGCATAAGGCCAACAACATGGTTGAAGTTCTACAACACATTAGCCTCGAACGAGCTGATGTTCCCACAACCAACATCATGGTAATACCATCCATAAGAAGTGCACAAAGTGAAAAATAAGATAATTGCAACATAAGTAATTAATATTTACTAGTGTACGTAGAAGCTTAGAAGCGTTCAATGAGTAGAAGTCCAACACCATCAACTATTCAAGTTGTTATCAAGTCATCCAATCTAGCTTATAAAAGCATAATAACTCAGACATATACAATAAAGAGAAATATGAATAATTAATTATGGGAGTTTGATATCTGAGACTTTCATATTTAAGTTTGCAACTTAAATCAAAATACAAGTAACCTTAGCTTCTTCCATCTAACAACAACGAGTCCTTGCAAAAAAGTGAAACCTTGAAAAAGAATAGAAGAAAGAAGCCACTCGCCAGCATCAAAGAAAGCCGGTTATGGCAACTCTAGGAGGCGATACGAGGGCTCAATGGTAACATCGGCCATGAAAATAGCCACATCAATAGCCAAAACACAAAACACCTACACAAAGGTAGATCTGAAAACCCTTACAGGGTATCATAGAGATAGAGCAACAGAGGTAGTCACACCACCATCATCAACACCGCCAACGGCCAGAAGACTGCCACCTGCTCTACCTCAATCACAAAGGGAAACAGAGCGGCAATAGCCTCCAACGCCACCGCCACTGACTCACGCGATGGTTCAACAACTCTCGTCGCCTCAACCCTTCTTTATAAAGAAAAAAGACCACAAGAGCACAAATGATTACGGATGCCTTCGGAAACATGATTATGGACGGTAGATCTAAAAACCCTAAAAGGGTATCGAAGAGAGAGAAAAAAAAGGGTGGTGGCACCACCACCATCAACACCGTCAATGGCCAGAAGACCACCACCTACTCCGCCTCAACCACAAAGGGAGGCAGGGCAACAACAGCCGCTACCGCCACTGCCATACACAGTGGTGCATCCAATCTTGCTGCCTCAAAGCCCTTCTCTATAAAGAAGAAAAAAGAATTGGAGTACAAATAAGATAATAATAATGATTGAGAAGCACCGATTGTAACCATAAATGATAGCTAAGCCAAAGCAACCGACAACATTCTTGCAGTGTCATGACAGCCTGCGGTCAATGTAAACAATTGAGGAATTATCTTATGTGTTAATAAACCAACGAAAGGAAAACTATCATAAAGCCCCCTAAGCATTTGGTCTCGTATGATAAGCCTGATCATAGGTTCATTATCATCGACCAGAACTTTGTTTGACTTCATCAACATTAGGAAAACGTACAACACACCCAACACAAGCATAACGCCAACAACATGGTTGAAGTTCTACAGCACATTAGTCTCAGATGAGCTGATGTTCCGAGCCCCAACATCATGGTAACACTATCATTGACAAAACGATTTCCCTACCAACAGCATTACGCAACGATATATCCAACAGTAGCATCGATTCAAGTGAACCCAATCTTAGGTGAGCCAAGGCTCATCATCATCGGCGTAGCATCTTTCCAACAGCAGCACTATGCAGACAACATGGTTAGAACAAACATCATCAAACAAGCAAAGAAAAACCCAAAACAAAACATGTGCATGTTTAAAGCCTGAGATGAGAATCAACCCAACGGCAACATCACCGCACTTAGAAAGGAGTAAGCAATCAACGAAATCTCAAATGTGGTGACCCTCAATATGGTCAGAACAAACATCATCAAACAAACAAACAAAGAAGCCAGTCGCCACCGTCAAAGAAAACCGGTTAAGGCAACTCCGCGCGGCGATAACCAAAAGATCAACAGCCAGATGATCGTCGGCTGCTCCACCTTAACCATAAAAGGAGGCAGAGCGGTGACAGGCTCCACCGCCACAGTCACAATTAATGAGGCAGAGATGCAAGCGACCCAACCGCCATTATCCCCCCTTTTTTCCCATTTTTCTCTCTATTAATGTAGATTAAACATTTCAAACTAATAAAACTCAACCGTGACAAATCCATCGAAGCAAAAACAAGCAAACTTCTTTGCTACAGCAACCACTCGAGCAAACTTAGGCTGTTGATAAACATTTCAAAACGTAACTTGTCCATAATGAAAAGGGAATGTATGCCAAAAACAAGTCAAACATACCTGAACATGGGTCCTTAGCAAGGATCACGTTTCTTGAATGCTGCATTCTGGCCATTGGGCTTTCACAGGATGTTTTTTTAAAGTTAAAATCAACAGTAAGCAAAAAAGTTTAAGCATAAAAAATGCATTTTCCTGCTTAACATGAGGTTATATTAAACAAAACCAGCCATCAGGAGCGGAGTCAAATGCCCCCTCCCATCCCCTTGGACATCTTATAATCACAATTACAAACAAAGAATGCATACACAAAAATTTTATACTAACACCAGTTTTACTATAGGTTTCAAGCTGATTATCCAGCTTTTGTATCTAAATATCACACATAATCATTATTCATGACACAAGCCCAAACATAGTTCAAAATATTATGAAACATAAAGCACAAATATGCACCAAATCCAACCTTTATCATTGTCCAGTGCCACAACTAACTTGCACAGCTCCTTCTACTTCACGATACTAGAGCAAACAGGTCCTGTCTTGCATTTCACTGGCTCAAAACTCGTTGTCAGTTGTGGCTGCTAACCATAAACGGCAGCCAAGCCAAAGCAACCAACAGCATTCTTGCAGTGTGATTACAGCCAGCTGCCAATGTAAACAGTCGGGGCATTATCTCATGTATTAATAAACCAACAAAACAAACAGTATTGTAAAGCCCCCATAGCATTCGGTCTCATATGATAAACCTGAACATAGGTTCATATCATCATCAACCGGAACCATGTTTGACCTCATCAACAATGGAAAACAACATACCTAAAAGAGACAAACAACATGGTTGAAGTTTTACAACACATTAGCCTCAGATGAGCTGATGTTTCCAACACCAACATAATGGAAAAAGGTTGCACCATAGCAGATCACAAATTCTGGTTATTTGTGAAAAGACAAGACTTGTATGGCACTTGAATTTGACTATGCAACATCATCCAACAATTAGTCAGAACTATCACCATAAGTGTGTATTAGCATGTACTTTGACTAACATAAATGAAATCAATAGCTCTACATATATTAATGAATATAAACAATCATAGATGAAACCAATTTTCAGTAAGATTTGTTGTTGCACTCAACATATGGTTATTAGAAGCCTAAGAATTCATCACATTCACTTATCCAACCTACACAAGATATAAAGCAAACTTCTTAGATGTGTAAACTACATATTGCATACTAACGAATGACACCAAGTGCATAACCTTCATCTGAATATCTAAACCCAAGAAACCACCCCGTTGTATCATAATATTGTCCATATGTGTGTAGCGCATAAGTATCCATATGTCACAAACATAATAAAAAACATAACATGAATATTATTCGGTCAAAAGTTTAAACAGTTTCGTAAAGCCCCCATAGCATTCGGTCTCATATGATAAACCTAAACTAAGATTATATCATCATCGAGCGGAACCATGTTTGACCTCATCAACAATGGGAAAACAACATACTCAACAGAAGCATTAGACCAACAACATGGTTGAAGTTCTACAACACATTAGCCTAAGATGAGCTGATGTCCCAGCACCAACATCATGGTAATACTATCCATAAGTGCACGGTCAAAAATAAGATAATTGCAACATAAGTAATTAATAAACACTTAAGCACTTAAGCAACACAGAATAAAAAAAGCAAGGATGCACCATAAACACACACACATATGTATATCTTACTAACATATAGGCGATCACATAGCATTGCTCCTCGGTCTGTCCAAATTGGCCCATGGTCCAACTTCCTGTTAGCCCCTCACAAAACTCAACTGGCTCGTTAACCTTCCACGGTAAATTTGGTGGATTTGTTGTTAAAAGAGAGCTTTTGCATCTAGAAACATCTTTTTCAACACACAAGCAGCATCAACATAGCATATGTAGTTATGCGCACATCATGAAATTAGCAAGACGACAATAGAGGGGTCGTAAATCGCAGTTATGATCGGGCTCAGAACTGGCTGTCAATTGTGGCTGCTAACCATAAAAGTTAGCCACACCAAAGCAACCGACAACATTTTTGCAGCGTCATCACAGCCAGTGGCCAATGTGAAAAGTTGAGGCATTATTTTATATTTTATTAAAACCAACGAGAGGAACAGTATCGTGAAGCCCTTAGAGCATTCGGTCTCATATGAAAAACCTAAATTTAGATTCATCATATCATCATTGACCGGAACCATGTTTGACCTCATCAACATTGGGAAAAAAACATACCCAACAAAAAGCATTAGACCAACAACATGGTTGAAGTTCTACAACACATTAGCCTCAGATGAGATGATGTTCCCAGCACCAACATCATGATAATACTATCCATAAGTGCACGGTCAAAAATAAGATAATTGCAACATAAGTAATTAATAAACACTTAAGCACTTGAGCAACACAGAATAAAAAAGCAGGGATGCATCATAAACACACACACATATGTATATCTTACTAACATATAGGCGATCACACAGCATTGCTCCTCGGCCTGTCCAAATTGGCCCATGGTCCAACTTCCTGTTAGCCCCTCACAAAACTCAACTGGCTTGTTAACCTTCCATGGTAAATTTGGTGGAATTGTTGTTAAAAGAGAGCTTTTGCATCTAGAACGTGAGCGTCAGCATAGCATCTGTAGTTATGCGCACATCATGAAATTAGCAAGACGACAATAGAAGGGACATGTCAATGGCAGTTATGATCGGGCTCAGAACTGGTTGTAAACAATGGCTGTTAACAATAAAAGTTAGCAACACCAAAGCAACCGACAACATTTTTGCAGCGTCATCACAGCCAGTGGCCAATGTAAATAGTTGAGGCATTATTTTATATTTTATTAAAACCAACGAGAGGAACAGTATCGTGAAGCCCTTAGAGCATTCGGTCTCATATGAAAAACCTAAATATAGATTCATCATATCATCATCGACCGGAACCATGTTTGACCTCATCAACATTGGGAAAACAACATACCCAACAGAAGCATTAGACCAACAACATGGTTGAAGTTCTACAACACATTAGCCTCAGATGAGCTGATGTTCCCAGCACCAACATCATGGTAATACTATCCATAAGTGCACAGTCAAAAATAAGATAATTGCAATATAAGTAATTAATAAACACTTAAGCACTTAAGCAACACAGAATAAAAAAGCAAGGATGCACCATAAACACACACACATGTATATCTTACTAACATATAGGCGATCACATAGCATTGCTCCTCGGTCTGTCCAAATTGGCCCATGGTCCAACTTCCTGTTAACCCCTCACAAAACTCAACCGGCTCGTTAACCTTCCACGGTAAATTTGGTGAAATTGTTGTTAAAAGAGAGCTTTTGCATCTAGAAACATCTTTTTCAACACACAAGCAGCATCAACATAGCATATGTAGTTATGCGCACATCATGAAATTAGCAAGACAACAATAGAGGGGACGTAAATCGCAGTTATGATTGGGCTCAGAGCTGGCTGTCAATTGTGGCTGCTAGCCATAAAAGTTAGCCACGCCAAAGCAATCGACAACATTTATGAAGCGTCATCACAGCCCGCGGCCAATGTGAACAGTTGAGCCATTATTTTATATATTATTAAAACCAACGAGAGGAACAGTATCGTCAAGCCCCTACAGCATTAGGTCTCATATGAAAAACCTAAATATAGATTCATCATATCATCATCGACCGGAACCATGTTTGACCTCATCGACATTAAGAAAACAACATACCCAATAGAAGCATTAGACACACAACATGGTTGAAGTTCTACAACACATTAGCCTCAGATGAGATGATATTCCCAGCACCAACATCATGATAATACTATCCATAAGTGCACGATCAAACATAAGATAATAGCAACATAAGTAGTTAATAAACAATTAAGCACTTAAGCAAAACCGAATAAAAAAGCAAGGATGAATCATAAACACACACACACACACACACTCACACACACATATGTATATCTTACTAACATATAGGCGATCACATAGCATTGCTCCTCGGTCTGTCCAAATTGGCCCACGGTCCAACTTCCTGCTAGCCCCTCACAAAACTCAACTGGCTCGTTAACCCTCCACGAAAAATTTAGTGGAATTATTGTTAAAAGAGAGCTTTTGCATCTAGAAACTTCTTTTTCAACACACAAGCAGCATCAACATAGCATCTATAGTTATGCACATATCATGAAATTAGCAAGACGACAGCAGAGGGGACAAGTCAATGGCAGTTATGATCGGGCTCCGAACTGGCTGTCAATTGTGGCTGCTAACCATAAAAGTTAGCCACGCCAAAGCAACCGACAACATTTTTGCACCGTCATCACAGTCCGCGGCCAATGTGAACAGTTGATGCATTATTTTATATATTATTAAAACCAACGAGAGAAAGAGTATCTTGAAGCCCCTAGAGCATTAGGTCTCATATAAAAAAACCTAAACATAGATTCATCATATCATCGTCGACCAAAACCATGTTTGACCTCATCCACATTGGGAAAACGACATACCCAACAAAAAGCATTAGACCTACAACATGGTTGAAGTTCTACAACACATTGGCCTGAGATGAAATGATGTTCCCAGCACCAACATCATGATAATACTATCCATAAGTGCCAGGTCAAAAATAAGATAATTGCAACATAAGTAATTAATAAACACTTAAGCACTTAAGAAACACAAAATAAAAAAGCAGGGATGCATCATAAACACACACATGTATGTATATCTTACTAACATATAGGCGATCACATAGCATTGCTCCTCGGCCTGTCCAAATTGGCTCATGGTCCAACTTCCTGTTAGCCCCTCACAAAACTCAACTGGCTCGTTAACCTTCCACGGTAAGTTTGGTGGAATTGTTGTTAAAAGAGAGCTTTTTCATCTAGAAACGTATTTTTCAACACACAAGCAGCGTCAACATAGCATCTATAGTTATGCGCACATCATGAAATTAGCAAGACGACAATAGAAGGGACATGTCAATGGCAGTTATGATCGGGCTCAGAACTGGCAATCAATTGTGGCTGCTAACCATAAAAGTTAGCCACGCCAAAGCAACTGACAACAATTTTGCAGCGTCATCAGAGCCCCCGTCCAATGTAAACAGTTGATGCATTATTTTATATATTATTAAAACCAACGAGAGAAACAGTATCGTGAAGCCCCTAGAGCATTAAGTCTCATATGAAAAACCTAAACATAGATTCATCATATCATCATCGACCGGAACCATGTTTGACCTCATCCACATTGGGAAAACAACATACCCAACAAAAAGCATTAGACCAACAACATGGTTGAAGTTCTACAACACATTAGCCTCAAATGAAATGATGTTCCCAGCACCAACATCATGATAATACTATCCATAAGTGCACGGTCAAAAATAAGATAATTGCAACATAAGTAATTAATAAACACTTAAGCACTTAAGCAACACAAAATAAAAAAGCAGGGATGCATCATAAACACAGACACATATGTATATCTTACTAACATATAGGCGATCACATAGCATTGCTCCTCGGCCTGTCCAAATTGGCTGATGGTCCAACTTTGTGTTAGCCCCTCACATAACTCAACCGGCTCGTTAACCTTCCACGGTAAATTTGGTGAAAATGTTGTTAAAAGAGAGCTTTTGCATCTAGAAACATCATTTTCAACACACAAGAAGCATCAACATAGCATCTATAGTTATGCGCACATCATGAAATTAGCAAGACAACAATAGAAGGGACATGTCAATGGCAGTTATGATCGGGCTCAGAACTCGCTGTCAATTGTGGCTGCTAACCATAAAAGTTAGCCACGCCAAAGCAACCGACAACATTTTTGAAGCGTCATCACAGCCCGCGGCCAATGTGAACAGTTAGGCATTATCTTATATATTAGTATAACCAACTAAAGGAACAGTATCGTGAAGCCCCCATAGCATTCATTCTCGGAGGATAAACCTGAACATAGGTCCATCACATCATCAAAGCGAACCATGTTTGCCCTCATCAAAATTGGGAGAACAACATACCCAAAAAGCATAAGGCCAACAACACGGTTGAAGTTCTACAACACATTAGCCTCGGACGAGCTGATGTTCCCAACACCAACATCATGGTAATACCATCCATAAGAAGTGCACAGAGTCAAAAAGAAGATAATTGCAACATAAGTAATTAATATTTACTAGTGTACGTAGAAGCTTAGAAGCGTTCAATGAGTAGAAGTCCAGCACCATCAACTATTCAAGTTGTTATCAAGTCATCTAATCTAGCCAATAAAAGCATAATAATTCAGACATATATAATAAAGAGAAATATAAAATAATTAATTATGCGAGTTTGATATCTGGTATTAGACGACTGTCATATTTAAGTTTGCAACTTAAATCAGAATACAGGTAACCTTAGCTTCTTCCATCTAACAACAAAAAGTCCATGGAGAAAAGTGAAACCTTGAAAAAGAATAAAAGAAAGAAGCCACTCGCCAGCATCAAAGAAAACCCGGTTATGCCAACTCAAGGAGGCAATACAAGGGCTCAATAGTAAATCAGCCATGAAAACAGCCACAATCAATAGCCATAACATAAAACACCTATACAAAGGTAGATCTAAAAACCTTGAAAGGGTATCGTAGAGATAAAGCGACAAAGGTGGTCACACCACCACCATCCACACGGGCAACGGCGAGAAGACTACCACCTGCTCTGCCTCAACCACAAAGGGAGACAGAGCGGCAATAGCCTCCAATGCCACCGCCACGGTCCCACGCGGTGGTACAACAACTCTCGTCGCTTCAACCCCTCTCTATAAAGAAAAGAAGGGAATAAGAGCACAAATGATTACGGATGCCTATGGAAACATGATTATGGAAGGTAGATCTGAAAAACCCTAAAAGGGAATCGAAGAGATTAAGGAGAAAGGTGGTTGCACCACAACCATCAACACCGTCAACGGCCAGAAGACCGCCACCAGCTTTATCATTATCATCAACGAGAACTTTGTTTGACCTCATCAACATTGGAAAACGTACAACATACCCAGCACAAGCATAACGCCAACATGGTTGAAGTTCTAAAGCACATTAGTCCGAGATGAGCTGATGTTCCCAGCACCAACATCATGGTAACACTATCATTGACAAAACGATTTCCCTACCAAGAGCATCACGCCACAATATACCCAACAGAAGCATCGGTTCAAGTGAATCCAGTCTTAGGTGAGCCAAGGCTCATCATCGTCGTAGCATCATTCCAACAGCGGCACAATGGAAAAATTGTTGCCTAAAAGATAGGGCTCAGAACGGGCTGTGAGTTGTGGCTGCTAACCATAAACGTTAGCCACGCCAAAGCAACCGACAACATTCATGCAGTGTCATCACAGCCCGTGGCCAATGTGAACAGTAGAGACATTATCTTATATATTATTATTACCAACTAAAGGAATAGTATCATGAAGCCCGCATAGCATTCATTCTCGGAGGAAAAACCTAAACATAGGTCCATCTCATCATCAAAGCGAACCATGTTTGCCCTCATCAAAATTGGGAGAACAGTGAATTTGATATTTGGTATTAGACGACTTTCATATTTAAGTTTGCAACTTAAATCAGAATACAAGTAACCTTAGCTTCTTCCATCTAACAACGAGTCCTTGCGGAAAAGTGAAACCTAGAAAAAGAATAGAAGAAAGAAGCCACTCGCCAGCATCAAAGAAACCCGGTTATGGAAACTCAAGGAGGCAATCCTAGGGCTCAATAGTAACATCGGCCATGAAAACAGCCACAATCAATAGCCACAACAGAAAACACCTACACAAAGGTAGATCTGAAAAACCTTGAAAGGGTATTGTAGAGATAGAGCGACAGAGGTGGTCACACCACCACTATCCACACGGGCAACGGCGAGAAGACTGCCACCTGCTCTGCCTCAACCACAAAGGGAGACAGAGCGGCAATAGCCTCCAACGCCACCGCCACTGTCCCACGTGGTGGTACAACAACTCTTGTCGCCTCAACCCCTCTCTATAAAGAAAAGAAGGAATAAGACCACAAATGATTACGGATGCCTATGGAAACATGATTATGGAAGGTAGATCTGAAAAACCCTAAAAGGGAATCGAAGAGATAGAGGAGAAAGGTGGTCGCACCACCACCATCAACACCGTTAATGGCCAGAAGACCGCCACCTCCTCCGCCTCAACCACGAAGGGAGGCAGGGAGCAACAGTGTATCTAAATCACAAAATAGTGTATCTAAATTCAATAGAAACACAGATGTAATCCATATCAGCAAATACAATTATGGATGAGAAATCTAATCAATATTCCAGCAAAAAGGATTTTCAAAATATCAAAATTATCCATAACATGCAAGTGAAAAATCAAAATTAGTCTCAAGTCTTCAAAATATGCAAAAAAAAGGCTGGAAACTACCTAACTCAGCATATATATATAAAAGCAAACATAAAGTTGACCCTTCCACAAGAAAATTGGAACGTATCATTGTTATTTTAAAAGCAAACATAAATCTCATTTGTACTTACCACTAATGTAAGCTAAAAGTGAAAGCAAGCAATCTAAGACACGACTTAAACCATTAACCTAATGGTTACCTGGAAGATTGATCGTATCCATTTGTAAGTTTTTTCATTCCAATGGTGGCAATCAGTTTCCTAAAACACAACCAAAAATTATAAGTGATAAAGAAAAAAAAAGTGATGTGAATGAAGGAACATATACATTACCAGTAGAAAAGCAAACCTAGGAACACTTAAAAGTCAGAAGATCCCGATAACAAAATTGAACTTCCTGTTATAACAACAGAAAGAACTAAGAAAATATAATCATGATCCAATATACTTTTCTGAAAACAACTATAAGCTACACATGTTACAATACCCAACGACTTTAAGTAAGAAAATTAGTTTCAAACCACATGTTAGTTATATTTTTAAGCTATGAACTGACGGTTTCAATATGTAAACTCTAGAATTTATTAGAAACTCTAAAATATGGACCAAAATTAGTTTCAAGATCTCAAAAGCTATCCAAAATGTGCCCAAAAAAACACCAGCAGAATGTTTACATCAAGGAAGCTGCACCTGTAAATACCTTAAAGTTGGTTTCAAACTCCATAACATGCAAGTGAAAGATCAAAATTAGTCTCAAGTCTTCAAAATATGCAAAAAAAGGCTGGAAACTACCTAGCTCAGCATATATATTTGGGCGCGACAGTAGGTATGACCCTCCCACAAGAAAATTGGAACGTATCATTGTTATGTTAAAAACGAACATAAATCTCATTTGTACTTACCAATACTGTAAGCTAAAAGTGAAAGCAAGCAATCTAAGACACAACTTAAACCATTAACCTAATGGTTACCTGGCAGATTGATCGTATCCATCAGTAACTTTTTTCATTTCAGTGATAGCTGTTAGTTTCCTAAAACACAAGCAAAAATTATAAGTGGTAAAAAAAGTGACGTGAATGAAGGAACATATACATTACCAGTAGGGAAGCAAACCTAAAAACACTTAGAAGGCAGAAGATCTCGATAACAAAATTCAATGTGAATTGTACTGCATGTTATAACAACAGAAAGAACTAAGAAAATATAATCATGATCCAATATACTTTTCTGAAAAACAACTATAAGCTACACATGTTACAATACCCAACGACTTTAAGTAAGAAAATTAGTTTCAAAGCACCTGTTAGTTATATTTTTAAGCTATGAACTGACGGTTTCAATATGTAAACTCTAGAATTTATTAGAAACTCTAAAATATGGACCAAAATTAGTTTCAAGATCTCAAAATCTATCCAAAATGTGCCCAAAAAAACACCAGCAGAATGTTTACATCAAGGAAGCTGCACCTGTCAATACCTTAAAGTTGGTTTCAAACTCCATTACATGCAAGTAAAAGGTCAAAATTAAGTCTTCAATATATGCAAAAAAAAGGCTGGAAACTAACTACCTCAGCATATATATTTGGGCCCGACAGTAGGTATGACCCTCCCACAAGAAAACTGGAACGTATCATTGGTATGTTAAAAACGAACATAAATCTCATTTGTACTTACCAATAATGTAAGCTAAAAGTGAAAGCAAGCAATCTAAGACACGACTTAAACCATTAACCTAATGGTTATCTGGCATATTGATCGTATCCATCAGTAACTTTTTTCGTTCCAGTGATAGTTGTCAGTTTCCTAAAACACAAGCAAAAATTATAAGTGGTAAAAAAAGGGACGTGAATGAAGGAACATATACATTATCAGTAGAGAAGTAAACCTAAAAATACTCCAAGGTCAGAAGATCTCGATAACAAAATTCGAATGTGAACTGTACTGCATGTTATAACAACAGAAAGAACTAAGAAAATATAATCATGATCCATTATACTTTTCTGAAAACAACTATAAACTACACATGTTACAATACCCATAGACTTTAAGTAAGAAAATTAGTTTCAAATCGCCTATTAGTTATATTTTTAAGCTATGAACTGACGGTTTCAATATGTAAACTCTAGAATTTATTAGAAACTCTAAAATATAACCCAAAACTAGTTTCAAGATCTCAAAGGCTATCCAAAATGTGCCCAAAAAAACACCAGCAGAATGCCTATGTTATGGAAGCTGCACCATTCAATACCTTAAAGTTGGTTTCAAACTCCATAACATGCAAGTGAAAGATCAAAATTAGTCTCAAGTCTTCAAAACATGCAAAAAAAGGCTGGAAACTACCTAACTCAGCATATATATTTGGGCCCGACTGTTGGTATGATCCTTCCACAAGAAAACTGGAACGTATCATTGTTATTTTAAAAACCATCATAAATCCCATTTGTACTTACCAATAATGTAAGCTAAAAGTCAAAGCAAGCAATCTAAGACACGACTTAAACCATTAACCTAATGGTTACCTCGCAGATTTGTATCCATTTGTAACTTCTTTCATTCCAGTAGAGAAGCAAACCTAGAAACACTTAAAAGTCAGAAGATCTCGATAACGAAATTGTACTACCTGTTATAGTTAACAACAGGAAGTAAGAAAATAAAGTCATGATCCATTATATTTTTCTAAAAACAACTATAAACTTCATATGTTACAATACCCATAGACTTTTAAGTAAGAAAATTAGTTTCAAAGCACCTGTTAATTAAATTTGTAAGCAATGAACAGACATTTTCAATATGTAAACTCTAGAATTGGTTAGCAACTCTACAATAAATACCAAATTTAGTCGCAAATCCTCAAAATATGCAAAAAAGGCAACAGGAAACTACCTAACTCAGGCCCTCAAACTCTAGATAAGTCTCAATTAAGTTATCAGAAACACACATGAGCAGTGGTCCGACCTGTGTGAACGTTTAAGTTAACGAGATTTGGATCCAACGTCTGAAAACAGAGCGTAATCGAACCCTCATGTAAGTATGTAACCAACCTGTTTGATCTATATGTTTGCTCTCAATCACTCGATCTGCTTTAGGTCGAGAAACAACAAAAACCTGCAAAATCTAAGAGCACTTGAAAACAATAAACAAAAGAGAACAGTAGCGTATAAAATGATCTGTTCAAGAGAAAACCCCCTTGTTTGAGTGAAATGCTACCGCGTGGATCTCCGATCAGAACCCCATGAAAAGATAGATAGATACCTTTAACGATTGATGGTGAATTTGTTGAAAGCTTCGTCTGTCTAGGGTTTTAGAGGATTTTCTCCGGTGTGAAAGCTAGTATGGATTAAAACCTTAAACCCTAGTTGTACTTGTAGTTTCGATGGTGGATTTCTGTGGGATTTTGGAGGGAGAAGGTTACTCTTATATGATTGTCTGTAAACATAATATATTATCGCGTAATCTAATCTTAATATCGTATCTCTTCGTATATCTTCCTATTTTAAAATTGAATTATTTATTATTATATGTCTCTGCTATACAAAGTTAATTAATTACATGATTGGTCTCTGTGTTTTGTCTATATTGTAATATTGATCCATTTTTTAAAAAATTACATGTTCCCAACTGTTTCACCAAGCGTAGCACCATTGGTTCCTGAAATGAGTGGTCGTTATTTTTCCACTTAAGTCAGTGTGAAAGGACTAAAATGCTAAAAAAAATTAACTTTATAATTATTAAACAAGTGGGTCCCATCCCACTTCTTCCCCCTTTCTTCATTTATTTGATAAAATACTCGTTTGATTCATTTTACTTATATTTTAAGACTAGCCTAACCATCCGTGTGTTAAACATATTGAAAAAGTTATATTTAAAATAGAGTAAATTACACGCATCGTCCTTATGTTATGCTAAAAAATTTGGGTTTTAAAATTCTGAATATGATCCCTAATATTTCATTATTTTTCATCTGCGATCCCAAATTTTGTTAGTCAGCTATTAATAATGTTAAAAATTATAATAACGATATTTTATACGTATCGACTATTCATTTAATTTACATTTTAAACTATAGTATTATATTTATTAATGAAAGCTTTATATTCTTGATTTTCCAATTGTACATAATATTGTAATTAAGAAGTAGGAGAAGTTCTTAATGTAAAATACATGTACTCTTTGATCATAGGAGAAGTTATTTTATATATTCCTAAAATATATTTGATAGTGGAATAACAATAAACGAAACAAATTGATGTATATAGAATAAAATAATAATATTATGTTATATAATGTGGACAAATATTATACGATATTGTTATAATATAGAAAATTTTCAAATTTAAAATTATTAACCCAAAATACTTGGATTGACTAATTTTAATATTATCCTTAATGTTACATTTTCTCAAGTTAAAACAAAAACAAGTTGCGAGATCGACAAATAATAACTAAGTTTTAATAATATTACTTTACTTGGCTTTAACAAATTCTAGGCGTATGGTTTGGTCCTCGTAGAAATGAGAGAACGTTGTCAGGGTTTATCAAGTTTTATTATTTTGGCTTAAATTTGAAATAACTGCTAAAACTTTTGGACGAAATTAAAAACAAGTCGTGAGACTTTTGAAGTTAAATTAATGTTTTTAATATTTTGAAAGAAAATAGTTTATTTGTTAAACCTAACGAAACAAAAGCGAAATTAACTCAGTTTTAAAAATATGACCTATGAATATTTATTATTATGGTTTTTAATATATCTACAAGTTCTCAAATAACCATAAACCAAGAATCAAAACATTAAATCAAATCAATAAATAAATAAACAAATACATATAATATAATATAATATAATAATATATGTCTATTTTGTACTGACAATTAATTAATACTATATTCAATATCCCGTAAAAAGTAGATTTGAAAAGATTATATTATGATTTCCAAATCTTTTTAAATGTACTATAAACTATAAATCACCCATTTCTCTACTCCTCTACCACCACAACCACCACCACCACCACCACCGCCGCCACCGCCGCCACCGCCACCTGTCTCCGGCTGCAACCACCGCCACCAATTACTCGTTCTCTTTACATGAAACCCTAACCGTATGAAAACCTAGTGTTGAGAAAGGAGAAGCATTCGAACCCACACCTACCGATGAACACCACTCAAGCACACATCCAAATCAACCATCAATGGCGGTATCTCACCTCAATTTCAACCCCATCCGGTGTTCCAACACGACATTTTCAACATCCGATCCGATTCCAGTAGATAAAACCACCGAATTCAAACCTTCAGTTGTACGAAGCATAATCCATCACCAAATATCGACAGATGGATTGATCGATTTTCTACCTGGACGAAGATGGTGGAACCAACTTTGGGGAAGAAGATGAATCTGATTATTATATACATTGGATTGTGTTCTTTGACTTCTGCCGCGGTATATTTACTTTTTGATTTTGAAACTTGTGTTTATGTGCAAGTGAGTATGATTTTGGGTTTAAATTGTTTAACAGATGGATTTGGTTGCAATTAATCGCTGATTTCTATATGCTCCAGCTTTCCGAGACATCCATACCCTATATATATACTGGCAGCATCTATCAAGACATGCGATGCTAGTACTTATCCACCAAATTGATCTGACCTATTTGTGCATTATTCATTAGGTACATTGTATTTTATTCATGTTACGAGGAATTGATAATATTACGTATTTCTTTAATAACCAAAACGAAACTCTCTGAGGAATTGAAGTTTTGATAGGAGACTCTAATTCCTTAGGCATTTGTAAATATCATTTCAAACCTTTTGTCATGTTTGTTTAGTCATGAATTAGAATTAAGGAAACTATTATATGCTTTAATTGTGTAGGCTTACGCTAGTTGAACATATGCACGGTTTTTGAGACCTTCACTTTCTGGTTTACCTTAAAAGTTCTAGCTACTAACTGAGGTTGCTTATTGTGGATTACGAAGTGGTTGTTTTGGAATGGCAAACATGGTCCTGGTGAGTGAATCTTCTTGGAGGTTAGAATTTTAAGGATAATAATATAATATACTCTCTTCCTAATGCTAGCCTTTGGGTTATTCACTTACCCCCACCACCTCTTCCCTCTTTGTTAATTAGTTTAACAAGTGACCTGTCTAAAGATTCCACAGCTATTTGTTTGTGGGTTTTGCCAACAAGTTTTGTAAACAAGTTAAGTTGCTTGGGTCTTTGTATTGATAACTAAATTTAGCATATTAGCATCTGGGTGATCCCTGTAACCAATGATAAATCTTGTTACAATGAAATTTTATTCTAGAGGAAGCAGTATATGTTCTTTAGTTCGTTGTATACAAATGCTTACCCACTAATTGACACTTCATGTTATTTCACAGCTCAAGCGTCTAAGGAAAACTTTGTACACGAATCTGTTATCGCAGGTGCTTTCTGTTTCCTGGCAACCATATACATAACTTTTCAAATTTACAATAGTGTGTAATGTATTATGTTTAAGGGGTCCTTATTTTTTCAGGATATACCCTTCTTTTTCAGGCTGGGGTAGATTGCCAAAGATCGTCACATATCATTTCAAACAATTTACATTTGATATTACGCAGCTCCCTTCAGGTTGATACTTTTGCAAAGATCCTTATTCACACTTATTAGCCTCATTTATTCATTTCTTATATACATATTTTAATCTGAAATCAAAATCTCAGGGAACAAGAGTTCTGATTAATCTGCTGACATTAAGTTGGCCTCTTGCATTGTCAGCTTGCTTTATATGCATTCTTCTGTGTATGATCTTTCTGGTTTATGGATGGTTAGTATCCAAAGCTTTTATATGTTTAAAAATACACAACTTGTCATCTAGATGACTCATGACGTGATTGGTTATATAGTTATGGTGATTGATTTCTTAAGACTATAGATTTTAGTTCTTTTTATCTACTTTCAAAAATCAAGCTTTCATATAAGTCTGATTGTAAATATGAATTGATGGTAATACTTCTCTTAATGTGTTTTGATCGATATTTATTACCGAAAAAGGTAGATATGAAATTCATGGAAACTGACCCTTAATCGTAAAGCCAAATTGATATTAAAAAGCAGACTTTTTTTTTCTACACATCTATTATATCACAGTTGAGTAACAAATTCTTTTGCTCATACATGTAGTTGCTTGTAGAAAACATTTATGTAAACACATATTGTTTACTTTATGCTGCGTCCCCCTTTAATGCATTTATATATTTCAAATAGCTAGACTGCTCATTCCTTGAAATTGCCATCTTTTTTTATCTGAAAGGTACGAGAAGAAAGTAGCAAAGCTTATTCAAGATTCAACTGCTCATGCCAATGAGTAAAGACGAACCTGGTTTTTACAATTTTCTCCAAGCATTTAATAATGTAATGCCCTTCTGTTGACCAACCTGTCCATGACTATGCTTTGCTCCCCTAAAAAACTCAGGTTTCTGAAGAAGCTTTTTCTTTGGTGAGAACGATCCGGGTTAATGGAACAGAAACAAAAGAGCATGAGAGGTAATTACGTTTACCATGGAGCATTAATTTATCATTCAAAGTTCTGTATCACTAGTTTGGAATTAAATTTAAAAGCTTGTTTCTGTTTGTTTCACTTTGGTACACTACAGTCGAAGTACAGTAGTGCTATAAAAATTGTAATGCATAAATGTTTATAACCTAATGTATAGTTGTATATTTATTGCTTCTAGATACAAGCAATGGCTGGACAAAGTGGCTTTTGTAAGTGCAAGAGAAAGTGCTGCGTATGGACTATGCAATTTTAGTTTCAGCACTCTCTAGCGTTTAACACAGGTCTATTCAACCCTTGTGAAAGCCTCTTTTTATTGATAAATATGATCAGTTTTGAACTTATAATGAATTTTCCATCTACTATAGCAAGATGGAATTATGTGAAATAAATTGCCTCTTCATCTAATTCTTTTAGGTTGTTGCTATTATACTGGGAGGAATGTCCATCTTGGCTGGTCATTCATCCGCTGAACAACATACCAAGTATGTATTGTACGGCGAGTGGTTGGCAGACAATTTTTCATCATTACTTCAGTGTGTTGGGGTCAATTTTCAGCTAATTGATCTCTTGCCTAGCGGTCAATTTTCAGCAAAAGGCATGGAAACTGTTATATTCTTCGATGCATGTTTCCCTTCTTTTGGACTGGATCATTTTAAATCAGAAAAGGTATATATTTTTGCTGTCATCCTGGTGATGCATTCAGGAGCTTCTTTTGATGCAAAGAGCTCTCTCTTCTACTGGTACATTCTAGTGCACGGAGCTCATATTTTCCTTTTATTTCTTCATTAAGGCCAATCTCAGTTGACTGGCAGTTTCCAGTGGTCGTTGACGACCTGTTGTTGATGAAATTCTGGCAATTTGGGCGTGTCAAGGGTTTGGTAATGGATCAATGCGGGTTAGCTAAAAACGTGTAAAGTTATAGGGTTGGTTAAGACCAGTTGGGTTGACCTGCTAGCACTTTTTTTTCTTTCTAATTTCATAAATAATTTACATATTAAATTTGATCACATAACTTTTTTTAAAATAACGTTACAGTTTTTTTAATAGGGTAATACAAGATGTTGTGAATACTGTAGTATACTTTAGGTTACGTTTAAACCGTGTGACCTATTATAAGTGAAATATAACCTTTAACCTATTTCGACATTAATGATATGACCCGCCCCCCTCCCTTCTCTCTTTAACCCTAAGAGAAAGAAAGGCCTTTAAGTAGGAAGTTTCATGTGTTTCTGATCTATACGTGGCAAACTCTTGTTAATTTCAGCTCTAATTGGCATTTTTATTCTGTACAGGAATGAAGTTGCAGAAGCTAAGGGCGCAATTCGAGTTCATAAATGTGTCCTTCACGAACAAAGGTATTTTCACTTTCAAAATTTTATAAACTGTGCCACTTCAGTCTGCTACAGGTGTTCCATTTTTTTAGTGCATGTTACTAGGATTCTTGAGTTTAGTCTTTTGAAGAATAACTATGATTCAGCTTCTCTACAAATGTTTCTATGTTGTATGGAAGGCAAAAAGGGCGGGTAAGGTGAATTGGGTTATGCGTCAAAACGGATACATTTTTGGGACAGGTCACAATGGGTTTGGGTTGACCCACCAACATTTTTCTTTGAGTTTTTATAAATGATAAGTATACTAGATTTGATTACAACTGCTATCATCGCAAATTTGCAATAATGATCCAGTTTAATGTTTCCTTTTTAGTTCTCTTTGCTTAGTTTAACCCATTTGATCAGTTAGCAACAAGATATAACCAAATCCACCCATTGTCACATAAATGGCATGAAATTCCCACTCTACTTAATTGGCATTTTGTTTGACAAAAGCTTTGCAAAGGGCATCATGTGGTCATAGTATGTCCGTTTAAAATTGGACCTTGTTCAAGATTTGCCCCACTTGTCTATTTGTTGCTATCTTAATCGTTCAAACTGTTTTCATATTTCCTTATTTTTGTGTTTTAAAAGGAAATTACTTACATATTTGTCCATTCCTACAGACTCCCACTCTAGAAGAAGTCAACATCTCTATACGGTTAATGCTTGCAATTGTAAGAACTTTCATCCTCAAACATATTCCCCTTTCAAAATTATGCAGTAGTAAGTAGTAACCACGTTGCTTTTTCCCTTCAGGTCGATCTGAGTGGTAGTGGGAAAAGCACGTTAGTCCATCTTTTGCTTGGTCTGTATGAGCCAACACATGGGCAGGTATACTACCATATACAATATGTCTCATTACATACAAAAACAAAAACAGAAGACAATTAATTATCCTGTTATAAATGAATATTGGTGTGGGAGAAAATAATCTTGGAACTTAAGGGTCCACTTTTTGGGGGCACCTTTGTATGCTACCTATTCCATGGGTCTTATTTCCAGTGACATCTACAAAGAGATGATGAAGAAGTTAATGAGAATAGGCTTAATATATGGGCGATGACTTTTGGACCACAAAGATTTTGCCCTTTAAAATCCCAATTCTGTTATAACTTCTAAGAGAATATTAAGTTATAGAACTAATAATACTTTTTAGGTGCTACTTTAGGGGTGGCAATACATGACCCAAAAGATGACATGAAAATAATAAGGTTTTAGGTCGTCATGTCTAACTCGTATAGATGGATAGGGCGATGAGGAGGAAAAAAGGATGCTATTCATCGTTTTGGCGCGACACACAGATCTTTGCAGCCACAATGAAGTAGCATCTCTGAGCCTTTAAATACACTTTCATTATGTTTGTTAATTTATTATCGGTTTCGTTGTTCTGTGGCCGTGATGATATACTGAAACTGTTGTTGGTTGAACTGGCTTGGCAGACATTTCCGGTTTGCAGCCACAACTAACCATTTGTTCTGAGCCATGTACTCTTTTTGATGTCCAGTTAACTAGGTGATGTGGTTCAGGTTAATGGTTAAATTTATACGCGCAACGCGCGTCGCTGTATTTTTACTAGTTTGCTTTAATTGACGTTTTGTGAATTTTATAATTTTTATTTTATAATACTGAAGTATTTGTGCAGGATCATATCATTAGTCCACTGGTTGAACGAGACTCTAAAACCTTAAACATATGCTTTCATTGCGGGTTTTCATTTAATATCAATTGAATTAACAAAAGTAATGTAAAATTTACATTAACAAACTTGAAGAGTTTTAGAGAACATGATAGCGTTGATTAACTATAAGTACTAAAATTAGACTTGAAGTTTTTGAAAACAATGCAATTGTCTTTAGTAACTTTGTATTTTGATGTTCTCTAACAAGTATATAGAATTAATATTTATGCCTCTAAAATGGTTAAAACAGGTTGTAGTAGGTACTTAATAGTTTGATCAGTTAAAAAGATGCTAAATAAAAGGTAAGCATCCCATTATCTTTTTCTACCGATGCATTTCTTTGTGGTGCAATAAACAAATGGATATAATTATATTAAAAATATTTATATAACAGTTTGTATCATACACACATAAGGTGCTTATGATACATTCTGTCATTTTCATGAATTTGCTGTTTGAGTTTGACCCGGGCCTGTGGCTTGATGAATGAATGTCTAGATGTTGTTTCGGCTCAGGTTTGGTTCTGTACTTCTGTCAATGTGAGCTTTAGTACATAAGGTTTGATCCTGTACTTCTGTCTATAAAGAGAAATAAGTTTTCGTTAAAAACAAAATCGGTAGAAGCTAGAATAAAATTTGGTGTTAGATCTCTCTTTTGTGAAACAAAAAAAATAAAAGAATTACTATAAAACATAATAAACTAGCTAGACGTTTTGTATTTAATTTCAGTTCAATGAAATGCGCCCAACGATCTAATGTGGATTTTAAATATTTTTATACAAATTCCAATTTTACCCTTATACTTTAATGATAATTAGTCTTTATAATTTAATTCCAAATCTTCATGCATTGTTAGTAAAAAAAACTATAAGATAGACAATTTAGTCTTAAGTGTATGCAAGTTTGTATGTTTATAATTTAATTCCAGATCTTCATACATGTATGTTCATACAAGGTTAAATAAGTAGTATGTAAAATATATTGCACTAATAGACAAAAACAAGAGGTTATTTCAAGAGTGCCCTCACCATGTAAGTTTGATTTAAGTATATTTTGTACTACCAATTTTATCCTTATTATGGATTGTAATTAGTATCTAAAACTCAAAAATTACTATTTTGCAACTTTTAATTGCAACGCTTGATCTTCTTAATCTAAGATTCTAAGGTTTAGATTGATTCTTTTGGTATTTAACAAAAACTTGGTTTTCAATTAAATGTGTCCCTATAAATATATATAAAAGTCCCCTTTAAGAAAAAAAGCAAATATATATCCGAGTCCTCTAATTAATAATCTATCTACTATCTATTATAATAGAAGAACGTCATGAAATAAGGCGCTCTCATTTTTATTTTTCCGCATTTCTTTTAATAAATGATAATAGTATATACTAATAATAGTAATATACAATTATATTATTTAAAACATTTATAGATAAAAAATTTGATATTATATAATTAAAAACTAGATTTTTTATTGAAAACACACTTTAAAAACCACATGATACCAAAAATTTCAAAAACAACTTAAACTATTTTAAAACTTTTCTTTTAAGTTTTTTAAGGATGGTTTTAAAAAATAAATTATTTTTAAATACCAACAACAAAATTTGAGTGAATAGTAGTTTTCCTGAAGGTTTAATTACATTTGTTATTAAAAGGAAAAAACACAATCAGGTACTCTAACTTCTCTTCTCACATATACTATATTTATATTCCCATATTTACATCACAAATAATTAACATTGATTCCTCTAAGGAGTGGAGCTTGAACCATCGACCTAAAACAACCATTATCACTTTAGCGTCAAGACTTTGACATTATCACTTTAGCGTCAAGACTTTGACATATAACATGATAAAACATTTTTTAAGTTTTATAAAGATGGTTTAAAAAAATATATTATTTTTAAATAACAATAACAAAAATTTATTCATAGCGCGAACAAACAATAGTTTTACTGTATTAAAAAAAGTATCTTATGATTATAATAAACTAGGAGTTATACTCGCGGGTTCGTGGCAGGATAACGTCTTATTTTGGATGTGGATAACACAATATCATGTCGGCTAAATGACGTTTCGGAAACGAATAGAAATAAGAATTTAATAACTACATATTCGAACTTTAGAAATATATTGCATTGTTACGTTAAAAAACAAATATAACAAAAAACTTAAAATTTAATAACCACTTACAATATTAATTCCAACCTTTTAAAATACTTTTGGTCAGACAATTAAAGAAGCAAATAAAGTAAAATAAAAAGAAACCTAAATTAAGACATTGAGTTTTTTTAAGTCGAAAAAAGGTATATTATTTTAAGAAAACAAAACAAAAAAAGTGCAAAAACCAAACTTTGCAATGGCTGAGTTTCGAACCAGGTTGCCCGGGTACATGCAAAGCTGAGAGAAAACTTGCAAAAGGATCACCATTGTTGGAGCAAACATTTATATCACTAAAATTATCGAGAAAACTAAAAAATATTATAACGAGACTTGCCTTTTGCCTTTCTTGGTTTAGTCATTTACAAATTTCATCCAAAAGTATTTTTTTCTTGCATTTGGCTCCCCCAATGTTTAGAAAATGTAAAATATGCATCGTTAAAATAGTACTTGTGTAAATTTCATATAAAACCAAATCCTAATTTACGTTTACGTGTTGATGATAAAATTACTTTTACAGAATTCATGTTTTTTATTAAAATGACAACTTTTTCAAACCTTGTAAAGCCAAATATAAGAAAAAAATATTTTTGAATGAAAATAACAAATATAACTAAAACATAGAAAATAACATTTCACGCAAAATTATAGAAACAAAGTAAAAAACACATATTATTAAATGGATAAATTAAATAGATAACTATAGGAAACATATTGATAAATTTGTTGGAAACAATTGGTATCAGAGCCAAGATGATCTAGGACTCGAAGGTGTGGGGCGATTAACCACAAGCAGAGGAATAATCACCGGGACGTCTAACCGTGTGATTGAAGGAACTCGCAGTCGAGAAAGAAGGAGGAAGTTTAGAACTCAATGGCAGAAGCTGGAAATCGTGGTACCAAAGGCGACCTTCCACCACCTACTCGAGAACAAAGCGGTGAAGAAACTCCGATGCAACCATTAGCCCATCAAGCAATCGGGGGACGTGAACCAAGCGCCACTTCCTTGCAATGTCCAAAGTTATCCAAGACCAATTACAACACTTGGGTTGTAATCATGGAGTCCATACTCGATGCGCAAGGTCTATGGGAAGCTGTAGATCCATCTAACAAGGGCGCAGTCGATGAGAAGAAGACAAGATGGCTAGAGCAATCATCTACCAGGCACTTCCTGAAAATGTTCTAATGCAGGTGGCAAGAAGTCGTAGTGCCCGGGAGATATGGGAATCATTAAGGGTGAGATTCTTGGGCGCTAATAGAGTACAACAAGCACGTATGCAGTCGCTGAAGCGAGAGTTAGATCAATTGAAGATGAGTGATAAGGAAACAATTGAAGAATATGCCGGAAAGATATCCGAGTATGCCAATCAATTTGATAGTCTTGGAACACCAATGGAAGATGTTGATCTAGTAAAGAAGCTCCTGGATAGCGTCCCAGACCGATTTATAGCCATAGTTGCAACAATAGAACAATGGGCAGATCTTGCAACGATGTCGTTTGGATTGTATTGCGCGACTCAAGGCTTTTGAAGAACGTATAAAGGGAAAAGAAACTGCAGCAGAGATGGGAAAGCTATTGTTTTCAAAAGGCGATAGTCAAGTAAAAAAGGAATCAAATCATAATAAGAGACAGTATGGTAGAGGACGAGGAGCATCAAGTTACCACCATCGGGGTAGTAGTAGATTAAGAGGCCGGGAACACTGGACCGGTCGAGGAAGAGGACGCAGCAATGAAACCCGTCGTGATGACAGCCAAAGCAAAAACAATGCTCAAAACCAAGATAATAACAGCATGGGGATAGTACGATAATGGCAACACTTAAGACTGTACTACTATATTTTACCTTTGATCCTCCTTGGTTATTTTCATCTTTTGCACTCAAAAAAAGGTGAAATAGAGCTGCACCTGGTAGTTCTCTTACTTTACTATTAGTTCCTGCAAGTGGAAAGGCAATACAGCTTCAACATACAGGTTGCATATGCATACACAACTAGTTTTTCAATTAATGCATAAACAGCATGTACCTGAAAAGAGAAACGGGTCAGGTTGACTTATGAGACTCAAAACACCAGAAACTTATATCATGGATTCAAATATCCTCTTTCATAATCATAGTGTGTATGATTAAGAAATTAGTCCTTACTGTTGTTAGGTAACATATGACACAACTAATTTCTGCAGCAGCAACTAGCCATTGTCGTTTGACACTTCCTTCAGCATGCTGCAAAGCCATCGCTATTTCAACCAGAACATCCCATATACCTGCAACATTTTATACAAACATTATTTGTACAAAAAACCAGCTCTGTAGATCAGTGTAGTGCCCTGGGAAAAGACGTGCACACACACATACATATACACATCAAAATTGCAGGTACTGGGAAACTGACCATCAGATTTGGTGTTTAAAATGTAAGGTTTCAGTTGACAGTTCAATTACTAGAATTGAACCACTCTCCACCAGTCTTGCTATAGCCATCATCTTTTTCTTTGCATAAAAAAACTAACAGCTTTCCTCACTGAAACTCGCCTCTGGAATCTGTACATGGTAACAATTACCGAACAAACTTAAGATATAAAAGTTGTTATATGTGTGATTTTGAAAGTAGTCTTCAACAAATGTGATAACTAATAATGCACCATTGTTGTACAGATAACAAAGAAAATGTAGAGGTGGCAAAATGGGAAGATTAAGCAATGGGCCCAAAGTTTCTAAGTCTTAATACATAAGCTGTGATATATATGACTACACAAGTTATAATTATTACACTAGTTATCCACCTTCTTTAATAGAGCTATTCAGTAGGCTGTATTCATTAACAATAGATTTTGGAGAGCATTTAACATGTTTTATTCGTTTCCTTTTTAACTAATTATTTCTTTTAACATGACCCATTAGAAAAATCATATAATCTTAATTGAGCCATTCATAAGTTAACGCATTGAATCTACAAGACTACAAGATGGAAAGATACACCACCTGAAGAAAATGTGATAGACTGTGGGAACGAGCCTTCCCCAGACATCATACTGCTTCAGACCACTCCTCCCTTTCATAAGTCATGTTATGTTCTGAAGGCCTTAAACCTGAAATTTCTGGCAACAAAGAAAAGAGCAACTCCATGCAATTCTCAAAGTTGGGCATAAGTTTCTCAGAATCAAGGTAAGCTTCTTCAAAACACAAGCGAACACCCTACCAGCAACACGTTCTTAATAGGCTTTTCTGCCCAGGATTATAAATTTCATCAGAGGAAAAAGGTGACTGTACAAAATTCGACACATCATCGAATAACTTTTCAAGCCTAGATCCAGAGAATGTCTTTAACGTGTGTGGCAATTGAGAAAGCATGCACAGCTGCAGATTTATTTCAAGCATATTGAATTTTGAGAGGTCAAACAGCTCATCAAGAAAAGTAAGCAAAACATCAAAGTAGGTGCCATATCTTGTTCTTCATATCTCATGCATCTTCTAATGATTGGCCCCCAATTAAGTTGTTCTTCATATCTCATGCATCTTCTAATGATTGGCCCCCAGTTAACTGTCTTTAAGTCATGTTATGTTCTGAAGGCCTCCATCAGTTTTCGGTTTTCAAGATCATATTCTCCTTGTGATCTTTCAGAAACTTGTTCTTCATATCTCATGCATCTTCTAATGATTGGCCCCCAATTAAGTTGTGGCAACCTCGGAGCATTGGCAAGACTTCACAAAATAGGTGCCACCGTGTTGACATGTGAAGAGGTAGCAGTCTGATAATGAACAGAGGGTGAACATAAAAGTAGAGCGTCAATTAGGAAGTTTTAATAAAATTTCCAAATGACACTTTCAGCATACATATATCCTTAGAACTTATTAGTAATCCCATTGACAAAGATTTGCCAACCAGTAGCAGATTTTTTTAATAAGGACACAGTGAGCAAAGCATATACTTCAATGTTGATACACTTAATTACTTCACTACATCAATATTAATGATAGATATGGCTTGGGTTTGCTTGGATGTGCATTATAAACGTGATCATGTGACATTATATAAACAGAATTAGATAATCTACAATAAAGCAGGGTGTATGAGATTGGGATGTGCTTCTTTTGCTTGAAGTTATAATAATCTAGACAATCAAATCTTTTGAGTGTCCCACACCCACAAATTCTGATATTCAGGAAATTGTTAGAGAAAATAACCAAGATGGCCAATTTTGTTGTAATATAAAACAAGTCTTTAAAATAGGAGTAAAGCCATATTATGTTAATAAAATCGGTATATAAGTATTAATTTACCCATGAATAATCATTTTTTTACAGCTAATAGGAAACTGATTATCAGACCCCCTAATAAATTAATTAATCAAAAGCAGAAACTGTTTATCCAAACATTAAGAAGTGATATATTAAGTCTCCAAGTCACAACAATCAGTAAAAGAAGCAAGCCCAAACACCCCCTTTTAAGGTCCCAAACAGTCGTAGCTTAACAACCAATAAATTAGAAATAATTCAGATGCTTGAAAGTATAATAAAGGTAGGTTACGTACCCCAGAACAGTTTAGATTCATTAGCCACAGGCTAAGTTTCATGACTAAGCTATCCTCAGGGAATGGTTGGGATGCAGAGTAATGTTTTGCTCTGCCTTCATTGTAAGATCACTGGACCAGCTGATGTAATGTCTAAGAAAAGAAACTGCCCAAGATGCGAAGTGTTGCAGTTGATTGTCATCAGAATGTTGAGCAACAAGAAAGATAAGAAGATTCCTGTTGGAAACCAGTTAACAATATTCTTGTCTCCATAAAAGAATTTGAGAAAAAGGCCCAGTAACATAAGAAGATTCCTGTTGGAAACCAGTTAACAATAGAATTAGTTGTACAGAAACTACAAAAATGCAACGCGTACATCAATGCTGTTGTAAAGAAACTACGAAAATGCAACGCGCACATCAATGCTGGATAACTAGAAGTGGTAAGACAGACAGGTTAAAAAAATCTGGGTTATGTTGACCTGTTGACTCTACTTTGTCTCTTTAATAAACCATTAGTAACTAATGCGTTAAATAGAATAACAAAACATCAGTTTCACATCAATAATCTGAATCTTTCAAGTTTCAAACAGTTTTTTAATTGTTTCCCTTTTAGCTAAGTATTTTGATTTAGCCCATTTGATCCATCTGATATGAAATAAAAAACCAAAAAGTAAAGCACGTAAACCGGTCGAAATTGCCACATACAAATTTACCTTTGGTTTGGAATTAGATGGGGAAAAGGATAAAGAGCAGTGCAGAAACAAGTTCCCACCCCCTGCTCCTAATGCATTTACAACTCCAAGCATTGCACCCAAATGCACTAGAGGAGGCCGAGAATTTGAGTAGACTTTTTTGTACATGTCTGGTAAATCCCTAACACACTTGGCATCCAACGAATTTCCTGCTCCAACGCAAGATGCCATCAACAAGCTCTGACGGAAGGCTCCAGAACTTTTGGTAGAAATCAGTTCATTGATGAGATCTCTATACCCACACGCAAGATATTCCAGCTCTGCACCATCAATCAGTTCTACTTTCTGGGAAAAAGATACTACACATGGAATTGCAAAACAGGCCCCCATTGATAAAACTGGATCTAAGGGATTCTCAAAAGAAATCCATGATATAAATAGGTTTTTAATTTTCTTAACTGCATCTGTACACCCTGATCTGTATATTGCAGCAACAGAACTTCCTAAACTGCTCGCAGCTAATCAATCATCTTCTCTTATCTACAACTATATCAAGTTTCTTATATCAAGGGAACCGATAAGGGTATGGGTTTAAAAATAAGGTGAAATGGAAATGGAATAACAAGAGTACGTGTTGAGCATAAATACAATGTTTTCATACCTGGTAAAGCAGAGCAAGTGATGAAACTGTACAAGGGCAGCACTTGATTAGACTGCCAATTATACTTCATCAATCCTCTTTTCACAATTTCAGGCTTAATCTCAGAAAACAAAAAAATACAAAATAAATGGAAGTTCTGTTAAATAATATCACTAAAGACCAATAAACAAAACTAGACAACATAATGCAATTTCCCAAATCCTTAGTTGTACCTAGAGCAAATGGATACCGCTGATAGCAACCCCAGGATTTTTGTCAAGAATAGCTAGCTTGAAGCACCACTCAAGTTAAGTAGGAAGTGTTTCACCTGTAATACAACATAAAACATGGACAGCATTTGCTCGATACACGTAAGTTTTGTTATGTATATCCCTCAGAAAAATTAAAAGTAATATGCCAAAAAAAGTACATAAGTTTGTACCAAAAACAATCCCCACACAGACCTACAATGTCAAATAAGTTTATAAGTCAAACTCAAACACAAAAACATCAAAAAAGTTGGGAATGTAAGCAGCCTTGTTAAGTAAAAGGTCAAAATCAAAGGAAGTAGAGAATTCGAGAAAAAAAAGAGATGCTAAATCAAAAGCAACACATATGGCGTATCCACGAGAAAGCAAACCATACTGCAATACATACACCCCCAAATACAAGACATGTTGAAATCAATACTTAAGTGTTCTAGGTATTACCAAGTTCTCAAGTGTGAATTGAAACATTTCCCTTAACATAGAAGTGTTGAACGACATGGGGGCAAATTATAAAAGAATTAAGAGAGATACATAAAAAAGAAGTAACATAAAAAAGATTTGAAGAGTTAAGAGAGATACATATGTAAATTATACGTCGGAAATCTTGTTACCAAAAAAATATAAAAGATACATTACAAAGTATCATCAAAAATAAATTATCAAGAGAAAGAACTTTGTCAAGAAAGCAATACACGCTACCATAACAACCTATGTCACCCGCTCAACCGCAAAGTACAAGTCTCAAAGTACAAAGATAGGTTGAAATGGGTTTTTAGGTGCTATAGTCACGTCATTCCTGGTTCTCGAATGTAAGTTCACTCTTGTAACATACCATGTAAAATAATAAACCACAAAGCAGTTAAAAAGCATTATTATTATTATTATTATTATTTTATCTAAAAAATCACTTTACTAGGAAATAAAAAGTATAAAAATCAAGTGTAAGAAATAAACAAAAAGAAAGAAGAATATCAAAAGAAAGAACTTTATCAAGAAAGCAATCCACGCTACCATAACAACCTTTGTCACCCACTCAACCGCAACCCGTACAAGCCTCAAAGTACGAAGACAGGTTGAAATGGGTATTTAGGTGCTATAGTCACGGCATTCCTGGTTCTCGAATGTAAGTTCGGTCTTGTATGATACCATGTAAAATATGTCAAACGCCACAAAGCTGTTAAAAAGCATTATTAGTCTGTTATTATTATATCTAAAAAATCAGTTTACAAGAAATAGAAAGTATAAAAATAAAAATATATGTGAAAATCATGAAAAAAATGGACTATCAAGAGAAAGAACTTTATCAAGAAAGAAATGCACGTTACAAGAACAACCTTGTCACCCAATCAACCGCAAATGTACAAGCCTCAAAGTACAAAAACATGTTGAGATGGGCTTTTAGGTGCTTTGGTAACGGCATTCCTGGATCTTGAATGTAAGTTCAGTCTTTTAAAGGCCCATGTAAAACTGCACAAAGCCATTAAAAAGCTTCATTAATACTAGACAGTAGGAAAAACACATACAAAATTACATCAAGTAAATCATGAAAAAATGGACTATCAAGAGAAAGAACTTTATCAAGAAAGAAATGCATGTTACAAGAACAGCCTTGTCACCCAATCAACCGCAAATGTACAAGCCTCAAAGTACAAAAACATGTTGAGATGGGCTTTTAGGTGCTTTGGTAACGGCATTCCTGGTTCTTGAATGTAAGTTCAATCTTTTAAAGGCCCATGTAAAACTGTCGAAGCACAAAGCCATTAAAAAGCTTCATTAATACTAGACAGTAGGAAAAACACATACAAAATTACATCAAGTAAATCATGAAAAAATGGACTATCAAGAGAAAGACTTTATCAAGAAAGAAATGCACGTTACAAGAACAGCCTTGTCACCCAATCAACCGCAAATGTACAAGCCTCAAAGTACAAAAACATGTTGAGATGGGCTTTTAGGTGCTTTGGTAACGGCATTCCTGGTTCTTGAATGTAAGTTCAGTCTTTTAAAGGCCCATGTAAAACTGTCGAAGCACAAAGCTATTAAAAAGCATCATTACTAGAAAGTATGAAAAACACATACAAAATTACATCAAGTAAATTATGTCTGAAAATTTTCGTTATAGAAGTAAAAAACAGAAATTAGATGACAAGAAAAGTAGTATAGTTTCTACGAAACTGAGTGAAGTAGTAACACAAAGGCTTTAATCAAGAAGGCAACCCATGGTTCAACACTGCAATGAAAATACACACAATCAAACAAAGTAGACCACAAGTGGAAATCGGTTAACATGAACGTAATCTGGGGGTTGAGAGCATGAATTCAAGAGACATGTAAGCCCCCAATACGTGTTGAACATTTGATTAGACAGAAAACAGGTGATTAACACATCCAATTAAAACATCAATTAAAGAAAACTCAGGTTGAGAAGAACACCTTTCGAGCAGAATGAGTTGCTGAGAAGAACATCTGCTCAAAGCTGAGAAAACACAAAGCATAAACATACAAGGTTCTCTAGAATCTCAACAAAAAGGGTAGAATCAATGAATATATATGATTACACATACCTTAGGCTAAGATCATCGAAATTGAAACTCTTGTTGATGAAAATTACGGAATGATTTCTTTCAACCTTCGGGCGACGGTGGATCTGATCGGGCGATTGAGGCAGAATTCAGAAGGGTTTTTGGTGATTTGTGTGGAAAAGAGGGTTTAGGGCTTGCTTTTGTACAACCTTCAATAAGACCGTTGTTACGTTCTATTTTTGTACAAGATTTCCTAAATATTTTCTTCTTTTAAAGTATATAATAATTCATTTTCTAAATTCTTCTTTTAAAGTATATAATAATTCATTTTCTAAATTCTAAACCTTTTCCATAATGTTGTTCATACTTGGAAAAAAAAACATATATACGTAATATTATTGTATTGATGTTAATGGCTCACGATGATTATGAAAATTGAAAAATATATACATACTGCATACATACCCTCAGCACTCAAAATCAAAAACATACATACATACATACCTGCTACTTTGATGGGATTTAAAAACACATATAATACATACCTACAACAATGATGATTCTTAGTCACTTGAAAACTAAAAATAAAGATTAGGAAGAAAGCTTGAAAAGATGTGAATTTGTTTTCCCTTTTAAAATGACATCAATTTGTATTATTATTTTACTTAATTTTCTTTTTTATTTTGAAAAAAACTTGATATGATTAGATCAGTTTTTTTGATATTTTTTATTGTAAAAATCAAACAAAAAATATATTTTTTAAAGTGTAGTTAGCTATCTCATAATAATAGTTATTATTGTTATTGTTTGTGCAAATTCTCTTTTAGCATGTTTTTATATATTTGTTTAAGTAAATATTTCACTAACCACTTTATTGAAATAATTATTTAAACCAATTAATCATGTAAGGTGATGTTTGTATTTATTACGCGCAAACATTAACATCCAAACACTGCTTGTTTTTTCAAAAAGATTTCATTAAAAAACGTACGTGCGTGCTCTTCTTGGTGCACACCTAAATACACAACTCAAACCTCTTTCGAAACCCTTTTCTTCCACTCTTCTTAAACCATTCTCTTCTCAAACCAAAATCTTCTTCAAATGCATGCAAATATGATCCGCATACTACAAACATTTTACCTCTGAACAAACAAACTGCACCTAACATATGTAAGTTTAGGTATTCGTCAAGATATTAAATGTAACGCATTTGATTATTAAGATGTTAATTAGGCACAAATCAATTGGTTTAGGAGGAGATAACCTCATGGCCTTCTAATGTGAAGGTCATGGGTTCAAGTCTCACTTGTACAACATGCTTCCGATAGGCCACAGGTATTACCACAGTAGGGTTTCGGCGACGTTTTCCCTCAAACGGTGGGCATGCGGGGCATATCGCCAATGGGTTTAATCGGGTGTCTAGGTTTATAGTATTTGTTGGCATCAAAAGAATGAATTGATTAGTAAGGTAATTAACAACAGGTCTATGGGAAAACAAAACTTAAACTCGCTATTTTTGGTGGTTGACAAGAAAAATCTATTATTCGTGTTTGGCTTTAAACAAAAAAGACATTTCATTACCCTTATATTAATGCACATAGTATCAAACAGTTATAATAACAATAAAAATAGTAATAATTGCTTATTAAATTATATAAATAATATGAGTTAAATTCGTTTTACTTCAAACTGTTTTAAAAATAATAATTATTTTCATCATAAAGATATAAACATCAACTTACATCCAAAATTTTATAACTTATTTAAATTTCAGTTCAAAAGTTTCATGCGTTGTTCAACTTAAATCCAAAATAGTAAAGTTTTTTTTACCAAAATTAGAACAAGAGTAAATTAATGTTTTCTAAAATGTTTAGTTTTTAAAGAGTTCGTTTTTATACGACAATCTAAAACTTTTTGGTTTTTTAGCTTTTTTTTAATTTGTTGGTTTTCTAAAGTTTTTTTTTTAAACCATTCATTTATTAAAACAACTTTTCTTAAACAAATTCTTAGTTTTTTAAACATCTTTTAAAAACAATTCAGTTTTAAACGTCTTTATAAAATTAGACATTTCTATAAAGGTTTAAAAAAACCCGAATATTGGTTCTAAAAAGTTTATAAACCAAACATTTAAAAGAACTTAAATCCAAAATAGTAAAGTTTTTTTACCAAAATTAGAACAAGAGTAAATTAATGTTTTCGTTTTACTTCGTTTTTTATAGTAATAATTGCTTATTAAATTATATAAATAATATGAGTTAAATTCGTTTTACTTCAAACTGTTTTAAAAATAATAATTATTTTCATCATAAAGATATAAACATCAACTTACATCCAAAAGTTTATAACTTATTTAAATTTCAGTTCAAAAGTTTCATGTGTTGTTCAACTTAAATCCAAAATAGTAAAGTTTTTTTTTACCAAAATTAGAACAAGAGTAAATTAATGTTTTCTAAAATGTTTAGTTTTTAAAGAGTTCGTTTTTTATACGACAATCTAAAACTTTTTGGTTTTTTTAGCTTTTTTTTTAATTTGTTGGTTTTCTAAAGTTTTTTTTTTAAACCATTCATTTATTAAAACAACTTTTCTTAAACAAATTCTTAGTTTTTAAAACATCTTTTAAAAACAATTCAGTTTTAAACGTCTTTATAAAATTAGACATTTCTATAAAGGTTTAAAAAAACCCGAATATTGGTTCTAAAAAATTTATAAACCAAACATTTAAAAGAAGACATTTTTTAAAATATTTTTTTATTTGTGTATTAAATAATAAACACATTTCTAATAAAAAATTATAATAAAATGAAATTACATAGATGATCCCTACAAATAAAATAGTTATTTTGACAAATTTAACATCATTAACTGAACTAACAGATTAAGGACCATTGATTAAAGATAATTATAACATTAGAGACTATATTCACAATTTTAAAACTTTAAGGACCAAATCCAAAATTTTAACCAAATCATAGGGACCATCCATGTAATATACTCTTAAAACAACTTATGAAACCTTTAAAGGTAAATTGATATTTCTAATCTTTAAACAAAATAATTATTTTTGTCAAAATTAAAGAACAAAATTGAAATTAACTATAATAATAACAAAAACTAAATAAAAACTAGTATTACGACCATGCGATACGAAAGAGACGTAAAACCATGAAAAAATGACGTAAAAACTTTGCCATGAACTCGTGCATTAAAGGAGGTGTTGATAGTATATGTAACTTTATATACAAACACGAGAATGTTATGGTCCTTATAACATTTTGAAACTTAAAAAATAAAAATCTCACAAACCTGTGTGTTGGGGTGGAGCTATTGATAATATTTGGAAGTTTATATTGAGACCACTACAAAAATTCAGCTACACGTTGATAAAATTAAGCGCGTCGCAATCTCAAACAACGTAACTCGTAAAAAAAAATTTAACGCACTCACAAGTAGGGAGTTAATAAACGTAATATTAAATTTACAAGATGAAGAAAAGATAAAAATATAAAAAATCAAAACTTTAAATTAGTTTTGAGAGATTAAACGTTAATGTTTTGATGACTTATACATTGTAAAGCACAAAGTCATTTTAATTTAGTTTACACCGAAAACGTAGATAAAAAGAAGAAAGTCGTAACGCATTATTCAAAATTTAAAACTTATAGAGAAAAACTAAAAGAACTAAAAAGTATGTCAGTAAAACTGCATGAAAATCGTTACAAATGAAATTTGGTAACGGCATTACTTTCTCATAAACTGATTATTTATAGGAATTTAGGAAAAAAGCATTTTGAGGCAACCAAAACCAATTTGACCATAAGGTTCATGCTTTGACCTTTCACCCACCATGTCCTGACCCGCCCATTTCCCACTCTAATATACAATTCTAAAACTTTGGGTTATAGTGAAAGAAAAATAGATGAAACTTTTGAACCTTGAGAATATCATCAGCTACTTTGGAAGTAGTATCCAACACACTAGATTTCGCCTTAAAATCCATTAGTGTTATGCAACCCCGCAGCCATCGTTGCAGAAACGGTTTCCAGGATTGCAGTGAAAGAAGTACAACTATTATATTCCTTGACAGCTGTAGTGAAGCAGCTATCTCCACAAATGCATTCTCATATCTGCCATGTAAAACGTACCAAGCCTGAAAACTAAGAATTGCGGATGTAACAGCATGGGGATAGTATGATAATCGCAGCACACAAAACAGAACTACTATATTTTTACCTTTGACCCTCCTTTGTTATTTTCATCTTTTGCACTAAAAGAAAGGTGAAATAGAGCTGCACTTGGTAGTTCTCTTACTTTACTATTAGTTACTTTAACATATACGCTCATACAAGAAAAAATCATGCCTAAATCTTTTTGTTCCATGCAAAAATCATGCAGAAATGAAGTTAAAATTGTTAGTTATAACAGATTTTGTTAACACGTGTACACAAACTCATCTAGACTTGCCTTTTTGCAACAACTGGGTCGGCAGAGTAGTTTCGGACATACTTCGCAAAGCAGTATAAATATCTGGATAGCATTTTAAAGAACTTTTAAGAAAGCACTTGATGTAATCAAAACAAAAAGGCATGTCATCACTTGTGTCTTCAATACACACAAGATTTAATTCATGAATCAACTAGGTCTCACCGATCACATCAGCTTCACAAAGCAGGGGAAGGCTTTAGCAGCTTAGATTATAGCATTTGTGCTCTCAATACAAGCTTAAAAGTTATATAAAGAAATTAGAGAGCATAATAAGATGTTTTTGGAGAAAACAGCAACAAATTAGTTACAAAGTCCTACCTGGACAGACAAGATGTCTACACCCCTGTCAGGATAAGCATCCCGAATAGTAACAGCCGTGCTTATACAAATACTTCTCTCGTACTTAAACAGAGTGAATGCTTCTGGAAGAAATAAACCCTTACAAGAATATAAAGTACATAGTAAAGTGATAACGTAAGAAATACTAAGCAAATAGAAAAGGATGGTGAATATTCCTAAAAGTAATTCAATCTTCCAAAAACACGGTGTAACATCTCGTATTTTCGTTAATTAAAAGTTAATTTCTAAATGGTTTATTATTGCAAATTATGAAACTTGATGGTCTATTATTGTATGATTTTTGTTTAAGTTTTTAAACTAAGTAAATAACAAAAATGATAACAATTATATAATAACATTAATAATAATATTGATAATAATAATAATAATAATAATAATAATAATAATATAATAATAATAATAATAATAATAATAATAATAATAATAATAATAATAATAATAATAATAATAATAACGATAATAATAATAATAATAATGAGAACAAGTATAATAATAACAATAGTAATAACAATATTGATGATAATAATAATAATAATAATAACAATAATAAGTAGAATAATAATAACAATAATGACAATAATAAAAGTTATGGTAATAATAATAATAATAATAAGTCTTAAAATACTTAAAACTTAAAGACTGATTTAAGTCCAGGGGGTTAATTGGTCAATTTTGAAAGTTAAACTTTAAGTTTAAACATAAAATGTCCACTATTAAAGCACAAGGGTCAAAACTGAAAATTTATAATTAAACAGCCATTGATCCCGTGTTTCCGGCGGGTTCACCTCCGGCCACCCTCCGGTCGGCTCCGGCGAGGGGTATACCGCCAAACCCCTTGGAATTTCACCCAAAAAAACCGTTCCTAATCGCTTCGCGTACATGATTCGGCATAATTATGGTGTTTAATGTGGTTAAACGACGGTTATGGCTCCCAAACCATTCGGTAACCGAAGCCCATAACCTCAACCCCGTTCGAGCATTAAAACTCCATAATAATCTAATTAAACCAATCTAAACATTCACCTATCAATCTCTAAACGAATGCAATCCTCAATTACACCTGAAACGACTTCAAACAACGAATTCAGTCACCACCTTCGGTCGCAACTTGCACCATACACGAACACCATCATTAGGGCTCAATTTTCGAAATTCATAAAGGGCTTTTCATCTGGATTGTTACTCGAAGCTATCTGCAAGTTTAATTGGATTTTCATCGACGATTGCACCTTGAACCAGTTTTCTCCTCGGTCGCGACTTAGATACAATCGTGATCATCGAATACCACACGAATCAAGTAAGTTAAATACCTACAAATACTCGATTTCACATGAGGAACAAAAGCCCTAAACTTAAATTGATTGATAACTTTGAATTGATGTTCAATTTGATCGATTGTGGATCTAGGGTTCATATAAATTGGGGGGTTTTGTTTAAACTTGCTTTTAAGAATTTAAAAGGGAGTTTTATCGCGGCTGGAGCCATGGTTCACTGGTTAGAGTAGTACCCTCCCATACATGAGGTCCCGGGTTCGAACCCGGGCAACCTCATGTAATTTTTTTAAAGGCTTTTTGCCTTAAAATTTATTCTAGAAAATTTTTAAAATGTATAAAAATTACTTTTATAAATTCCAAATATTTTTAAAAGTTTCCAAATATTTTCTGTGAATTTTCGTAAGTGTTTTATTTATAAAACATTTTAGCAAAGTTAGTTTGATTAATTTTATTAAAAAAAAATGGATTTTAATAATGATTAATTAAGTGTTGTTGGACTAAAAAGTTCTTTTCACATAATATTGTTTAAATCATGATTACTTCAAGTAATCACTCAAATATTATTTAAACTTAATAATCATTATAAACGATTTAATTCCTTTCTCTTTATATCTAAACATATAAATAGTGTAACTTGTACATAAAATATTTATAAAAATGCCACAAATACCCAAATTGAACTTTAGACCTCGTTAACTTATTTACACTTGTTATTAAATTTAATCTTGTAAATATATATATATATAGGTGCCTTGTGACGTGTTATCTTGGAACGACATATATTAATCTTATTGATCCTCATCATATACTTATTTGACATGTGAGTTTTCCTTGTCCCCTTTTTATAATTTCACACATATTTGGGGTGAAACATGATGCTTATATTTCATACACGTTTAAACTTTTGAGACTTGTAATGCACATGCAATTCTACTTATTTTCGGTCATGGTTATTTGTGTTTTGTGAGTGTTTATATGAGATACATTATTTGTTTACAATCATTAACTATTGCTAGCCTGGCGACGTCTTAGATCTTTGGGCCTGACAAGCCTATTTGGTGCTAAAGTCGAGGTATTGCCGACTCCTAGGGGCCGTACGCTTGTGCACTAGGGAACCAAATACACTTAGCCAATCTTATATACTTGTAATCAAGTCGAGGTTTGGTTGTAACGATATGTGTTCTATAACCTTACTAGCTTATAATCCATGACATGAATTGCTACTTGTTATCTTATTATGTATGAAAACTTGGAAACTCACCAACTATTTTTTAGTTGACTCTTTATTTTCATCATGTTTCAGGAAATCCCCAAGTTTAAAGTGGACATTTGAAGCTTGCAATAAAACTAGGATTTGGACCTAGTTAAATAAACAAAAACATTATGTTATGTTTGAGTTATGTTGAACTTATTTCTTTTTGTGACTTATAGTTGTATTTCAATTTAATGCTTATGATAATAATATTTTCAATTTAAATATAGCGTTATGTGGCTGTGAACAATCTTAACCCTCACACCTCGACGTTTCCGCCGTCAAGGTTGGGGTGTGACAGATTGGTATCAGAACCCATAACTATAGGGATTTAGGTTATTAGAAATGGTGACCTAGACTATAGCTTATGCATGAACCTCTTAGAATAATATTTATATTCTTGGTAATATATATATTGTTGCATGCTACATAATGCTATACCTTACTTATGTGCAACTTGATGCCTTAGCATAGGTTTGCCTTGTAATTGCTTAAACTTAGTTACTTGTCTCCCTAAACTTACCTTTGACACTTTGACTCTCCCCGAAAAATGAAACTTCTTAATCTTATTCTCGTCGACACGTGGAATTGTAAACTTATGCTTATGACTTGGATCCTTAGACTTATGTCTAATCTATGTAAAATCTCATCAAGGTTTTGATTCTATGAACCTAAGATATTTGTGTGACACATAGACACCTGTATTCTGGATTTCCTGGCAAAAGGCCCTCGGGCTAAGGCAAGCATATCGCATAAATCCTACGGGACTAGTTATGCTTACCTGGGGATTTCTGGGATGAGTGATAAACTATGGTCAACATACACAAATTTCTAAGGCAAGTGGGTCAACTTACCTTGACGTGTCAACGTTTCCAAATGGTAATGCGTTACCAAATGGAACCATTCCATGTGCCTTACAACTTTTGTCTTATCCTTGTTGAACTATGACCCTTGTATTTCCAATTCTCGTATCTAACTCATTTTGTATATTCCAGCATGTCTCGTCATCATGGAAAGCGTGGAAGTTCCGATCGTAAACTAGCCGCCATGATTGCTCGTCAAATGGCTGCTGTCATCCCGACCATGGTTGCTGAACTTAATAGCACCTTACTGACCAATGGTAGCAACAATGGTAATGGTCATGGAGAGAACAGCAACAACCAAAATGGGAACAATCAAAACGGGAACAATCGAACCTGCACCTTCAAACACTTTAGTTCTTGCAAGCCCACTAGTTTTAGTGGCAAGGAAGGAGCCACTGGTCTTCTTGAGTGGTTCGAAAGCATGGAGAATACCTTTATCAACTGTGAGTGTCCCGAGGCACTCAAGGTTCGTTATGCTACTAGTGTGCTCCAACAAAGGGCACTTACCTGGTGGAATAGCGAGAAGAGAAACCGTGGACCCGAAGCTGTGCAAGCACTTACTTGGGAGGAGTTCAAGAACATCGCTATCGCGAAGTTCTGCCCACGAAGTGAGTTGCAAAAGTTGGAGGAAGAATTCTGGAACTTGAAGCAAAATGATGGTGATCATTTGGCCTACTCAACTAGGCATCATGAGTTGAGTTTATTGCTGCCTCACATGGTCGACACTGTCCCCCGCAACATCGAGAAGTTCATTAAGGGTGTACCACCCCAAATTCAAGATGCTGTGGTGGGTAGCCGACCCACAACTTTGGAAGAAGCCATTACTATCACCGCTCAACTCACCGAGAATCATATACGAGCGGGCACCATGTCTGTAAAGGGTGCAAAGAAGGTAGAGAAGACGGCTACTGAGACTGTTAAGGAGACCAAAGCTGAACCGTCTTACAACAACAACAACAACAACAAGAAGCGCAAGTTCACACCGGCGCACAACTATGTGTGGCTGCACCTACACAACCCCAAAGACAACTTGTACCTGCGGCTGCACCTGTGGCACAAGTGCCTGGGGCTAGGGCTTATGCTGGTCCTCAGCCTATGTGCAACATTTGTAGGTACCATCACCCGGGAAATCAACCATGCCGTATCTGTACCTTATGCGGTAAATATGGTCACTTGGTGGCGACTTGTCACCGTGCACCTAACAACAACGCCGCCGTGGTCACAAATCGTGTTTGCTACAACTGTGGGGAACCTGGTCATTTCCGCCCACAATGCCCCCGTCTTGTGGGTAATGTTCCACAAGCCCGTGGACGTGCTTTCAACATCAACGCGAATCAAGCACAAGCAAACAATGATGTGGTGAATGGTATGTTCACTTACCTTTAACTTTTGTGACCTAATTCTTTTCGTGTGTTACCTATGTCGTTAAATACCTTTAAAATTGAACAGGTATGTTCCTTATTAATAAAACTTATGCCTATGTCCTATTTGATTCTGGAGCCGATAAGAGTTTTGTTTCGTTAGAGTTTGAACCCATACTTGCTAAGCCACATACGAAACTAGGAAGACCTCTTACCGTTGAAGTTGCCGATGGAGAACCGATCACCGTTGATGTCGTTATTCGTGATTGCATCTTAAGTCTTGACACGCATGATTTTCTTATCGATCTTATCCCTATGAAACTTGGAAGTTTCGACGTCATCATTGGTATGGATTGGTTAGCCAAACACCATGCCGAGATCATTTGTTTCGAGAAGTGCATTCGCATACCGTTACCCTCTGGAGATACTTTGAAGGTGTTCGGTGAGAAATCTTCCAAAGGGCTTAAACTCATGTCTTGCACTCAAGCCCGAAAGTGCTTAAGCAAGAAGTATATGGCCTTCTTGGCTTACGTGGTCAACACGAAAGTCAAAGGGAAAGAACTTAAGGATGTCCCTATCGTACGAGACTTTCCTGAAGTATTTCCCGATGACCTTAGTGGTTTACCTCCCGTGCGTGAAGTCGAGTTTAAAATTGACTTGATACCGGGAGCAAACCCCGTGGCTAAGTCACCATATCGACTTGCACCATCGGAAATGCAAGAACTCTCTAGTCAACTTCAAGAGTTATCCGAGAAGGGCTTCATCCGTCCTAGTTCTTCGCCTTGGGGTGCACCTGTACTATTCGTGAAGAAGAAAGATGGAACGTTTCGTATGTGCATCGATTATCGTGAGCTTAACAAGCTTACCATCAAGAACCGTTATCCTCTTCCTCGTATCGATGATTTGTTTGACCAACTTCAAGGAGCTGCTATTTTCTCGAAGATCGACTTACGTTCTGGCTATCATCAATTACGAGTCCATGATGATGATATCCCAAAGACCGCGTTCCGTACTCGATATGGGCACTATGAGTTTATGGTGATGCCTTTTGGTTTAACCAATGCTCCTGCTGTCTTCATGGATCTCATGAATCGAGTATGCAAGCCTTATCTAGACAAGTTTGTGATCGTCTTCATTGACGACATACTTATCTATTCAAAGTCCAACACCGATCATGAACTGCATTTGAGATTGGTTCTTGAGTTGTTAAAGAAAGAGCAATTGTACGCGAAGTTCTCGAAGTGTGATTTCTGGCTCGAGGAAGTTCAATTTCTAGGACACGTGGTGAATAGCCAAGGAATTCACGTTGATCCTGCAAAGGTGGAAGCTGTGAAAAATTGGTGTATTCCTACAACTCCTACCGAAGTTCGTTCTTTTCTTGGTCTTGCTGGTTATTATCGGCGATTCATTGCCAACTTCTCGAGGATCGCGAAACCGCTCACTACTTTGACACAAAAGAATAAAACATTCGAGTGGGGGCCCGAGCAAGAAGAAGCTTTTGAAGCGCTAAAGCACAAGTTGTGCAATGCTCCTATCTTGACCTTACCCGATGGAAACGACGATTTCACCGTGTATTGTGATGCATCTAAACAAGGCCTTGGTTGTGTTCTTATGCAACGAGGGAAGGTCATAGCATATGCATCGAGACAATTGAAGGTTCACGAGGTGAATTACACAACACACGATCTTGAGCTTGGTGCTGTTGTCTTTGCTTTGAAGATTTGGAGACACTACTTGTATGGTACGCAATGTATAGTCTACACCGATCACAAAAGCCTTCAACACGTTTTCAATCAAAAAGATCTCAATATGAGACAACGTCGTTGGGTGGAGTTGATTAGTGATTATGATTGTGACATTCGTTACCATCCTGGTAAAGCAAACGTTGTAGCCGATGCACTAAGTCGAAAGATTCACAACAAGATGATCTCATTCCAAGAAATTCGCGATCGACGACAATGGTTTGATACTTTGGGTGAGTTTGATACTGAGATCCGACTTGATGTCAACGAGACCACCGTATTGCTACAAAACCTGAGGATAGATAGTGACATCGAGTCTAGTATCCTGGAGGCTCAACAAATGGTACAACGAGAAGGAAGAATGAAGGATGAGTTGGAGCATAATCTTCTAACCCGATTGGAAACGAAACCCAATGGGTTGATGTACTTCGCCAATCGAATTTGGATTCCAAATCGCGATAACCTCCGTACCTTCATCATGACGAAGCTCATCAAAGTCGTTATTCTATTCATCCTGGCTCCGATAAGATGTATATGGACCTACGTGGTCAATATTGGTGGCCTGGAATGAAGAAAGACATAGCGACTTATGTAGCTAAGTGTCTCACGTGTACGAAGGTTAAAGCTGAACATCAACGTCCAAGTGGATTACTTGAGCAACCCGAGATTCCTATGTGGAAGTGGGAACACATATCCATGGACTTCATAACAAAGCTACCCCGAACCTCTCGAGGACATGATAGCATATGGGTAATCGTTGACCGATTGACCAAGTCGGCGCATTTTATACCTATACGTGACACTTACAAAACATCAAAGTTAGCTCGTATATACGTTGATGAGATTGTAAGTCGTCATGGGGTACCTCTGCACATCATATCCGACCGAGATGCTCGCTTCACTTCACATTTTTGGTCGTCTATGCAAGAACTCTTGGGAACACAACTAGATCTAAGCACGGCTTACCATCCTCAAACTGATGGTCAAACCGAGCGAACGATCCAAACCTTGGAGGATTTGCTACGCCTTTGTGTTCTTGACTTTGGTGGCGATTGGGATACGCATCTACCGCTCGCGGAATTTTCGTATAACAATAGTTACCACTCGAGTATCAAGATGGCACCGTTCGAAGCACTTTATGGTCGAAAATGTCGTTCACCGATCTGTTGGACCGACATTGGTGAAAACTTCATCACTGGTCCTGAACTTATACAAGAGACGACCGATAAAGTTTCTATCATTCGCAAGAACCTTGAAGTGGCGAGAAGTCGACAAAAGAGCTATGCTGACAAGCGACGTAAGCCATTGGAATTCCAAGTTGGGGAGATGGTTCTTCTTAAGGTTTCACCGTGGAAAGGTGTGGTTCGCTTTGGAAAGAAGGGCAAACTGGCTCCAAGATTTGTAGGGCCTTTCAAAATCCTGAAAAGGATTGGGAAAGTGGCTTATAAACTGGAACTACCTTCCGACCTTAGTGGAGTTCATCCTGTGTTCCACGTCTCAAATTTGAGAAAGTGTTTGGCCGACGAAAGTCTGTATGTTCCGTTGGAAGACATTCAGATTGACGAGTCATTACATTTTGTTGAGAAACCTGTTGAAATCATGGACCGTATAATGAAGAAGACGAGAACCACAACAACCCCAATCGTCAAGGTTCGTTGGGAAAATAAACGTGGCGCCGAATTTACTTGGGAACGTGAGGAGCATATGAAGAAGAAATACCCGTTCTTATTTGTATAGTTTTATTTCTTTTAATTTCGGGACGAAATTCTTTTAAGTTGGGGAGACTGTAACATCTCGTATTTTCGTTAATTAAAAGTTAATTTCTAAATGGTTTATTATTGCAAATTATGAAACTTGATGGTCTATTATTGTATGATTTTTGTTTAAGTTTTTAAACTAAGTAAATAACAAAAATGATAACAATTATATAATAACATTAATAATAATATTGATAATAATAATAATAATAATAATAATAATAATAATAATAATAATAATAATAATAATAATAATAATAATAATAATAATAATAATAATAATAATAATAACGATAATAATAATAATAATAATGAGAACAAGTATAATAATAACAATAGTAATAACAATATTGATGATAATAATAATAATAATAATAACAATAATAAGTAGAATAATAATAACAATAATGACAATAATAAAAGTTATGGTAATAATAATAATAATAATAAGTCTTAAAATACTTAAAACTTAAAGACTGATTTAAGTCCAGGGGGTTAATTGGTCAATTTTGAAAGTTAAACTTTAAGTTTAAACATAAAATGTCCACTATTAAAGCACAAGGGTCAAAACTGAAAATTTATAATTAAACAGCCATTGATCCCGTGTTTCCGGCGGGTTCACCTCCGGCCACCCTCCGGTCGGCTCCGGCGAGGGGATTACCGCCAAACCCCTTGGAATTTCACCCAAAAAACCGTTCCTAATCGCTTCGCGTACATGATTCGACATAATTATGGTGTTTAATGTGGTTAAACGACGGTTATGGCTCCCAAACCATTCGGTAACCAAAGCCCATAACCTCAACCCCGTTCGAGCATTAAAACTCCATAATAATCTAATTAAACCAATCTAAACATTCACCTATCAATCTCTAAACGAATGCAATCCTCAATTACACCTGAAACGACTTCAAACAACGAATTCAGTCACCACCTTCGGTCGCAACTTGCACCATACACGAACACCATCATTAGGGCTCAATTTTCGAAATTCATAAAGGGCTTTTCATCTGGATTGTTACTCGAAGCTATCTGCAAGTTTAATTGGATTTTCATCGACGATTGCACCTTGAACCAGTTTTCTCCTCGGTCGCGACTTAGATACAATCGTGATCATCGAATACCACACGAATCAAGTAAGTTAAATACCTACAAATACTCGATTTCACATGAGGAACAAAAGCCCTAAACTTAAATTGATTGATAACTTTGAATTGATGTTCAATTTGATCGATTGTGGATCTAGGGTTCATATAAATTGGGGGGTTTTGTTTAAACTTGCTTTTAAGAATTTAAAAGGGAGTTTTATCGCGGCTGGAGCCATGGTTCACTGGTTAGAGTAGTACCCTCCCATACATGAGGTCCCGGGTTCGAACCCGGGCAACCTCATGTAATTTTTTTAAAGGCTTTTTGCCTTAAAATTTATTCTAGAAAATTTTTAAAATGTATAAAAATTACTTTTATAAATTCCAAATATTTTTAAAAGTTTCCAAATATTTTCTGTGAATTTTCGTAAGTGTTTTATTTATAAAACATTTTAGCAAAGTTAGTTTGATTAATTTTATTAAAAAAAAATGGATTTTAATAATGATTAATTAAGTGTTGTTGGACTAAAAAGTTCTTTTCACATAATATTGTTTAAATCATGATTACTTCAAGTAATCACTCAAATATTATTTAAACTTAATAATCATTATAAACGATTTAATTCCTTTCTCTTTATATCTAAACATATAAATAGTGTAACTTGTACATAAAATATTTATAAAAATGCCACAAATACCCAAATTGAACTTTAGACCTCGTTAACTTATTTACACTTGTTATTAAATTTAATCTTGTAAATATATATATATATAGGTGCCTTGTGACGTGTTATCTTGGAACGACATATATTAATCTTATTGATCCTCATCATATACTTATTTGACATGTGAGTTTTCCTTGTCCCCTTTTTATAATTTCACACATATTTGGGGTGAAACATGATGCTTATATTTCATACACGTTTAAACTTTTGAGACTTGTAATGCACATGCAATTCTACTTATTTTCGGTCATGGTTATTTGTGTTTTGTGAGTGTTTATATGAGATACATTATTTGTTTACAATCATTAACTATTGCTAGCCTGGCGACGTCTTAGATCTTTGGGCCTGACAAGCCTATTTGGTGCTAAAGTCGAGGTATTGCCGACTCCTAGGGGCCGTACGCTTGTGCACTAGGGAACCAAATACACTTAGCCAATCTTATATACTTGTAATCAAGTCGAGGTTTGGTTGTAACGATATGTGTTCTATAACCTTACTAGCTTATAATCCATGACATGAATTGCTACTTGTTATCTTATTATGTATGAAAACTTGGAAACTCACCAACTATTTTTTAGTTGACTCTTTATTTTCATCATGTTTCAGGAAATCCCCAAGTTTAAAGTGGACATTTGAAGCTTGCAATAAAACTAGGATTTGGACCTAGTTAAATAAACAAAAACATTATGTTATGTTTGAGTTATGTTGAACTTATTTCTTTTTGTGACTTATAGTTGTATTTCAATTTAATGCTTATGATAATAATATTTTCAATTTAAATATAGCGTTATGTGGCTGTGAACAATCTTAACCCTCACACCTCGACGTTTCCGCCGTCAAGGTTGGGGTGTGACACACGGTCATTGATCTCCCTCCCAGGTCTTACAAAGCAGACGTAAAGCAGTAGCATATAACACACTAGAACACAAAGTCAAGGAAGAAAATCATTAAAACAGACAACAATCACATGACTTCATCAGATATGTGTGCAGATAATGATGCAAAGCTTCTCATATGAATTGGATTTTCACAACAATGACACTATAAATCAAATGCAGAAAAGAAAGAACATATGTATAAACAACATACGAATTTGTGTCTTTCTGTAGCATGGGTAAAAGATTGTCTGAACCACAAGCGGTATCATTGCAGGATGTGACACAAGTGATGGGAGCATTCTTAAAAGATTTAACTACACCAGATTAATAGAAGTAACAATCAGAGTTAAAAAAAAATAAAGGCTAGAAAGATCTGGCTGACCAATATGTCATGAAAGTCTATTTCTTCAGGTTTACCAGAGAATATGTTATGGTAAAATAAAACTATTAGAAACAACGGAACACCAAGTTTGGGGTCCATACTGCCAGTAACAGCTAGGAGATCTATCGCAGAATCCCCCAACATGAAGTTAATAAGTTCTAATTTCAAACATAAATACAGTTTGTTCAACGTCACCTTTACAGAAGGATGAGCCTCGGTAGATCAAAATGGGAAGTAACCACTATCAATGACAAACATAAGAGACTGAGTGATGTAATAACACAAAGACTTTAATCAAGAAGGCAACCCATGGTTTAAAACTACAATGACAATACACACACACAATCAAACAAAGTACACCACAAGTTGAAATCAGTTAACATGAACCTAATCTAGCGGCTGAGAGCATGAATTCAATAGATATCTTGAAACCCTAACCTACAATACACACATATTCCCTCCATTCCCAAATGCCTATTCTGCATCCTGAAACCCTAGCCGAACGAGAAACCCTATCGCCTTGACGAACACGTTAACGAAACGCGAATCAGCGCCTTCAAGAGCCCATTGAAGCTCCAATAACCCCCGAGAAACCTCCAATTTGGAGCTCCAAAGCTCTCGGACCGATTGATCGACGACCTCCGACGACTTTGAACTCGGGCATTGAGCGACGGCGTGTGCTCCCGGGTCGGATTCGGGTCCGGTGAGAACGGTGGGGATGATCGAAGCTTCTCGAAAATGGAGATAACAGCGAGTTTTTGGAGTGATGGTTGGTTCTCTCTAGGAGAAGATGAAATGAGTCCATTTTAGGGTTTGATTTCACCGGTGAAAGGTCACCGGGAGACGGTCGTGAGCATACTGTATTTTGGTATTTGGAGGCGTGTGAATATTTGGGAAAATCAAATGCGGGGATTTTGTTAATTATTATTATTATATTATTCACAAGAGTTAATTAGTCCATATGTTATGTTAATATTATAAAATTGTTTCAACTTTAAAAAGTTATGTTATTAGTCTCAACTATTTGTATGATTTGAAGTGTATTGACGTTATTTTTGTTGTTAGATTTATCAAAACACTATTTTTTACTAGAAACACTAGCTTCCCCATCCAAATCTATTTTTTACACTAAAAACACTACCTTTTACTATCTCTTTCAATTAAATAATATTTTTTAAAAATATTTTTATAATTATTTTTTCCCTTCTCCACTAACAACCACTTTTAGAAATATAAAGAAAAACGAGGGCCCATATATGAGAAATCATGGTACAGTTATCGTAAATTTTCTCACTAGTTCACTCACAAAACCATTCACAACCATCCCATAATACAGGACTTACACTTAAAGCATTCATAGCCCGCTCCCCATTTTTAGAAATATACATTAATAAAATAACATTTTCTTATTATAACACACTTTTTTTCTAAAAGCCGAACTCACATATATATAAAGTCTATTTCTAATTTACATTACAAGCGGAGTTGATCTGAAAATATCACTTTCACTCACTTTAACATAAAACACAATTTTGAATCTAAAAATAAATAAGATCATGTTATATGTGATTTAACGTAAATCATTTTAGTATAACTTTGTTTTATTATTTATCTTTTTTTGAACGACATACTTTGTTTTATTTAATTACTTTAACTTATGTCTACCTATTAGAATATAACATTTAATCACATGCATTGTTCGGATGAATACTAATTGACACTCTATTTTTATTTAATCTCTTTCCTTAATCTTTTCTTACCATGAGATAAAAGTATAAATGTGTGTAATACCCATATATTCAATTTAAAGCTATGTTTACCGTAGAAGCAATCAAAATATACTAAAATGAATAAATAACAAAAAAATATATATTATAAATCTATCCTTAGAGCACTCGGAGCATTCACACTAGTTTAACAATTCTCATCCCTATATTTATATTGAAAATACTATTCTTTTGATTTTTTATTTTAATTAAATAATTTATTTTTTATATATTTATTATTATCTTTTTACTCTTATTCACTCATAACCAGTTTTTAAAATATTAAAAAAATTACGAGGGTTGTACCATGTTTCCTCAAATACGAGAAACTACAATACAATCCCCAACAATATGCTCTCTCAGTCACTCACAAACACCCCCCAGAATATAAAACACATACTCACATTTAAATGAAAAAACCTACCGTGAATGCTCTCACACTAGCTTCCCCATCCAAATATTTTTTTTTACATTAAAAACACTACTTTTTACTATCTCGTTCAATTAAATAACATTTTTTTTAAATATTTTTATCATTATTTTTTCCCTTCTCCACTAACAACCACTTTTAGAAATATAAAAAAAATGAGGGCCCATATATGAGAAATCACGGTGCAGTTCTTGTAAATTTTTTCACTATTTCACTCACAAAACCACTCACAACCATCCCATAATACAGGACTTACACTTAGAGCATTCATAGCCCGCTCCCCATTTTTATATGAATGAGTGTTTTATATTATAAGGGATGGTTGTGATAAACACGATACAACCCTCATAAAATTTTAATATTTTTGAAAATGACTGTGGATTCATAAGAGATAAAAGATAAATATAAAATGGTTAAAGATATTTTTATTCTAATTAAATAAAACAAGAAAAAAATAGTAATATTTAATGTAATTATGAAAAAACAAGCGATGAATTGTCAATCTCCGTGTAGAAAGGATTCGAAAAGATTATATTATGATTTCCAAATCTTTTTAAACGTACCATAAATCTCCCATTTCTCTGCTCCTCTACATAGCCCCCCCCCCCTCTCTCTATCTATATATAGAGTCTGGTGCATTATTATCAGGCCATCACTACCATCTTCAACCACCAAATACTCACTCTCTTTTCATGAAACCCTAGGCTGAACAGATTCTGCAACCGATGAACACCATTCGAGCACACTTCCAAATTAATCATCAATGGCGGTATCTCACCTCAACTTCACGCTTCAGAATCTTCAATTAAACCCCATCCGCTGTTCCAACATCCGACTCCACTGGATAAAACCATCGATTTCAAACCTTCCGCGTCTCTCTCTAAGCCAACATTCACTCCCAGAGGATGAAATCAACGGTACGACGCATAATCCATCACCGCGTATCGACAGATGGATTGATTTTCTTCCTGGACAAAGATGGTGGAACTTAGGGGAAGAAGATGATTCTGATTATATGCTTACAACACCCAATCAGATTACTGTTTGGTACGTTCTTCATCGGATTTGGAGACTGGTGGCGGATGATAAGTTGCTTTTATACATCGGATTGTGTTCTTTGATTCTTGCCGCGGTATGATTGTTTGTATATTTACTTTCTGATTTTGGAACTAGTGTTTATGTGTGATTGAGTATGGTTTTGGGATTAAATCGTTTACCAAATGGATTTGTTTGTGACTAATTGTTGATTTTTCGTATGCAGCTTTCGGAGATATCTATACCAAATGTATTAGCAGCATCCATCTTTGCAGCACAAAATGGGGAAGCATTGGTGTTGTGTAGAAACTTGAAGATTTTGACGTTTCTGTGTTTTGCTTCAGGAATATGCAGGTAAGAATGAACATTGGGATTTATATGTTAGGGCATTTGTGAGGTTTATGCATGAATTCCACAAGGCTGGCACATAATTGGTATTTATCCACTAATTTGATCGGCTATTAGTGCATTATTCATCAGGTAAGGTACCTTGTATTTTATTGATGTAACGAGGAATCGATAATATTTAGTATTTTTTTAATAACCAAATGAAACTCTCTGAGGAATTGGAGTTTTGATAGTTGTCTCTAATTCTAAAAGCATGTGTAAATATCATTTCAAACCTTTTGTCATGTTTGTGTAGTCATGCATTAGAATTAACGAAACTACTATATTCTTTAATTGCGTAGGCTTACGTTAGTTGAACATATGCAAGTTTTTTGAGACCTTCACTTTCTGGGTTGCCTTAAAAGTTCTAGCTACTAACTGAGGTTGCTTATTGTGGATTACAGTGGATTACGAAGTGGTTGTTTTGGAATGGCAAACATGGTCCTGGTGAGTGCATCTTCGCCTTTGGGTTATTCACTTTATTAGCATTTGGGTGAGCTCTTTACCCAATGATTAATCATGTTACAAGGGAATTTTTTTCTAGAGGAAGTAGTATATATTCTTTAGTTCGTCGTATACAAATTCTTACCCACCAATTGACACTTTATATGATCTTACAGCTCAAGCATCTAAGGAAAACTTTATACACAAATCTGTTATTGCAGGTGCTTTCTGTTTCTTGGCAACCATATACATAACTTTCCAATTTACTATATTGTGTAATGTATTCACACACGTTTACATAATTTATGTTTAAGGGGTCCTTGTTTTCAGGATATATCCTTCTTTGATAGAGAACCAGTTGGAAATTTGACCAGCAGGCTGGGGGCAGATTGCCAAAGACTGTCACATATCATTTCAAACAATTTACATTTAATAGTACGGAACTCTCTTCAGGTTGAAACTTTTCCCAAGATCCTTATTCGCACATACTAGCCTCATGTATTCTTATCCAGATATTTTAATATGAAAGCAAACTCTCAGGGAACAGGAGCACTAATTAATTTGCTGACATTAAGTTGGCCTCTTGCATTGTCAGCTTGTTTTATATGCATTCTTCTGTGTATGATATTTCTGGTGTATGGATGGTTAGTATCCAAAGCTTTTATATTTAAAAATACGCAACTTATCGTCTAGATGACATGTCTGGTTATACAGTTATGGTGATTGATTTGTTAAGACTACATATTTTAGCTCTTTTTATCTACTTTCAAAAATCCAGTTTTCATATAAGTCTTATTGTAAATTTGAAGTGATAGTAATACTTCTCTTAATGTGTTTTGATTGATACTTATTACCAAAAAAGGTTGATATGAAATTCATGGAAACTGACCCTAATAGGAAAAAGCCAGATTGATATTAAAAAAAACAGACTTTTTTTCTGCACATCTATTATATCACAGTTGAGTAAAAAATGCTTTTGCTCATACATCTAGTTGCTTGTAGAACATATTTATGTACACATCTTGTTTACTTTATGATGTGTCCCCTTTTTATGCACTTTTATGTTTCAAATAGCAAAACTGCTCACTCCTTGAAATTGCTATCTTTTTTTATCTGAAAGGTACCAGAAGAAAGTAGCAAAGCTTATTCAAGATTCAACTGCTCATGCCAATGAAGTAAAGACTAATCTGGTTTTTACAATTTTCTTCAAGCATTTAATAATGTGTTGCCCTTCAGTTGACTAACCTGTCCAAGACTATGCTTTGTTCCCCTAAAAAACTCAGGTTTCCGAAGAAGCTTTTTCTTTGGTGAGAACGATCCGGGTTAATGGAACAGAAACAATAGAACATGAAAGGCAATTACGTTTACCATGAAGCATTAATTTACTATTCAAAGTTCTGTATCACTAGTTTGGAATTAAAATAAAAAGCTTGTTTCTGTTTCTTTCATTTTGGTACACTACAGTCAAGGTACACTAGTGCCATAAAAATTGTAAATGCATAAATGTTAATTACCTAACGTATAGTTGTATCCTTGTTGCTTCTAGATACAAGCAATGGCTGGACAAAGTGGCTTATGCAAGTGCAAGAGAAAGTGCTGCATATGGACTATGGAATTTTAGTTTCAGCGCTCTCTACCGTTTAACACAGGTCTATCTAACCCTTGTGAAAGCCCCTTTTTATTGATAAATGTGATCAGTTATAATGAATTTTCCATATACTATAGCAAGTTGGAAATATGTGATTTAATTTGCCTCTTCATCTAATTCATTTAGGTTTTTGCTATTATACTTGGAGGAATGTCCATCTTGGCTGGTCATGCATCCGCTGAACAACTTACCAAGTATGTATTGTACTGTGAGTGGTTGATATATGCTGCATGGAGGTTGGCAGACAATTTTTCATCATTACTTCAGTGTGTTGGAGCAAGTGAAAAGGTCTTTCAGCTGATTGATCTCTTGCCTAGCCGTCAATTTTCAGCAAAAGGCATGGAAACTGTTATATTCTTCCATTCATGTTTCCCTTCTTTTAGGACTGGATTGTTTTAAATCAGAAAAAGTATATATATTTGCTGTCATCCTGGTGATGCATTCAAGGGCTTGTTTTGATGCAAAGAGCTCTCTCTTCTACTGGTACATTCTGGTGCAACGAGCTCATTGTTTCATTTTATCTCTTCATTCAGGCCAATCTCAAGTTGAGTATTTATCTGAATGGCATTTTCCAGGATTGGGTAATGGATCAATGTGGGTTAGCTATAAACGTGTAAAGTTATAGGGTTGGTCAATACCAGTTGGGTTGACCTAATAACACTTGTTTCTAATTTCATAATAATATATAATAAATTTGATCAAATAACTATTTTTAATAATTTTACAGTTTTTTATAGAGTAATACGATGTTGTGAATACTGTAGTATACTTTGGGTTACGTTTAAACCATGTGACCTATTACAAGTAAAATATAACATTCAACCTATCTCAACATTAATGATATGACCCCCCTCCCTTCTCTCTCTAACAATGAGTGGAAGAAAGGCGCCTTTAAGTAGGAAGTTTCATGTGTTTGAGATCTATACATGGCAAACTCTTGGTGTTAATTTCAGCTCTAATTGGCATTTTTATTCTGTACAGGAATGAAGTTGCAGAAGCTAAGGGCGCAATTCGAGTTCATAAATGTCTCATTTCACTATCCTTCACGAACAAAGGTATTTTCACTTAATCTCAAAATGTAGATTAGCTATATAAACTGTGCCACTTCAGTCTGCTACAGGCGTTCCATTTTTTTAGTGCATGTTACTGGGATTCTTGAGTTTAGTCTTTTGAAGAATAACCATGGTACATTTTTTTTATTTAATTTTTTTTATACAACTGTTTCTATGTTGTATGGATGACATAAAGGGCGGGTAAGGTGAATTAGGTTATGGGTCAAAACGGGTACATATCTGGGACAGGTCAAAATGGGTTTGGGTTGACCCGCCAACATTTTTCTTTGAATTTATATAAATGATAAGCATACCAGATTTGATTACAACATCTATCATCGCAAATTACAATAATGATCCAGTTTAATTGAATGTATACAATAGGAGGTTGTGAACACTTGAGTTTAATTTGGGAGTCCTTTAAATCGTTCAACCTGTTTCTTTTTTTAGTTCGCTTTGCTTAGTTCAACCCATTTGATCCATTAGCAACAAGATATAACCAAATAGACCCATTGTCACATAAATGGTATGAAATTCCCACTCTACTTGATCATTTTTTGACTAAAGCTTTGCAAAGGCCATCATACGGCCATATTATGTCCGTTTAAAATTGGACCTCGTTCAAGATCCACCCCACTTGTCTATTGGTTGCTATCTTAACCGTTCAAACTTTTTTCATATTTCCTTCTTTTTGTGTGTTTTAAAGGAAACCACTTACCTATATGTCCATTACTACAGACTCCCACTCTAGAAAAAGTCAACATCTCTATACAACCAAATGAAGTGCTTGCAATTGTAAGAACTTCCATCCTCATACATATACCCCTTTCAAATGATGCAGTAGTGAGTAGTAACCACATTGCTTTTTCCTTTCAGGTCGGTCTGAGCGGTAGTGGGAAAAGCACGTTAGTCCATCTCTTGCTTGGTCTGTATGAGCCAACACATGGGCAGGTACACTACCAATATACAATATGTCTCATTACATACACAAACCGAAGACAGTTAATAAACCATCCTGATATAAATGAACATTGGTGTGGGAGAAAATAACCTTATAACTTAAGGGTTCACTTTTTGGGGTACCTTTGTATGCTACCTATTCCATGCATCTGATTTTCAGTGACATCTACGAAGTGATGATGAAAAACTAACGAGGAAAGGCTTGATATACAGGCAATGACTTTTGGACTACAAAGATTTTGCCCTTTGAAAACCAATTCTGTTATAAGAGGAGATTAATTCATAGAACTAATAATACTTTTAGGTGATACTTTCGGGTGGCAATACATGACCCAATAAACAACATGAAAATAATAAGGTTTTAGGTCGTCATGTCTAACTCGTATAAATGTATACTAAACAAGTCGTGTTCAGGTTGACATTTTTAACCCGTTTAAAGTTATATAATGTATGTGTTATAAGGTCAACCCCTCAACTCATTTATGACTTGTTACAACCAGGCAACATGCTTATGACCTATTTACAACCAGTCAACCGGTTTGTGGCCGGTAGCCCGCTTTAGATAAATGGATTATATAGGTTGTGTTTAAGTCATATATGAAGTGGTTGTATGAAAATCCATTATATTATTGAGACAATTACTTATCTGTCCGTGGTGTTTATCATCTGATTTGTGATTCTTCAAGTGGCACATCCAAACACTCCTTTTCACAAAGGTAAATTTTTAATAAAATTGCACTTGCTTGCAGATACTGATTGATGGTCATCCGCTTCAAGACTTGGATGTCAGATGGTTGAGAGAGAGCATTGGATATGTTGGACAGGTTTGGAAAGTCTCTTCCTATGGTAAGTATTTTCCATAAGTGAACAGAAATTTGTTTGTTATTCTTGCCGCAGGAACCCCATCTGTTTAGGATGGATATAAAGTCGAACATAAGCTACGGATGTCCAAGGAAGTTGAAGCGAGAAGATGTTGAACGGGCTGCAAAACAAGCATATGCACACGACTTCATCGGCACTCTTCCTGATGCCTACGAAACGTTAGTTGATGATGAGCTTCTAAGTGGTGGGCAGAAGCAACGAATTGCAATTGCTAGGGCCATTGTTAGGGATCCTGCTCTTTTGATCTTTGATGAACCCACCAGTGCTCTGGATGCAGAAAGTGAACACTACATTCAGGTTTGTGCTTTTGACTTTTTATTTTAGCTTCCATTTCTTATGAGTTCATTTGCATATAGATATTATAACCATAATGGATCATGCAAACACTCAAAACTAATAGTCTAAACGCGCATCCAAACACCCCCTTAAATGTGTGACAAATGTGTTCTCACGGTCGCTTTTTCTTTGTGTAATATAGGAATTGATGACGAGTTTAAAACATGAGAAGAAGACGATCGTTTTTATAGCACACAGGTGTGTCTTACCTTGTTGTTTGTACATATAAAGATTTGAGATCTCTAGTTTAATAGTTTACCATTCGCAGGCTATCAACTGCAAGAGCTGCAGATAGAATCGTGGTCATGGATCAAGGGCGAGTTGCTGAGGTATCTGTTTCGTTTCTATTCCTTAATAGGGTCGACTTATTTACATACAATAAGGGTCATTAAAGTCAACAAGCCGGTTTAAAAATGGGTTACGAGTTGAACCAACTTCTAAGATGTCAAATTGCATATACAGATTCGTATGTCCTAAACTATTTTTGGGTATAAAGGGACTTTGACAAAAAGAATTTAAATAAATATTGCGAATAGAGAATGATACGTTTGAACTAGAATGACCTTTTAAAGATTTTACACGAGTGATTATCATAGTTGCTTTTTATACATGACTAGTTTATATTTGAATAACTAATTTTATCGATAGAGAACCATGCAATCAATTATATATTTCAACTTAAACGGGAGACACCTCTACACATTAGTTGACCAGACATATCTTAGTTCTATGACGGTTTATTAACGATTGTATAACTACCGGTCACTTTAAGAAATAAAAAATGAAAGTATTAACCATTTCTTAACCATTAAATGATTATAATTGTTAGTAAGATGATAGATGGTAAAATGCCCGAGGCTTCGTCTCTTTTTGTGGGGGAGATTCTGGGTTCAAACCCAAATATGATGTAACTTGATGTAATTTAGGAGCATGAGTAGGATAGATTTGACGTTAAAAAAAATTGGTAAAGTAACATCTGCCCTAAGAGCATAATTAGTTAATCAGTTGCTATTTTTTAAACAAAGCCATATTTTTCAAAATTCATACATACGGTGGTCGATCCATTCGAGAGTAAAATCTGATCGTAATAATTTTCCTTAATTTGAAATTAACTGCCAAGTTATTCTGATTAAACGTTGATGATTTGAACAGATGGGTGATCACGAGACGCTTTTGCAGCAAAACGGACTCTATGCACGACTACATCTCCTTCAAAACCTTTAGAACTGATGGAAAGCAGCTTGAAACATGTAAGTACACATACATTGTCTAATTACTTACACAAACATCACGATTAGTAACCGACTGTAATAACAGTGATCTAAAGTTGCTCAAGAGGCTGCGTAGAGAAGTCACTAGGCTGAGGAACCTGTTGGTGCGGCAGAGGCCGTGATAGATCTTGTTCTGGTTTCTTAATCTTCATCTTCTTGGTTTCATCATCTTCATTCGATTGATTGGAAGATGGGGATCCGATGGTTTCTTTGGTATCATGGTGTTGTAGATGATTGATGCCTTTGTTTTCGAATATGGTTTCATCAACGTGTACTTTAGCTTTGAGCTCTTGCCATGGGAGGTCTTTGGGGTAGGATGCGTTGTAACGGTGTTTATCTTCCATTGCCGCCGGAGACGATGCTGTTTACGGTGTTTCGTTCGAAAGTTCAACTCCGATGGAATTAAAGTCGTCACGGGTGGAATTTGCTTCTTTTTTTAACGTTGAAACGTGGCGTAGTTTTGCGAGGTGTGTTTGCCTTGGATGAAGCCACGTCACTTTGTACATGCTTACGGTGCAATCTTCATTGATATTTTTATTTATTTATATTTACACCGCCATATCATGTTTTAAATATTATTAGTAAAATATATAGTATTATTAAATTAGATGTTGGGGGTTGTCTGTTGTGGTGGTATTATTAACGTGAATGTATGTAAATAATAGATGGATAAGTAAAAAAAAACACGTAATGTAATATTTGAAAATCATGGAAGAGTAACAACGTTGAAAATCACGAAAAATATACTTTGTTGTGACATGAACATTAAGCTAAAGGTAGCTCGGTTGTATAAAAATTTGCGTTAATTTGGCTCGCTGGCTTGTGTGTTCAAGTAACTCGCTTATGATTATCTATTTTTATAATCGATGTGGCAAATTCTAAACTTGTAATGAACTTTTGTTAAGATTATATATAGTAGCTCAAGTCATCAAGGTTTAGCTCTCCTCTTGGTCTCACAACCTAATTAAATACTCACGTGTTTTAAGAATAGATTATTTTTTTTACCTTACATTAACAAGAATTTGTACATATTAGTTTATTTCCTTCCATGTTGTTAATCTGTTGTGTTATTTAAGATTATAATATAAAGAGTAGCTGTGGTTTACTGACTTTAATGATTAGAAGAAAACATTATAGCAAAATAAATAAGAAAAGCGAGTATGCGAATCAAGCCATGAATCAGTTCAAGTTGCAAGCAAACTAAATACGATTCGTGCTTATTGAAGTGGACATTGATAACTTACTTGATATTATATTAGTTCAACGTCCCATCAACGGGCAGTTCGTGATAACATTTTAACATCAATTCTTTTCATGGTTTTACTTTTCATTTCGCAACGTGATGTTTTGTCATTTTTATATACGATTTTAAGTGTTATCACCAAAGTTCAAAATTTGTTTATCTTATATAATATTATATATGTTATGAACGTCTACTTCATTGAGTACGTTCACAGTAACATTTTGACGTTAGTTTTACGCCCCCATCTAACGCGAATTCTTAGCTAATAGTTTCCTCAAACTTGAAACATTGGACCCTTATAAGGCCACGTTTGCAGGCTTAATGGGCCGGTACGTCAACATAAACACACGACCCACTTTTTATCCACGCTTTCTCTTAAACCATCACACACCGATCCGAGTCATCTGAACCGCTCGATAACCCGGTTCGACTCACTCACCCGGTTACCAATAATACCCATCACACACCGATCCGACTCATCTGAACCGCTTAATTCTTCACCGTAGTTGAAGAATTGCTTTGCTGAGTCTTTTATATTTCTCAAGCTTCATTGCTGCATTTTGTGGCCTATGGTAACACTTTCTTCCTTCATCTGTTATTCATTCTTTCGGATTCTCATTTCTGTTGTTGCTGTTTCATTACTCACCGATTAGGCGGACCTAGGGCTTTAATTCGATTTACGTATGTTTCGAGCAAGTTATTTAGATCCAATTTGACTTAATTCTTATGTTAGTTCCAATAGGATATGAGATTATTTGTCTGATCTATGAAAAAATTGGATAAAACTGAAGCAAACGAAGAAGATTTGTGTTAACCCTAAATTTCTGCTTAATTTGAGGATAGCTTCTGCTCGAACTTCCGTATTTTGCTGAGTGCATCAAGTAATCTGTAGTCAAAGAAGGAGCGAAGGTTTGATTGGATAAATATCCCTTATTCTGCACGTTCGTTTGATATACGGCGTCTTCTTATTCTCCTTTAGGTTGTCTTTGAGTGATATACCTGTAATCTTGAACTCTGGCTATCAGAATATCGTTTAGTAGTTTAGGAAATGGGAGTGTCAACTGTCAAACTTCTTAATATATGGGATGCTTTATGAAAGCAAAGGAGTGCTAAATCTGTAGTTCAATTTGAATGAGTAAGTACTGATGGTGTTAGGTGTTGGTGAGATGAGCTTTGTATCATAGATACAGGTCTTATGTTATGTTACTAGTTGCCCATTGAATGAATCTGACATCATTACTTTGTATCTGTTATGGTAATGCTAACTTCTACTAGAACTTTTAAAGTTTTTTGTTGTGTGTGATGTAGTTGTTGTTCTAGTATATTAACTATCTTGGTAGTCGGTATAGAAAACCAATTATATATGTATTATTGGTTATTAGTGATCCTTAAACATGGCATTAGACCCGTTGAAAATGGATTTTCTTTTTTATATAACCAGACCTGGTTCCTCTCATTTCAGAGTTGTATATAATGAATACCTCATGCCTCTATTAGTGTTTTTGAAAAACTTGCTAGCACCCTTACTTCTCTATAAATGGAAAGTAGGTCAATTGGCATCTAAATCCAGGTTACTTGTTCAGTTTCATGTTTTTGATGTGATATTGACTCACTTATTTCCAGTCCTATCACCACACTATGAAAGTAGATAACTGGCAGCAAATGCATATATACCATTTAAGTATTGAGTATGTTTGCATCCTTGCTTGCCATAGATGCTATAAAGTTTAAACTTATATGTATTCAGCACTGGTTGACTATTTCCCTGTTAGGCACCCATGAAGGGCATTCTTTCTCTGCAACGAGCTGCTTTGTTGAGGCGTCAAAATGTTAATTGGGGACTAGGTACTAGATTACTTAGCACTCAATCTGCAACAACCGCTAATACCCCACAGCCGCCACCACCTCCCCCTCCTCCTGAGAAAACTCACTTTGGTGGTTTGAAAGATGAAGATCGCATTTTTACCAACCTTTATGGTATACATGACCCGTTTCTTAAAGGTGCCATGAAACGTGGTGATTGGTACAGAACTAAAGATCTAGTTATCAAGGGCTCTGATTGGATAGTCAATGAAATGAAAAAATCGGGTCTACGTGGACGTGGTGGTGCTGGATTTCCATCTGGACTCAAATGGTCATTTATGCCTAAGGTATCTGATGGTCGTCCATCCTATCTTGTTGTTAATGCTGATGAAAGTGAACCCGGAACATGCAAGGATCGTGAAATTATGCGAAATGATCCACATAAACTTCTAGAAGGATGCTTGATTGCTGGAGTTGGTATGAGGGCAACTGCTGCTTATATTTACATTAGAGGTGAATACGTGAATGAACGCCTTAACCTTGAGAAGGCCAGAAAAGAAGCCTATGCAGCTGGGTTACTTGGAAAAAATGCTTGTGGATCGGGTTATGATTTTGATGTGCATATCCACTTTGGTGCTGGTGCTTACATTTGTGGTGAAGAAACTGCACTTTTGGAGAGCCTTGAAGGTAAACAAGGAAAACCAAGATTGAAACCCCCTTTCCCTGCTAATGCAGGTCTATACGGATGTCCCACAACTGTTACAAATGTAGAAACAGTTGCTGTATCACCTACGATCTTAAGACGAGGGCCTGAATGGTTCTCTAGTTTTGGGAGAAAGAATAATTCCGGGACAAAACTTTTTTGCATATCTGGTCATGTCAACAAACCGTGCACAGTCGAAGAGGAGATGAGTATACCATTGAAGGAGCTGCTAGAGCGGCATTGTGGCGGTGTTAGGGGTGGATGGGACAATTTACTGGCAGTAATTCCCGGAGGTTCATCTGTACCGTTGCTTCCTAAACACATATGTGAGGATGTCCTGATGGATTTTGATGCATTGAAAGCTGTGCAATCTGGATTAGGGACTGCAGCTGTAATTGTGATGGATAAGTCAACTGATGTTGTGGATGCAATTGCAAGGCTTTCTTACTTTTATAAGCATGAGAGTTGTGGTCAGTGTACACCTTGCAGGGAGGGTACCGGATGGCTTTGGATGATTATGGAAAGGATGAAAGTTGGGAATGCAAAGCTGGAGGAAATTGATATGCTTCAGGAGGTGACTAAGCAGATTGAAGGACACACAATTTGTGCATTAGGAGATGCTGCTGCTTGGCCCGTTCAAGGTCTTATTAGGCATTTTAGGCCTGAACTCGAGAGGAGGATCAGGGAACGTGCGGATAGAGAGTTGCTTCAGGCAGCTGCTTGATTCAGGTTTGCATTTGTAATATGCTGTTTGTTTGTAATGTGTACACCATACACATAGTCATAGTCATAGTCATACGCAGTATATCCAGTCCATAGCAGGGCTACCGACAGGGTTCGGGGAGGGTAGGGTGTAGGCAAGTCTTACACAACACACACACATACTAAATACAAGGGGGTCATTATTTTGTAATATCAATATGTCACATAAAGCATGCCAAGTGTTTACAACCTTCTAAGTTTACTTTAAAAAAATTAATTCTTCAGTTATATCTTTTCACCAAGCATTTAGGACCTGTATAGGGGGCAGTTACCCTTCATATACTATATTGATATTTGGCAAACACGTAAAGTGAAACAGGTTAATCAGCATGACCCATTATCAATAAGATACAACCCAACTTGACCTGTTGTTACATTGATGGGTTACCACCTCCTATTTTAACGATCTGTGTAGTGATTTTTTCTGCCTGGTGAAAAAAAAATATCAACTGAGTTTTAGGTTTACAGTATGAGTGTATGAGCCCCTTTCTCTTTCATTTTTTTGACTTTATATTTGTTTTGTAGGCTGAAGAATTTGCAGTCCTGCAATCTATGGAATAAATATGCAGAAGTAGTCCTTGAGGAAACTAGAAACCAATGAACCCTTACAATCTTCATGGTTTAAGTTTAAGGTTTGTATTGAATTACGATACAATTGAAAATAGTGTCCTCTTCTTATAACTGGGGTGACTTCCTTTGATTCGGTGTGTTTAAGGATGCAAAAATATCCAATCTTTATCAATGTTGTAAAAATCGCTAGACGCTAGTCGGGCGGCGAGGTAGGGACTAGCGATTAATCGGGAGTAATCGGATTAATCGGATTGAGATTTTTATATATAATTTTCAGTTTTATATATAAAAACACTCATTTTCATATGTAAAATCAATAGAAAAGTTAAGTTTTATATATAAATTAACATATTTGGCCGGAATTTCTAGATTTTAGCTGGAATTTTCAATTTTTGGCCGGAATTTTTGATCTTCCGGCAAAGGTTGCTGGAATCTCGCCGGAATTACAGTTTTTTTGGCAGATTAAGACCGCCTAGGGTCTGCCTAGGTCCGATTTTGACCTCCATTGACCCGTAGCGATTAATTGGCCGATTAGCCAAAAGTTCCTAGGTGATGTGCTGATTCCCGATTAATCCCGATTTTTGCAGTACTGATCTTTATTATTGAACTCCAGTTAAACATGTTTTGTATGTTAACAAGTCGAACACAGTGTTGTAAACTTGTAATGGTACAATCTCAACCTTTTGAAGCCTCAAGTTTCTTTCTGGTTACATGCAACTAAAATTAGCCTTTTTAATAGCATTTAAAACGTGTTCTCGTGATAAGAGTATATCGGTGAGTGTCTGTCGAATATTAGTTAGCACACTTGAGCCCATTTGAACCCTTGTTGAGGATAAATTCAAGTGGGATATGAGAAAACACAGCTCAAAAAATAAAAATTATACAAATAGTAGGCTCGTTTAGGCTGTTTGTGGTTGTACGTTTTCCACTAGTAAAATTCGATATGTTTAACCTCAAGCTGGTTATTAAATGAGCTTAAATACACGCTTATTATTAAATTAAAAAACCTCTCAACCAAAGGACGATTATAATTGTAACCAGTTGATTTATTAATAACCATTTAAAGATTAACATCTCCCCTAAGAGCATAATTAGTTAATAACACGTCATTTTTTAAAACAATAAAAAATTATTATTATTGGATGGTTTGTCGCAAACCTAATCCACTTCATGCTGGTTATGGCTTGTTAATAACAGACTGAACCCGGTTTACATTCTATCTAATTTAGATACAAAATAATTAGCGGGGATCGGTATAACCCAGTGACCCACGTTATTATTTCTTTCTTAATTCTTATGCTTTAACCATTGTCCATAGCCATAAGATCATATTCTTCTTCAAGTTGCTCTGATTCACGATTCATCATACGAAGACTAAACGTCTATGATTTGAACAGATAGGTGATCACGAGAAACATCAACAAATAGCATGCACAATTACATTTACTTCAAAACAATAGCCTCTAGATCCGCCATGTTCGTCTTCATCATCAAACTACAGGATTGCATCAAAACTGATCAATTGCTTCAACCATGCAAGCCTACATACCTTATCTAATTGCTAACACAAACATCACGATTAGTAGCTAGCAGTAAACCGAAGTAACATTGATCTAAATTGCTAAGAGCTTGAGTCAAGAAATCACGAGGCTGAGAAACCTTTTGGTGTGGCGAAGATTCTTCTTCTGGTTTCCTAAACTACTTCTTATTCTTCTTCTTGCTTTCAAAACTTCATTTTATCCCATCACAACTTTATGTTTTAACAATTTTTATATAATTATGTTTGATATTACTATTAACATTCAGATTCTTATCACATCACAAAGTGAAATCTCACTAGTTAATATTAAGTTCGTGTGATTATTTTTCTATATGTTTTACATAAATCTATCAATTTATTTTATACACATAAACCTATAATTTACTTTTATATTAATTGCCCACATGATAGAATAATTATTTTTCTCATACTTTCTAAACGAGATTTAGACTAAAATAGTTAGCATGCTCCTGACTATTTTCAGAAATTCCTAGATCAAATATCATATTAACAACAAAAAAATCAAAGTTGAAAAAAAAATGTACAACATTGACACAAATGAGGAATGTTAATTGCATACAAAGACAAGTAATAAAACTACAATTAGAATTCACAAATTTGAAAATACTTTCTTATACACAATGTTTGTGGTTTTGTTTGTAATCTTACCATCTTTATCAAGTATCAAAAGCTTTAATCTATCTCTGCTTTTAACTCTGGATAACACACATAAAGTTGACAATATGTAAACACCGGTTGCTTTAGATACAAACCTACCCAACAGAGTGACTGACCCTGACTTTTGTTTATGGTCATGGCAAAACATACTGCTAGAGGAAACTGTCTTCTTAAAACTTAAATGGAATCATTTTGTCTGATGGTATTAGGTGGAATCTAGGGATGAATGTTTGAATGCCAATATTACTACCGGATATTATTTGTCTCAATAACACAATTGCCTAGTAACAAAACTTGTAGCTGAGTCCCATTGCATAAACCATTCTTCTGATCGATATTTCTTAATAACATCACCAGAACACCAACCTTTAGTAATAATCTATGGTTTTGTAACCCTGAAAGTTTGAATCCATTCAGTACACCAGCAGAGTATTATTCCATGACTTCATGATTAATCCTCACACAATCACACCAATTCATTATCATAACATGTAAGTTCATCATTCATTAAGAATTAAAGTCTTATCAAAGTTGAAGATTCTATATCATTTAACTAACCAACAATCTAAACCTAACTTTTAAAACCAAATGGATTAGTAATACTAATAATCCTAGATTTCACATTGAGGTATAATTAGCAAATATACCCAAAACTTATGATACTAATGTACCAAGATACATACCTATGTTGGAGGATGAACCCACTTGATTTTCTTCAATCTCGATAGCTCGATTCCCTGCTATCATTCAAGACGTCTATATTTCCATTCTATTTCAATTAAACATTCGTGATCAGATTCATATGGTTTTTCCATGATACTACATGATTAATCCTTCACACTAACTCATTATCATAACATGCAAGTTTATCATTCAGTACGAATTAAAGTCTCATCAAAATTAAAAATTCTATATCATTTAACTAATTAACAATCCAAAATTAATTTATAGAACCAAACAATTTGCAATTATATATTTTCAGATAACATATTAAAACTGAAAGTGAAGCATCTAATTGTCAGTCAAACAACGATAATATATTAGTAATGGAGGGAGAATAAACAAAGAATTTGCTTGATTAAATCTTGAAGAGAAAAAATTATACCTAAAATACTAACATTTAATACCAATGTTGAGGATAGAAAACGTAGTCGCATAAACCTGCAAGTAGCAATATAATGTCTATATCTCAAAGAACTATACAAACTAATAAATTGAACCAACTGCTTTTGTTGATCCATTAAACACTAAACAAATTCCATAATCAATTGATAGGCTTAACACCCCCACGAAGAGGCAGTTAACACATTTCTATACTACAACCTATAATTGAAAGTGAATCACTTTTAGGAAAAAGTTTATTTAAAGAAAAAAACTCACCAGGGAACATTTATCTGGTGAAAGTAATGTATCAGTAACCGTCCATCGCAAGCTTTTAGCAACAATATTCTTCTGAAGGTTCCACCCCTATTTCAGCATTATAAACTTTAATATGACTTTCCTGGTAAATAGGGTAATAATTTACCAGTTTAGAACATGCAGTAGCTCCAAATTGTGAAGACGATCTTGACCCTAATAAACCACAATATTCCTGCTGCGAAATTATATTCAATTTGTGTTTTGATTATCATAACTTCAATAATATAACAATAGGCAAGAATACTTGAAATGCAGCAACAAAAAGGGAACCATCATTTGAAAATCATGAGACAAGCTCGTATAGTCAATTGGTCAACAATAGAAGAACCTTTAACAGGCAAGTATTTGTTTAGAATATGACAACAATCGGCTGCAGAAAACCTCCCTCGACCTGAATAATTCCCTTCTCACCCCATTAGCATCTTCACAGGCGAAAACGAAAGCTCCTCTCTTCGTGAAAGAATCCGCTTTAATATTTCATGGGGTGCTGACCTCATCTTTGTTAGTTGAGCAATTTCATGACCCCAAATCATTTTGTGATGAAGATTGGGGACTACCACTTTCATCTCCAAAAGCGACGATCCACTATAAGAATAATTCAGGTCTATATCCAATCTACTCAGAGCATATCCCATAGCCCTAAAGAACATCTTAACATAAACAATTTGTAAACGCGTTGAGCCTCTGGAATATCATAAACCATTACACCATGCTCCTTCACATTATCCCCAGTTTAACTCCTTCAAACAAATACATCAAATCATATATTCATAGCCCCTTCCTCAAGACAGGCATTCCAGATTCAAAGATGATTATGCATTCATCAGTAAATTATCACAAACACCTTTATATTTATCTCTTGTTCTATACGAATTTGATAGACCTGAAGTCTAAATCATCTACTCCCACATAAGCTGATTCAATGACTAGTCATGCATTATAGAAGCTTAAACAGTATCATAACCAATTACCATTAATCCATCATGTAAATATGTGGGTATGTTCAATAATTCATCTAAACTATATAAAGCATAATAATAACCACAAAATCAACGAATCCAGAAGATAGAAGCGCACTACCATTAGCACAACATATTCATCAACTACAAACGATAAAAACAAAACGAACAGATTGGATTATAATCGAAGCCCAAAAAATTACAGGATAAACTACCAGACAAATTACATCAACGTCAACAAAAGTATAATTGAAGAGAATTTGAAGCGTAATCAGATGAATCAAAGTGGGTAATGGGGAAGGTACTTTTCTTTGGTTCGACAACTGGCATCCGTTAGGTCGTACCCTTCGCTCAATGAGAAAACGAGTCCAATTCTAAGGGATCAAACCTATGGGACTTAAGCGATAATTGAGGTTTTGAATCACCTGAAGCTCACTGGATATGAATAGAGAGATTCATTTGTATAATTGTATTGCAACAATTAAAAAATCAATGAGCCATAACACAAGTATACAGAATGACAAAATATCAGGAACAAGTATGAATAACAACAGTAAGTCTAAGATTGTGTTCTATTAACATGTATAAGAATGTTATGCAGAATTTCGAAATCTTGCTCAAGTACAGATATTTGTGTTCTAATACCAAATACCCCACAAATGTACAAAGATTAAAGCACCTATCTTCCTCCTAATACATGATTCTAAATCAGAGATACATGAAAAACACATATAACAGATGTTCAATTCGAAGCATATATACCTCATCGTCACTTTGATGTAACAAATAAAAATCCATGATGTAAACCCTAGACAAACATCGACACATCAATTTGGTATCTAACCAATGAGATCAAGATTTCGAAAACATAATCAACAGATAATCGAAGATCGACAGACAAACATACCTATTTCGAAAACATAACAAGTGATGATGATCGATGGAGTTTATGGGTGTGTTTGAGAGGGAATGGTATTGTTGAGTTTATAATAAATAATAGAATAGAATAATAATAACAATAACAATATAATATAATATAGAGGGAAACCAAGTCGGTGATTGTGAATTTACATTTTGACATATATAATATACCTGCTCTGCTGCAAAGTTACGCAGGTTGGTAATCTTATCATGATTTTCTTACCAAATTTAAGTTACCACTTTAATCGTTATTCGCAATCGTTTTATTTTTACGCAGTGTTAAATAGTTTATTCATTTATTTATACCTTAGGTCAAATATTTGTGTATGTTATAAAAAATATTATATAATAGATTTTATATATATATATATATATATATATATATATATATATATATATATATATATATATATATATATATATATATATATATATATAACTTAATATATGTTATTGATAATTAACTTAATAAAGCTAATTTAAATAAAATTAAATCATATTAAAGTATTTTTAATAAAATATTGTTTATTTATAGAAAGAAATTATCTTGTTTATTATAATATTGAATTAGAGTTATTATTGAAGAAAAAATTGAAAAATAAAGATTTTTATCGAAAATAGTAAATTTATTGTGATGGGGACACATGGACATGCCTAGGTGAAGCCAAGGGGGATATGACGTAGACGTGCTATAAAATAGTGGTGTGACTGATATTTATATTGTTTTATTAGTATAGATTATATCTTAGAATCTATATTTTCATATTGTATAAAAATTGAATGTTTAGAGTTGACGCATGACACTTTTATTACAATCTAAACTTTTATTTCTGTTTTCTTGTCTCTTTCATATTGAATAATAATGGTTTTAAGTAAATAAATTAAATAATTAAAATTTTTAAAAATATAAATCTTCTTCTTTGATAAAACTTATTGAATTATAAAATTCAATTTTATAATGTCTTACAATATATTTTCATAATTCTAAATCTTCATTATTTGTCGTTTATAATTTATTACTTATTATTTCACTCATGTAAAAGTTCTAACCTAGTCTTAGTATAATGGTAAGAATGTTAATCCCACGTAAATTCACATTTTAAATCATCATCAAACACACATGATTATGGATCATAAAATCAAATAAAAAAACTTAATTAGCATACAATCACCATGATGTAAAGTTCGATTTACCATAACTACATGAGTTTCATATAGCCTACATGACTAGATAAGTTTATGATTGAAAACATCATAGACTCATATTTGATCATAATTTAAAAATCACAATAGAATAAAAAATGAAATCAAACCAAGTTAGATTGACGCAAGTACACGTTAATCCGATGATGATCCGATTAACGCAAGTTCACGTTCTCCAAAAGAATCCCTTGGTCTCTTGCACTCCAAACCCTTTGTTTTTTGGGCTTTTTCGTCTCTGAATTCTCCACTTTAATTGTCCTCAATTTTGTTATTTGTAGGGCCTAAAATCTGCATTGTATAAACAAAATATTGAGAATGTTCATGTGCTTTCATGTCTCTTCCCACGTTGGAGTCAAGGGATGCCACTTTGGATGTCAATAAGAGAAGTTAAATTTCTATTGTTATAGTTTATTTTGTGTATAATACTTGAAACCTGTTGGAAGTGGCGACGGTGTCACGTTCACTGGTTCAATTTCATGGGTTTTCGTTCGAGTGCTCTAATCCTTCAACCGCCAAAGAAACGATCTGAATAACCTGATGGTGGTGATGGTTGAGATGGGATTGAATGAGAAAGAAAGTCAAAATAGTTATTTTGCAGCCAATTAATAGAATTAATTAACAGCCATTAGACTGAGCGACAAAACGTGTTATTTTTTCAAACCATAAGACTGAATCTGTAATTTTTCAATCTTAGTAACGAAAGTTGAACTTTGAGTAAACCTCAGGAACGATCCGTGTAATTTACTCTAGAATAAACCGTTACATAGTTAATTCTATTCCTTTTAAAATTCCATCCAACCCTTTTTTTTCATTCTATCCCTTCTTGTCACCAACACCACCCACTCACCCACCACAACCACCACCAACCATCGGCCGCCGCCCCAAATCAATCATAAAGTATAAAGTTTTTAACGTAAGTATCAACATCAAATAATACTTTTGGGTTGACTCGTAAGATTTGGTGTAAATCAATCAAAATGTGGATTGTTCAGCCTTTTTTAGCTTGCTTTTCATGGCACAAAAAATATCTATCAATTGCATTTATGGTGGTCATCTCGGTAAATTCATTTCAAGATTAATATTATTAAATACAAAAAAATGGATAAAAAAGTCAACCTATCTGTTAAACCCACTTTCGCAACCTCTTCTGTAGCAGAACTTCTGATTTGGGCAAGAAAAACTGCTGACATAGCATTTTAACAATGTTACTGCTGAAATGAAAACATTGAATCTTGACAACAATTTTTTATGCGTGTTATCCCATAATTAGACTATCTGAACAAATCAGCCTATGTCAACAGACGTGGCTCAGATGTAGCCATTTCCAAAGAATGACACTACACGAGTTGAAAATATAAAATGGGGCAAAATAGGAGTCAGCTAGTGCATTAAATGAAAACATATATGGAAAATATATTTGGCCGGTAGCGGCTATTAGGCAGTTTTTATAAATCATATAGATTAAAGCAAATCATATTAATATAATTATAAATCATAACAAGTTTTCAAGTAAATATATCAAAAAAGAACTCTTACACGCACCATTACACCCGGAAGGCAGATGTAGTGTCGTGCCACGCATCTAATTCCATACATGACACACATACCCAGTATATCCTAAGCAGAGTCCGAATGAGACCCCTGGCTCCATTTATTTCTCAGAATAATAATGACACAAGCATCAGGTAATACGTTAAGATAGCATATAAACATACGAATTCATGTAGACTAAGAGGGTCAAAAAGCAACACAAGAAAAACCCATAGCGAAACTAAGTGAAAAGAAGAGTATACAAACAAGGTAATCAACATATACCTACAACTACGAAAAGTACGAGGACAATCCAAAGCAAGGCATACCAGGCATTTAATTCCATAAGAAACATAAAACATAGAACACATGACAACAACGTAAAAACCTATTTGGTAGTGTCCATCAAAGTATAGAAATCAAGTTTAAATTATAATGACCAAATCAGCTCCGCTCAAGTATACCTATTATATCGACATGGCTGAATCAGCCCTATGAGGCGCACGAAAAAACAGACAGCGACCAGTGGCACGAACAATGCAATATTGATTGGTAACCCCAGCAACTAAAAGACATTCAATCATATCTATATGATTAATGAACGTAGATGAAGAGTTAGACATTAAAGCGATAGGATTCCGGCCATGACATCGCTAACACCACTAGACCAGCCTTACCAAGGATCTCTTTGAACCTAGCAGCATTCATCGGTAATGAGAACAAGGATACCGAATGTGCAGACAACCACCACCAAAAAAACATAGTTACGAAGAAACGATCGGTGATGAAAAGAGAAGAGTGGTTACCGTCCATTCCTTTTCTCTGTCTTATTATTTCACTTGTAGGAAAAGGAAGGCGTCTAGGACATGTGCACGCGTGAAAAATTACTTAAACACTCAAAACCCAAACAGTAATAATATGTAACAATAATATATTAAGGTAAATAGAAGCTGAAAACAATGACCAGTGGAACGAACAATGCTATTGATCAGTAATTGCAGCAACTAACAGACATTTACTCATATCTCTATGATTGATGAACGTTGACAGAAAGTTAGGCACTTAAGCGATAGGGTTACTGCCATGGAATAGCTAACACCACCAGACCAGTGCCACCAAGGATCACTTTAAACCTACAGCATCAATCGGCAATAATAACAGCGATACCAAATGGCAGACAACCACAACATAAAAACAAACGTCGACTAGTGGCAGGATCAATGCAATATTGATTGGTAATTAATGCAACTAACAAACATTCAATCATATCTATATGATTATTGAACGTTGATGAATACATAGGCGTGAAAGCGATAGGGTTACGGCCATGACATCACTAACACCACGAGATCAGCGCTACCAAGGATCGCTTCGAACCTAGCAGCATTGATCGGCAATGATAACAGCAATACCGAATGTGCAGACAACCACCACCGAAAACCCCTAATTACAAAGAACCAAAAGGAAGGCGTCTATGACACATGAAAAATCAGCTAGACACTCAAAACCTAAACTATATAATAACATTATATTAAGGTAGATAAAAGCCATTATTAACGACTAGTGGCACGAACAATGTAGTAATAATGATTGGTAACTGCAGCAACTAACCAACAATCAATCCTATATATACAATTTACGAACGTTGATGAATAGTTAGTATTGAAGCGATAGGGTTCCAGCCATGACATTGTTAAAACCACCAGACCAGCGCCACCAAGATCTCTTCGAACCTAGCGACATCGATTGGCAATAATAACAGCAATACCAAATGACCAGACACCACCATGAAAAAACAAACAGCTACCGGTGGCACGAATGATGCAACATTGTTTGGTAATTGCAGCAACTAACACACATGCAATCATATCTATATGATTAATAAACGTAGGTGAACAGCTAGGCATTAAAGCGATAAAGTTCCGGCCATGACCTTGTTAACACCACAAGATCAGCACTACCAAGGATCTCTTCGAACCTAGCAGCATTGATCGGAAATGATAACAAGGATACCGAATATGCAGACCACCACCACAAAAAAAAAAATAGAGCAGCGACCAGCAGAGCAATGCAACATTGATTGATAATTGCAACAAGCGATAGACAATCATATTTATATGATTAATGAACGTAGATGAATAGTTAAGCATAAAGCGATGGGGTTCCGACCATGACATCGCTAACACCACCAAACCAGCGCTACCAAGGATCTGTTCGAAACGAGCAGCATTGATTAGTAATGATAACAACGATACCGGATGTGCAGACAACCGCCACAAAAAAAACAAACAGCAACCAGCGGCACAAGCAATGCAACATTGATTAATTTTTGCAGCAAGCGATAGACAATCATAATTATATAATTAATGAACGTAGATGAACAGTTACGCATTAAAGCGATAGGGTTCCGACCATCACATCGCTAACAACACCAGACCAGGCTACCAAGGATCTCTTCGAACCTAGTAGCATTGATGAGCAATGATACAACGATACCGAATGTGCAGACAACCACCACAAAAAAAAAAACAAAAAAAAAAAAAACAAATAGCAACTAGCGGCACGAGCAATGCAACATTAATTGATAATTGCAGCAAGCAATAGACAATCATATTTATATGATTAATGAAAATAGATGAACAATTAGGCATTAAAGCGATAGGGGTCTGACCATGACATCGCTAACACCACCAGACCAGTGCTACCAAGGATCTCTTCGAACATAGCAGCATCGATCGGTAATAATAACAGCAATACCAAATGACCAGACACCACCATGAAAAAACAAAAACCTACAAGCGGCACGAATGATGCAACATTGATTGGTAATTGCAGCAAGTAACAGACATTCAATCATATTTATATAATTAATGAACGTAGATGAATAGTTAGGCATTAAAGCGATAGGATTCCGGCCAAGACATCGCTACCACCAGACCAGCGCTACCAAGGATCTCTTCAAACCTAGCAGCACTGATCAGCAATGAAAACAACGATACTGAATGTGGAGACTAACCACCAGAGAAAAAAAAGCGGCACGAGCAATGCAATATTGATTGATAATTGCAGCAAGAAATAGACAATCATATTTATATGATTAATGAAAATAGATGAACAGTTAGGCATTAAAGCGATAGGGGTCTGACATTGACATCGCTAACACCACCAGACCAGCGCTACCAAGGATCTCTTTGAACCTATCAGCATCGATCGGCAATAATAACAGCAATACCAAATGACCAGACACCACCATGAAAAAACAAACAGCCACCAGTGGCACGAATGATGCAACATTGATTGGTAATAGCAGCAACTAACAGACATTCAATCATATTTATATGATTGACGAACGTAGATGAATAGTTAGGCATTAAAGTGATAGGATTCCGGCCAAGACATCGCTACCACCAGACCAGCGCTACCAAGGATCTCTTCGAACCCAGCAGCATTGATCAGCAATGATAACAACGAGACCGAATGTGCAGACTAACCACCACAAAAAAAAATTAAAATAAAAATAAAATAAATAAAAATAAACAGCGACGAGCAGCACGAGCAATGCAACATTTGATTGATATTTGCCGCAAGCAATAGACAATCATATTTATACGATTAATGAAAGTAGATGAACAGTTAGGCATTAAAACGATAGGGTTCCGCCCATGACATCGCTAACACCACCGGACCGGCGCTACCAAGAATCTCTTCGAACCTAGCAGCATTGATTAGCAATGATAACAACGATACCGAATGTGCTGACTAACCCCCACAAAAAAAAAAAAAGAGCGACCAGTGGCACGAGCAATACAACATTGATTGATAATTGCAGCAAGCAATAGACAATCATATTTATATGATTAATGAAAGCATATGAATTAGTTAGGCATTAAAGCGATAGGGTTCCGGCCATGACATCGCTAACAACATCAGACCAGGCTACCAAGGATCTCTTCGAACCTAGCAGCATTGATGAGCAATGATAACAACAATACCGAATCTGCAGACCAACCACAACAACAAAAAAAACTTGAATTAAAAAGGAAACAATTAGTGAGGAAGAGAGATGATAGATCACCGTGCATTCCTTTCTCTATCTTCCTATTCGACGTGTAAGAATAGGAAGGCGACTAGGACATGTGCAAACATGATCACGTGAAAAAAATCAGTTAGAAACTCAAAACCCAAATTAAATAATAACAGAATATTATGGTGCCTGGAAGCCAAAAATAGTGACCACTAGCATGAACAATGCAAGATTTGATCGGTAATTGCAGTAACAAACAGACATTCAGTCCTATCTATATGATTTACGAACGTTGATAAATAATTAGGCACTAAAGTTATAGGGTTCCAGCCGTTATATCGCTAACACCACTAGACAAGAGCTACCAAGGATCTCTTTGAACCTATCAGCATCGATCGGTAATAATAACAGCAATACCAAATGACCAGACACCACCATGAAAAAACAAAAAGCTACCAGTGGCACGAATGATGCAACATTGATTGGAAATTGCAGCAACTAACAGACATTCAATCATATTTATATGATTAACGAACATAAGCGATAGGATTCCGGCCAAGACATTGCTACCACCAGACCAGCGCTACAAAGGATCTCTTCGAACATAGCAGCATTGATCAGCAATGAAAACAACGATACCGAATGTGGAGACTAACCACCACAAAAAAAAAGCGGCACGAGCAATGCAACATTGATTGATAATTGCAGCAAGCAATAGACAATCATATTTATATGATTAATGAAAATAGATGAATAGTTAGGCATTAATGCGATAGGGGTCTGACCATGACATCGCTAACACCACCAGACAGCGCTACCAAGGATCTCTTCGAACCTAGCAGCATCGATCGGCAATAATAACAGCAATACCAAATGACCAGACACCATCATGAAAAAACAAAAAGCTACCACTGGCACGAATGATGCGACATTGATTGGTAATTGCAGCAACTAACAGACATTCAATCATATTTATATGATTAATGAACGTAGCTGAATAGTTAGGCATTAAAGCAATCGGATTACGGCCAAGACATCGCTACCACCAGACCAGCGCTAGCTAGGATCTCTTCGAACCTAGCAGCATTGATCAGCAATGAAAACAACGCTACCGAATGTGGAGACTAAGCACCTCAAAAAAAAGGCGGCACGAGCAATGCAACATTGATTGATAATTGCAGCAAGCAACAGACAATCATATTTATATGATTAATGAAAATAGATGAATAGTTAGGCATTAAAGCGATAGGGGTCTGACCATGACATCGCTAACACCACCAGACCAGCGCTACCAAGGATCTCTTCGAACCTAGCAGCATCGACCGGCAATAATAACAGCAATACCAAATGACCAGACATCACTACCAAAAAACAAACAGCCACAAGTGGCACGAATGATGCAACATTGATTGGTAATAGCAGCAACTAACAGACATTCAATCATATTTATATGATTGACGAACGTAGATGAATAGTTAGGCATTAAAGTGATAGGATTCCGGCCAAGACATCGCTACCACCAGACCAACGCTACCAAGGATCTCTTCGAACCCAGCAGCATTGATCAGCAATGAACTACGATCCCGAATGTGCAGACTAACCACCACAAAAAAAAATTAAAATAAAACTAAAAGAAATAAAAATAAACAGCGACGAGTAGCACGAGCAATGCAACATTTGATTGATATTTGCAGCAAGCAATAGACATTCATATTTATACGATTAATGAAAGTAAACGAACAGTTAGGCATTAAAACGATAGGGTTCCGCCCATGACATCGCTAACACCACCAGACCAGCGCTACCAAGAATCTCTTCGAACCTAGCAGCATTGATTAGCAATGATAACAACGATACCGAATGTGCAGACTAACCACCACAAAAAAAACAAAGAGCAACCAGCGGCACGAGCAATACAACATTGATTTATAATTGCAGCAAGCAATAGACAATCATATTTATATGATTAATGAAAGTAGATGAATTAGTTGGGCATTAAAGCGATAGTGTTCCGGCCATGACATCGCTAACAACACCAGACCAGGCTACCAAGGATCTCTTCGAACCTAGCAGCATTGATGAGCAATGATAACAACAATACCGAATCTGCAGACCAACCACAAAAACAAAAAAAAACTTGAATTAAAAAGGAAACAATTAATGAGGAAGAGAGATGATGGATCACCGTGCATTCCTTTCAATAACTTCTTATTCGACGTGTAAGAATAGGAAGGCGACTAGGACATGTGCAAACGTGCTCACATGAAAAAAATCAGTTAGACACTCAAAACCTAAATTAAATAATAACAGAATATTATGGTGCCTGGAAGCCAAAACTAGTGACCACTAGCATGAACAATGCAAGATTTGATCGATAATTGCAGCAACAAACAGACATTCAGTCCTATCTATATGATTTACTAATGTTGATAAATAGTTAGGCACTAAAGTTATAGGGTTCCAGCCGTTATATCGCTAACACCACTAGACAAGAGCTACCAAGGATCTCTTTGAACCTAGCAGCATCGATCGGTAATAATAAAAGCAATACCAAATGACCAGACACCACCATGAAATAACAAAAAGCTACCAGTGGCACGAATGATGCAACATTGATTGGTAATTGCAGCAACTAACAGACATTCAATCATATTTATACGATTAATGAACGTAGATGAATAGTTAGGCATTAAAGCGATAGGATTCCGGCCAAGACATTGCTACCACCAAACCAGCGCTACCAAGGATCTCTTCGAACCTAGCAGCATTTATCAGCAATGAAAACAACGATACCGAATGTGGAGACTAACCACCACAAATAAAAAAGCGGCACGAGCAATGCAACATTGATTGATAATTGCAGCAAGCAATAGACAGTCATATTTATATGATTAATGAAAAAAGATGAACAGTTAGGCACTGAAGCGATAGGGGTCTGACTATGACATCGCTAACACCACCAGACCAGCGCTACCAAGGATCTCTTCGAACCTAGCAGCATCGATCGGCAATAATAACAGCAATACCAAATGACCAGACACCACCATGAAAAAACAAACAGCCACGAGTGGCACGAATGATGCAACATTGATTGGTATTAGCAGCAACTAACAGACATTCAATCATATTTAAATGATTGATGAACGTAGATGAATAGTTAGGCATTAAAGTGAAAGGATTCCGGCCAAGACATCGCTACCACTAGACCAGCGCTACCAAGGATCTCTTTGAACCCAGCAGCATTGATCAGCAATGATAACAACGAGACCGAATGTGCAGACTAAAAAAAAAACCGGCACGAGCAATGCAACATTGATTGATAATTGCAGCAAGCAACAGACAATCATATTTATATAATTAATGAAAATAGATGAACAGTTAGGCATTAAAGCGATAGGGGTCCGACCATGACATCGCTAACACCACCAGACTAGCGCTACCAAGGTTTTTTCGAATCTAGCAGCATCGATCGGCAATAATAACAACAATACCAAATGACCAGACACCACTATAAAAAAACAAACAGCCACCAGTGGCACGAATGATGCAACATTGATTGGTAATACCAGTACCTAACAGACATTCAATTATATTTACATGATTGACGAACATAGATGAATAGTTAGGCATTAAAGTGATAGGATTCCGGTCAAGACATCGCTACCACCAGACCAACGCTACCAAGGATCTCTTCGAACCCAGCAACATTGATCAGCAATGATAACAACGATACCGAATGTGCTAACTAACCACCAAAAAAAAAAAAAAAAAACGGCACGAGCAATGCAACATTGATTGATAATTGCAGCAAACAACAGACAATCATATTTATCGGATTAATGAAAATAGATGAACAGTTAGGCATTAAAGCGACATGGGTCTGACCATGACATCGCTAACACCACCAGACCAGCGCTACCAAGGATCTCTTCGAACCTAGCAGCATCGATCGGCAATAATAACAGCAATACCAAATGACCAGACACCACCATGAAAAAACAAACAGCCACCAGTGGCACGAATGATGCAACATTGACTGGTAATAGCAGCAACTAACAAACATTCAATCATATTTATATGATTGACGAACGTAGATGAATAGTTAGGCATTAAAGTGATAGGATTTCGGCCATGACATCGCTACCACCAGACCAGCGCTACCAAGGATCTCTTCGAACCTAGCAGCATTGATCAGCAATGAAAACAACGATACCGAATGTGGAGACTAACCACTTTAAAAAAAGCGGCACGAGCAATGCAACATTGATTGATAATTGCAGCAAGCAATAGACAATCATATTTATATGATTAATGAAAATAGATGAACAGTTAAGCATTAAAGCGATAGGGGTCTGACAATGACATCGCTAACACCACCAGACCAGTGCTACCAAGGATCTCTTCGAACCTAGCAGCAACGATCGGCAATAATAACAACAATACTAAATGACCTTACACCACCATGAAAAAACAAACAGCCACCAGTGGCACGAATGATGCAACATTGATTGGTAATAGCAGCAACTAACAGACATTCAATCATATTTATATGATTGACGAACGTAGATGAATAGTTAGGCATTAAAGTGATAGGATTCCGGCCAAGACATCGCTACCACCAGACCAGCGCTACCAAGGATCTCTTCGAACCCAGCAGCATTGATTAACAATGATAACAACGATACCGAATGTGCAGACTAACCACAACAACAAAAAAAAAAACAAAACAAAAAAACCGGCACGAGCAATGCAACATTGATTGATAATTGCAGCAAGCAACAGACAATCATATTTATATGATTAATGAAAATAGATGAATAGTTAGGCATTAAAGCGATAGGGGTCTGACCATGACATCGCTAACACCACCAGACCAGCGCTACCAAGGATCTCTTCGAACCTAGCAGCATCGATCGGCAATAATAACAGCAATACCAAATGACCAGACACCACCATGAAAAAACAAACAGCCACCAGTGGCACGAATGATGCAACATTGATTGGTAATAGGAGCAAGTAACAGACATTCAATCACATTTATATGATTGACGAACGTAGACGTATAGTTAGGCATTAAAGTGATAGGATTCCGGCCAAGACATCGCAACCACCAGACCAGCGCTACCAAGGATCTCTTCGAACCCAGCAGCATTGATCAGCAATGATAACAACGATACCGAATGTGCAGACTAACAACCACAAAAAAAAAAACCTGGCACGAGCAATGCAACATTGATTGATAATTGCAGCAAGCAACAGACAATCATATTTATATGATTAATGAAAATAGATGAACAGTTAGGCATTAAAGCGATAGGGGTCTGACCATGACATCGCCAACACCACCAGACCAGCGCTACCAAGGATCTCTTCGAACCTAGCAGCATCGATCGGCAATAATAACAGCAATACCAAATGACCAGACACCACCATGAAAAAACAAACAGCCACCAGTGGCACGAATGATGCAACATTGATTGGTAATAGCAGCAACTAACAGACATTCAATCATATTTATATGATTGACGAACGTAGATGAATAGTTAGGGATTAAAGTGATAGGATTCCGGCCAAGACATCGCTACCACCAGACCAGCGCTACCAAGGATCTCTTCAAACCTAGCAGCATTGATCAGCAATGATAACCACGATACCGAATGTGCAGACTAACCACCACAAAAAATAAAATAAAATAAAAATAAAAAAACAATAATAAACAGCGACGAGCAGCACGAGCAATGCAACATTTGATTGATATTTGCAGCAAGCAATAGACATTCATATTCATACGATTAATGAAAGTAGATGAACAGTTATGCATTAAAATGATAGGGTTCCGACCATGACATCGCTAACACCACTAGACCAGCGCTACCAAGAATTTCTTCGAACCTAGCAGCATTGATTAGCAATGATAACAACGATACCGAACGTGCACACTAACCACCACAAAAAAAACAAGAGCGACCAGCGGCGGGAGCAATACAAAATTGATTGATAATTGCAGCAAGCAATAGACAATCATATTTATATGATTAATGAAAGTAGATGAATTAGTTAGGCATTAAAGCGATAGTGTTCCGGCCATGACATCGCTAACAACACCAGACCAGGCTACCAAGGATCTCTTAGAACCTAGCAGCATTGATGAGCAATGATAACAACAATACCGAATATGCAGACCAACCATATTAACAAAAAAAACTTGAATTAAAAAGGAAACAATTAGTAAGGAAGAGAGATGATAGATCACCGTGCATTCCTTTCTCTATCTTCTTATTCGATGTGTAAGAATAATAACAGAATATTATGGTGCCTGGAAGCCGACTAGGACATGTGCAAACGTGCTCACGTGAAAAAAATCAGTTAGACACTCAAAACCCAAATTAAATAATAACAGAATATTATGGTGCCTGGAAGCCAAAAATAGTGACCACTAGCATGAACAACGCAAGATTTGATCGGTAATTGCAGCAACAAACAGACATTCAGTCCAATCTATATGATTTACCAACGTTGATAAATAGTTAGGCACTAAAGTTATAGGGTTCCAGCCGTTATATCGCTATCGGTAATAATAACAGCAATACCAAATGACCAGACACCACCATGAAAAAACAAAAAGCTACAAGTGGCACGAATGATGCAACATTGATTGGTAATTGCAGCAACTAACAGACATTCAATCATATTTATATGATTAATGAACGTAGATGAATAGTTAGGCATTAAAGCGATAGGATTCCGGCCAAGACATCGCTACCACCAGACCAGCGCTACCAAGGATCTCTTCGAACCTAGCAGCATTGATCAGCAATGAAAACAACGATACCGAATGTGGAGACTAACCACCACAAAAAAAAGCGGCATGAGCAATGCAACATTGATTGATAATTGCAGCAAGCAATAGACAATCATATTTATATGATTAATGAACATAGATGAACAGTTAGGCATTAAAGCGATAAGGTTCCAGCCATGACATCACTAACACCACCAGACCAACGCTACAAAGGATCTCTTCGAACCTAGCAGCATCGATCGGCAATGATAATAGCGATACCGAATGAGCAGACAACCACCACGAAAAAACAAATAGCGACAAGGGGCACAAGCAATGCAATATTTATTGATAATTGCAGCAACTAACAAACAATCATATTTTTAAGATTAATGAACGTAGATGAACAGTTAGGCATTAAAGGATAATGATCCAGCCAATACATCGCTAACACCACCAGACCAGCGCTACCAAGGATCTCTTCGAACCTAGCAACATTGATCGGCATTGATAACGACAATACCAAATGTGCAAACAACTACAACAAAACAAAACCAAAAAAACCCACTAATTAAAAAACAAAACCAACTACACAGGTCACTGGCCATTTCTTTCTCTATCTTCTTGTTCGACGTGTAAGTATAGGAAGGTGTGCAAACATGAACGCGTGAAAAAATAAGTTAGACACTACAAACCCAAACTATATAATAACAATATATTAAGGTGAATGGAAGCCAAAAACAGCAATCACTGGCACGAACAATGCAAAATGATCTGTCATTGCAGCAACCAATCGACATCGACATTCAATCATATCTATGTGTTTTAAGAAACTTGATGAATAGTTAGCCATTAAAGCAATAGGGTTCCAGCCATGACATTGCTAACACCACGAGATCAGCGCTACCAAGGATCTCTTTGAACCTAGCAGCATCGATCGGCAATACCAAATGACGAGACACCACAATGAAAAAACAAATAGCTACTGGTGGCACGAATGATGCAACATTGATTGGTAATTGCAGCAACTAAAAGACATGCAATCATATCTATATGATTAATAAACGTAGATGAACAGTTAGGCATTAAAGCGATTAAGTTCCGGCCATGACATCGTTAACACCACCAGACCAGCGCTACCAAGGATATATTCGAACCTAGCAGCATTGATCGGCAATGATAACAAGGATACCTATTACCATCAACCCTTGAAACATAAAATGTATCACCATGTTAAATAATTCTACCAAAATATGTAAAAAAATGAGCTAATACCAGAATCAAGTGTAACTGTTCATGCGGTCAAAATAAATAGATTAGACATAACAAAAGATCGAAGAGTTAAGAATAGAACCAATTACCTGGGAAGCTGGGACTTAGGCAAATTTGTTTCTGCTGTTGCTTGAACCTGGATGCTGTGAAACCATGACTGCTGACAGAACTACAGACAACTAAGTAGTAAAGGCTGATCCTGTGACAGCATGAAAGCTGCTAAATTCGGATTAGGCGACTCCGGGATCACACATTAATACACCCTTTGGCCTCTTCATATCCATGGGGTACAGAACTGATGTCAAATGCTTTTCTGAAGATTCCTATATGGGCAGATAAACAAATAACTTAGATGGATAACTGTAGGAAACAATATCATTAATAAAACAACAAAATCTTTTAGCAGCCAATGAGATAATTCTTCAAAGTTTAAACTAGTCTCTAGGTTGACCAAAGAGAATTACATATTTATCGGCTTCAACGACTGAACTGTTTTCTCCAGGAGTATGTAAATACAATGTAGTCCTATAATGAACATACACGTAAAATGGTGAGGTTGCAATTTGAACCCATGTAAGTCTTGCATCTACCAGGTCAAATTGATTAAGCTAAAGGTTATAACTAAAAATAAAAAGGACTAATAATCATCAGTCAAACAAACCGTAGTGATAAAGCTTTTGTTAAGTCATATACAATTAACAACAATACACATTGAATCACAAGCAGTCCACATATAACAGACAGCAAGAAGCATAAAGTGAGCAACAATGTATAATGATCAAGAAGAAGCACGCGGTGTGAATAAGCAGTCAAGATGTTGACAAGAGTCTAAGCCCCTAAAAGATAGCTAAGACATGTATAATACAGATCTGAACCAGTAGATAATACAAAGGAATATCTATATTAGCAGTACATATGAAGAGGAAGTAGGGAGTAAAACATCTAAAATAAATACTCAGTTGATTTTTGGATAGCCTTGTGAAGTTGTTACTTCATATTTTGCACATTAATATTTCTAAAATTGAAAGAAACTGAATTAAGGTTGATTGTAGATTGGCCCAACCCATTTTGACCCATTATTAAACAAGCCAACCCACCCAGTTTCCCACCAATGTAAAAAAGTATGATAGTACCTTCACAAAAGTCAAAGTCAGAAACAATAATATCAATGGAAAAGGTTGAGACTTGACTTCTTTGAGTACATAACTAATATCAAATGGTTCTTCGGTAAGTTCATATATTAGGAACCAAAAATGAGTAAAAAAGGTATGTGATGGACAAGAACGCTAGGAGAAAAAAACTATGTGCAGCCACTTAGTTCTTCAAATCGTCCTTCGGTAGGTTCCTATATTGGCAATAAAAATGGATATATGAGGCAGACAAGAAGAAAAATAGTAAAATTAAAAAGCCTATGAGCAGCCACTTACATAGCTCCGGTGACTAAGAGGATGTCCATGAGATCCTTATCAGTTTCAAGGACTGAACCATCTCCTCTAAGAGTACTTAAATATATTGATTATTGCAGCCCTATCACAAACCCACACTTAGATAAGTAAGGTTGTGATTTCAACCCATACATTGACAAAGTGGGACCCTTCTGGTTTCTCTCAACTGCCACAAACATTTGACCAGGTGTATCATATGGAGTTTGATTGCAAGCTAATTAAGCCAATTCTTCTGCTTCCGAAGCATCTACAAAAAAGTGACCTAAAAAACAGTCATCCGTTATTAACATGAGAGCTTTTTTTTAAAACGCATTTTACATGAAAAGGAGCCTTAACTGTAAAAAGTGGCCCTGCTAGAGGGTCACCGACAACAATGTCTTTTTAACAGCAGATTTTCTCTCCAAATGGCTGAGTACAGTGACTAAACTTCTTTGGGTACAGCACTAATATCAAAAGTGAAGTTTACTCTAAAGCTTGTCAGATATGTGCTTCACAACATTTACTGCATATCGACATGGTCTAAGAACCGTTAGAGATTTCAACCACATACAAGAACATGACAATCAGCCAAAATTGAAGAAAAAACAGGTAGAAGTGGCAAAATGGGCGGCTCAGGTAACAGGCCAGATTAGACCAGATTGGGTCAGCCTGAAGCACTTTCTTCATAAAACATTAGTGTCGAAGTATGAGCACAAATTAAGTATTATTTCAAAAATATATATATTCACTTGAATAGAACAATTTAATTGGTTTTATGCATTATAAAACGCAGTGGCATCTTTCAGCCCGGTCATCCCATATGACCCGTTTCATTCTAAGCTATTAACCCTAATCATTTAAGAACTCCAATGATCAATAAGTCTGCCAATTCATAGTGAAATGGTCAAAATCACCACCTCTAAGAACAAGCAACAAGTTTTTTTTAAAGATTATGTCCAAACAAAGAACCATAAAAAGCTTCCCAATTGAAAACACCATAGGTATAAAATGTAGTACCTTCGTATGGGCATCAACTGTCCGGTGAACTTTTTACCAGAAGATTTTCGCACTGCGAGTGGCTCTTGATATCCCTGGGTACAGAACTGATGTCAAATGCTTTTCTGTAGATTCCTATATGGGCAGACAAACAAACAAATTAAACGGATAACTGTAGGAACAAGATCATTAATAAAATAAAAGTTGTGTTAATCACACAAAAACAAATAGAGACCTAATCATGCATATGGGCCATATTTGTAGAGTTTTTATAAGTTTGGGGGCTCAATCACACAAAAACAAATAGAAAATTGCTAAAAAAGTAAAGCCTCAGAACTTTTTTGTTGTAAATATTTGTGTAAAAATCAAGTCCACGTCACAAACTTGGCAAGTCATGCATTTCGGATAACAAGAAAAAAAAGATATGAGACGAGACCAATAAACCAGAAACGCAAACTCTATTTCTTTTTTATGACATCAGATGGGAAGTTATTACCTCTTTGACGTAAAGCTTCATCTTAAAAAAGCAATCAACCTTCTGTTTATTGTACAAGTGTAGAGACCTAATCATCCCACCAAACACAATAGGGCAACCTCCATCAAAAGGACAAAACAGGATAATTAATGTTTAAAAAAAAACTCGAGTACTTACAGAGTGACCCAATAGCATTCTGTTTATTATGCAAGCGTATAGACCTAATTATTTTAAGATTAGACAAAAACGAACAAGTACCTACGACTGGGGGAATTGTGGTTGCTTGAGTGTAGAGGCTGTGATTGAAACTCACACGGGAAGGAATTGAAACATGTGAGAACAGACGCTGCACATAAACGTGTGATTTGATTAAACCCTAAGCGAGAACTAACTTGTGTTCAACAATCAAAGGAGACGGGTGAAATCGACCTCCGGCACACGAGAGTTGGATGCGGTGGATGTGAATGTCGAGTTTTGATTTAGGGTTTGCTTCCGAGTGTTGCTTTTGAGAATGTCGATTTGTGATTTAGGGTTTGGATCGAAGAGAGGGGTTGGGGTTTGCTTTTATACCTGTTGCGTTGCTTTTTGCTTGCGTGTTTCATGTATCTGTTTTTTCTTTAAGAAGATCTTATAGAATATTTTATTTGATTTGATTTTCGAGTAGGATATCTTTCCTATTTTTAATTTTTTATTTATTCATTTAATTTTATAACTTTGTCTTAAATCTTATCTTATCTTGAATATATATAAACTTGTAATAATGTGTAGATTGCTTATTTTTATTAGTCAAAAAATTATTTGACAATCCTAAAATTAATTTCCAAACTGACTTTTCGTATAGGATAAATAAATATTTTAAAAAGTAAGCAACGGGTCACTTATTAATTTTTAAAAACTTATTTTAGACTAATTTTCTATTATATCATTCTACTATATCCTATGGACCATGTGTGTAATTAATTCTTATATTCAATAGCACATCAAGCCCCAAAAACTAAAATCACATATAGCAAAGACACGACTTCACACAAATTTAGCCAACTAAAATCGTTTTGAAGATTAAAATCGAGTTCAGCTAGTACACTCTTTTTATATGAATAATAATTAGAGTTGAAGTATGATTATAAAAAAAATTTCCTTAATGAATCTATAAATCTTGCAATCTTATCATAGTATTTTGGAACTCACTTATGGTAGAGCACCATTAAGGAGAACTAGATGACAAGACGTTCAAATACATCCTATTCTTCTTTAGCTAACTTTTAATTAACCTGATTGAGGTCAAACACAACCCAACTCAACTATTTATAAGCAAATGGATGTTCATTGTCACAATATGATTGTATGTTGTGGGGTCTCTATTGGAGGTGATATCCAGGTGTCTGCCACCCTCGTCGCGCACGCCACAACTAGGTGGCGCGATTGGATTTAGCTTACATGAATAGCCATTTAACGGTAGAATTGCCGAAACAGTAACAAACAGACATTAACTAATGGGGATAAGCATATACAATGGTAAGTAATAACCTAACAAAATGAAAACAATAACAATAAAAATGAGTAGGTCCAATGGTAGATGACAGGACGAGTCAATCAATGATAGACGAAATGGAAGGGTGAGAGACTAATAATAAAGCAAACATGAATCATTCAGTGCAAGCTGCAAACAATGCACGACTAAGCTAATGAGAGAATCATGTCACGCCCACTAATGACTAAAATGAAAGTCATTAACTTTAATACGACGTCTATTCTTAGACTTTAACATGTACAAATAAAAGGAACAACATATGCATACGAGCCTTGATCAACACATGAATTAGCCTTGACTTTGTCTTTGACCATGAGTTTTAGGCTTGAAGTGATTAAGGAGCTCACATAGATCAAATCCACATTCGGAGACGCCAAGATGATCGATAGAATGGTTCAATGAGTAAATGTGATCTCGAGATGAACCTATCAGTGTGTGCCAGCGAATGATTACAAGTTTGTACCACGGATGAATTTCTCTTGAAAGGTAAATAAAATAAAAGTCTATACATACTAATAAAAAAACTTTTTGGATACACAAGACACAAATATACAACTCTTAAATCAAATCTTATCTTCTCTCTCTTCTAATAGATAATTGCATCAACTACCAAACATATTATTTAATTGTTTTTTCATATTAAAAATATTTTTTAACAAAGAAGGTGATTTTTCTTTAAATAAAATATATAAATAAATAATCTTTTATAAAATAGTTATTTTTTCTAAAACATTAAACTTTTTTTAATTAACTGCGTTTTACATTCTTTAGGTTTCATACAAATTGTCATCTGAAATCAAAAGTTTAAATTTTATCATTGCATCCAAAGGTTTCGTTAAAATTACGATTCAAACCTATTTAACTATTCATGATTAACACCTAAGTTTCCTAACTATTCATAAAACTAATGATTACAAATAAACATATTTATTTTGTTAACCATCCTTTTTTACTAAGGATTATTTTATACCAATGATTATTTTAATAATACAATCTCTTATTGACAATTTCATGTTTTTAAATACGATATTTATTATATTTTCAATACGTGTAAATGAGTAAACACGTGTATCTAAACTAATATTTTAGTAAAAAAGAAATATTTTAGACACGTGAAAACATACTAGTTTATGAAATTCCGCGTAAACTTTTAACGCGTATTGTTGGATGCGCGGATCTTTAATCCGACCCGGTTTTATTGTTACAATCATAAATAAGATCATATCAGGAGATGATATCATATATCTACTTACCATATTCATTTTCATTCATTCTGATTCTGTTTCAATAGAAGCCCTAGGGCATGTTTGGGAATGCTTTAAAAAACCAACTTATTGACTTATTGACTTTTTCAATAAGTTAATAAGTTAGTATAGAGTAACTTATTAACTTATTCACTCACAACAATCACATTGCCAAACACTATAAAATGACTTTATAACTTTTCAAAAGTTAAAAAGTTAAAAGTTGATAAAAATAAGCACTCCCAAACACCCACCTAATCGACCTCTCACGAATTCTAACCTTCAACCTTCTCATCTCACTCTGGTAGATGTGAGTTTATCTATCACTGATCTTCCTTCATTCATCTTTTAGATTGGACTATATGTCAATCGTTACTCTTTATCTTCCATCTTTCAATTGTTTGATAACTTCACAGATCCCTGGTAGATGTCGCCTTCAGTAATATTCACACTGATAGGCAGTAAGTTTATCTACCACTGATATTCCTTTTAATTACATGTTAATCATCTCATCGGTGCTTATCTTCGGTTGTTCCTTGATTTCACTAAACCCTAATCCACCACCGACAACCACTTGTTCACTACATCGATGACGCCTCGAAAGGAGTTCTCATTTTGCCTCACCGACAACCACTGATTCGGCTCGATTTTAAGGTAATCACTTCCTTTTTCGATTTGCGATATATACAAATTCACGCTTAATTAGCGTCTATATATATACTGCAGTAACTATTTTGATGAATCCAAGTTAGCAATAAAAGTAGCAGCACAAGACCATTGTTGATTGGCCTTAAATTTGATGGTGTATGCATTTTCTTATAGTTTCAATCATACTTTTGGACTGCGTTTCAAAGCAATGGCAATATTACCAATTGAACAAGTCCTTAAATACTTTGGTGGTGTGTATGGTGGTACCAATCTATGGTGATGTAGTACATTCGATGGATCGTTCCTTGTTAATTTTATAGATTTGATCGATAAATTGTTGTTTGTAATGGTAGAATACTATCTTAAAAAATTGTTGTTCAGTAATAGGGGTCGATGAATTGCATAAGAGTTGCTGATCCTTGACTCTTTTCACATTATAATGTGCAGTTGTATGATTTTCTATTGGAGTGAGAAATCCAGCAGCTTTCTAAGCTGGGGCACTGGTTTGTGAACATCTGTTTTTATACGACGGGGTATATTTCTTTTTTATATCATAAAAACATAAGTATTTTGTTGCTGAATTCTACTATTTTACCTATTGAATATGATATTAGTAACAGTTTGTGTGACAAAGTTGAATAGACTTTTGGCTTATTTTCATCATTTAAAGCTGAAATTTGTATGCCTGCTTCTCACTTATTACATGATATATCCCCTTGATTTCTTTGTTGTGGTGGCTTGCTTATTCTTCGAATTCAGGTTTTTCAAATTTTTTCTTCACATAATTGGCATCTTTTACACTTATAGTTATAAACAACTGGAACCCTTATTTGTATTTTCATTTATCTATGGCCAAGTTAGCAATAACTACCAAAAAAATAAATTACCTCTGCATCTCAGCATGGACTTGGTTTCTTACTGATAAAATACCCTGTGTTAGTACTATATTGTTGGTAATGTTTCAGCTTATACCGAAGGATTTGGAATCTCCTTACTAGAACACCCTAAACACCTAATTTTTTTTTTGTCTTATGCTATGAGACTGATCAGGCCTGTGTTGGTTGTTGTAACAAGGCTTGCTTTTACAGCTTTACGTTGACACCCTTTCTTAAGTTTCTCTAGACCAGTATTCGGTTTGCTGTTGTTTGCACATTAAACAAGGTAAGTACCATTCTTCTGCCTGATTTTTTGTGATTTTTTATGTTTGCTAGTTTTGCATGGCATCTCATTTCATGAGACGTGCTTTAGTTTCTTTGTAACAAAAATAAAAAAATGTGTATTATTGGTCTTCTGTTTTTTCATTTCTTTTATTGTATAATTGTTGGTATTTCTAGTTCTTTGTATTTTATTCATGGACATTAACCACTATTGAGGCTGCTGAAACGAATTTCGTTGTTCTAGTTCTAGGGTAACTTCAGTTGTGTTAAGTTTGTAATTGGCTGTAAATTCAAGCTCTTATGATTGCCCCCACGGGTAGCAATTGTATCTTTTCCAAAATGTGTATGACTAATTTTTTTGTGTTTATTATAATAAACCTAGTAGTACCTATCCTAATTTCTTTGATGTCTACATTATCCAGGTGGCAATAACCCCTCAAATGACTCTAACTAACCATAATATTGATACAAAGGGCTTAATCTCACACCAAAATAGAAGTATTGGTACCCTTGCAATTACCACACTCTGATCAGGCGTTGACCATCTGGTGAAATGAATTACCATTTCATGTCTAACGTTTGTTGTGTTTGAGAAAGAAGCAGGAGAGGACCTATTGGTAGATTTTCTAACGTGTTGAAGTTTTTTTTGGTCAAAGAGGTATTATCATCTCATCTGATGCTATTAAACAGTTCTAGAGCTGGCAATTTGATCCATTTAATTTTGGATCAATGACTGGTCCAAAGGGTATTTTTAGTCTGTAAAATATTATAAATCTTTTTTCTAACTAATTTGGGTATTATTGAGGTAATATTAGTTTTTAATCATATCGACACTTATGGATATTACCAAAGAGATATTAGACAGAGTTTTATAGCTCAACCAACCCGAACTGTAGAATTACCATTTGACCTCTGCCCTCCCTCTCTATCTATCCATGGGATGGAAAGGTTAAGTCCTTTGGTTTCCTCTCATGTATTTTTTTCTTGTTATTCGACATGCATGACTTGCCAAGTTTGTGGGCTTGATATTTACATGATAATTACAACAAAAAAGTTCCAAGGCTTTACTTTTAGCATTTTGCTATGTGTTTTTGTGTGTTCAAGCCCCTAAACTTATAAAAACCCTACAATTATGGCCCATATGCATGATTAGGTCTCTACACTTGTATAATAAACAAGATGCAAATGGGTCACTCTGTGAGTACTCGAGTTTTTTTCTCAGGAATTATCTTGTTTTGTCTTTTTGATAGAGGTTGCCGAATTGTGTTTGGTGGGATCAGTAATGGGTTAAAACTAGCAAACTTCAAGTGCAGGTAAATACAGGTTTGGTCAACCTCCAATCATTTGACCCCTTTTTATTTTAGTTAAACCTTTTAGCTTAATCCATTTGACATGTTAGATGTATGACATGTACAAGTTGAAATTGCTACCCACCGATGTTTATGTATGTTCGTGAGAGGACTACACCGTTGTTAAATTAACTCGAAGAAAATGTGATAGAAACAAGTACTAGTCGGCTTGATTTTACTAAACAAACGAAAAGATTACAGATAGTGTACCTAATTCGAGAAGGGTATGATCTCCAAAAGTTCAACAAAGAACATAAACAAACATTCAGAAATTCTAGACAGAAAAACATAAAAGGACTGAAACTAAATTAATACTACTAAACGATAGGAACTGCACTTCTTTTTAACTGCTCCACTTCCTCACTCAACCATAAAAGAATTCCACTCTTGTTAACCTGCTAGAGAGTAGCTTAAAGAAGTATCTCAGTGACTCAGTCGCTGCTCATAGTTATTTAATTTAGTTTTACTAACGATCTTGTTTGCCACAGTTATTGATTATATTATTTGTTTATCAGTCAATATAGGAAGTAGGAACCTATGCAAAACCATTTGACATCAGCTGTGTACCTGAGGAAGTCAAGTCTTAGGCACTTGCAGAGAGAAAATCATCCGGTAAAAAGCCCACTGCTGTTAGTGCGTCTCCAGCGGAACCCGCTTCCACAATTGATGCCTATAAGAAGGTTTTATAATCTATTCCTGGGTCGTCTTCATTTGGACAGATTTCTAAGGTTCTGCGTTTGGATATAAATTTTACGTGTTATTAGAGGTGGCAATTTTGACCATTTGATTGTGAATTGGTTGATGGGAATGGGAAAATAGCTTGAAAGACACAGGTCAAATGGGAGGAACGGGTTGAAAGATTTAACTGTGTCATAATGCATAACACGTTTTAAATCATTCTATCCAATAGAATATATTCTTTTTGAACTAATACAATATATGTAGTCATACTTCGACACTAGTTATTAATTAATATAATAAAAGTGTTTCAAGCCGACCCAATCCAACCTATTTTGGCCCGCCCATTTTGCCACTTTTACCTGGTTTTTCTTCAACCTTGCCTTATTATTGTGTTCTTGTATGTGGTTCAAATCTGTAACAGTCCTTTTACTCTGTGGAGCTAACTGGAGCTGAAACAAATGTTGTGAAGCATAAATATGACAAGCAGGTTGTGTTACCGGAAATCGTAAGCTTAATTTAGAGAGAGCTGTTTTCAAGTAAGTTAAAAAATAAGTTGAAAGTTTTTCATCTTAATCGTGGATGAGACATTGTATAAATTACTTCAAATATTTTAAGAATACAAACGTTTCAGATTTTACACATAAAACTACTCTTTTCATTTATTAGATAAATGAGTCAAAATCTTAAAATCTGATACTTTAGGTTGGGTTTAGGGGTGTGAATTATGACATGACACGAACATATTCTTTTTAAGTGACCCATACCGACCCAAATCCATTCTAACCTAACAACCAACCCCATCCAACCTGCCCATGTTTGCCACCTCTAGTTTAAAGACTACTTAAAAAAAACCACACGTCTATGGATGAGGAATATAAAATATCATATTCAAAACATGATATACTATACACAAATGTTTAAATCAATCTTTATATCAGTAATTAACTTTGGCTACACTAACTTTGACTAATTTCCTGTTCCCTTTTTGACATGTCATATGAGACATGGGAATCGTGTTTGTTGAAATGATTGTTAGTTTACAAGCTTTTCTAGCCATTGGGAATCGTCAGTTAGTGTCTTTTGGTGCTATATCTAAAGTTCCACACCAGATGCTAAAGATTTATGTGTTTGTGATTTTGCTTTGGTATATTATGACGCATTCGACTTCAGTCTTCTTAAAGCAAAGCTCTTCATTATGTTGTTTGTAGTTGTTCGTTGTCGACTATGTTTGGGTTCTATTGAAATGTTAGTTATTATTTATGTGATCTATAAACGGTAATCTGGAAAATTGTTTTGTTTTCTCTAAAAAATATTTTCGTTCTTTCGCTTCTTTGTTTTATGTTTAAGTCTGCTAATGTTTTTCTGTATTTGTAAGACTTCTAGCAGTTGCCAGTTGAAGTGTGCTTTCTCTGCTTCATGTTCACAAGGTATGCAATTGTTAGTGTTGAATTTATGTTCTCCATACTTTTAGTGATATATTTTGGACATTATTTTAAGGGCTTTTTAATTCTCAATTATATATTTCTAATAGTTTTATGTGTGTTTCGATTGATGCTAAACAATCAATGCAAACAACATCCTCCGGCGACAACCTTTGCTCCGATGCTGATCTCCGATCACAAGATATGAACGAAGAAGGGAAGAGCAGGGACATTGTTTTCTCTCGCAACTAGCAACCTCCCACATCGCCTTATTATTAAGCATAACAGAAATTTGTTTTGTTTGATTTTCCTTTTCCAATAAATCACTATCAACAAAAATTGACCGTACCAAGTTTTTTTAGGAAAAAGAAGTAAAATAATAATAATAAAATTGATTTCATTTTTAAAAAGTAAAGCAAATTTCACCCCTCCCTCCCTCTTGCATGTTTCAAGCAATCTCTAACCCCTCTTTCCTATCTCCATCTCCATCTTAAAACGATTGTTATATTTGGTGCTTGGTGGTTGATTCCATGCATCCTAAGTGGAACTTTAGAAGAAGGATGAAACAAAGAGCAAAGATTACCTTCAAAAAGGCAATCTTATCACCACACTACTGAATTTGGGGAGTTGACATTCTTCCTAAACAATTAATGAACAAATAAAGAGAAATTACATGATAAAGAACTGCAGAAATCCCGTATACTTGCAAAGCAACACTAGAAAGTACATGATAGTGACATCAAATAGACTTGAACGCAAAATAATCTTAATGAATATGGCAAAATAATCTTAATGAATATTGCATCATAAGTGTAGGCTCGGTTGTCTTCTGGGTGGTCACTTTCTGGTAAACATCGCTTGAAGGAACTGATTTTGACTCCGTGTTGGTGTTAGAACTAGTAACTTTTTCAAGTTGAGACACAATAAATTTGGACTCGAACTCGAGCGCAAGACTCATAGCCTTGTAGACAGTCCTGGGTTTATGGATTCTTACATCTGTCATTAGTTCTTCTTTTAGTCCATTTAAGAACACCTGAGAGGACAACGATCTGGCCACCTAGAAACCCGCGCTGATCTTCTAGTGAACTCTTGATGGTACTCTTGCACGGAACCGGTTTGCTAATGCTACACAGAAATCCAAGGCATCGCCTTCGAGATGCATTGAGGCGACATCCACCTATTCCTCGTCTGGAATGTTGTAGTATCATAACTATTTTCCAGCCTTCAAAATCCAGCCTTGCGGATCTCCTCCACTGAATGCGGGGAACACGATCTTGGTAATTGGTCGGTACTGATGGTTGCGGCTCCTTGAGCTTTCATCGTCTTCAAACCGTCCTGCAAATTCACTGGATTTATCTCGTTGAGATTGCAGTGCCATAACATCTTCTTTAAGGGACTCGAATGGCTCCAATTTGGCTGCAATTGCTGCTAATTGAGCAGCGATCGGATCTGACCCACTCCACTATCCATTATCGCTAGAACTGTTCCGAGTTTGGACCATGATTTCCCGGCAATGGAACCATTTGATAAGAACCAAACTAGTCGACTATAGATTACTAATTAAACAAAGAAAATACAGATATGGAAGTCCTCTTCGAGATGGACTAGTCTCCAAACATAAAACATGAATTCTAATATTAATTTCTCTCCACCTAAACTAGAACATCAAATGTATTTATATAGAAACTAATCAGCTACAAACTATCCACCAAGTCATCCATTTTCCCTGAATAACTGGGTTAACCCCCACCTCCTGAACCAGGTCCCCTTTCCCATCATTCCATAGTGACTGGGTCTGCCCCGACCCGAATTGACCCATTAGATTCGTATCGTTTACACGGGTTAAATAAATAAATATTAAATAGTTAGTAACAAAAATTAATGAATTCTAAAACAATATCTTGAGATATATACGTACGAGTAAGGACTTTAAGTAATAATAAAAAAACGATGTTATTTGATAAACTTTATTTTTCATTTTTTGTTTTTTTTGTAAAAGTTGTTTCTAATCATTTTGTTTCAAAATAAATCTTTTTTTTAGAAAATGTCATTTTTTTAAAAAAATTTTGATAAAAAATTATTTTTTAAAAAACACAAAATTTAAACATTTTGTATATTTTTTAAAAAAAGTTTGATATGTTTGAAAATTTCTTATTTTATATAATTTGTTTACTTAGAAATTGCATTTGTAGAAATATCTCTTTCTTAATATATAAAAAATATATTTAATCTTAAAATGATTCAAATAAAATTATTTGTAGTTAATACAATAATTTATTAAGAGAGAAGGGGGAAAAGAAGATTTAGAAGGTCTATAATTACGCCATGTATCACCAAAAATTTTATGCTTACATTGTTGTTTATTATATTTTTTTAAACGGCTAACTGGATCATTGACGGGCCACTGACCCACCCATTTATCTCCATTACTCAAGTACGAATGTTAAGAGCACCCTAATGAGGAAACTCATATAAAATTATGGTTGTATATATATAAAATTGAAAATTATATATAGAAAATCCAATACCAATTAATTGTGATTATTCCCTATCAATCGCTAGTCGGACTAAATTTAGTTCGAATTTATATCGTTGAATGAAAATTTATTATTTTTTGACACCGTTTTTTCTCAAAACAAAATACATGACCCCAACGTAAAACAGAAAATAAGGAATAATCAAAACAGACTCTAAAGACTCGTTCCAGACTTTTGACCACATGAATAGCCCAAAAACAAACAAGTGGGCATTTAGCCCATTATTCAAAACATAAGCCCAATGAAAAGAAACCCAACACACAGGATTTTGAACAAAATCTCAAATCGATCTTTTCATATATCTTCTGTGCGTATTTCTCGCATTCCTAAAATAATATTTTTTACCGTTAACGAGAGAGAGAAATACCCTTCTTATACAAGCCATTAACGAGACAACAATGGTGGATTCAAGCAATTTCATAATTAGGGTTGTTACAGAAGCAGTTAATCATGGTATAGTTTTCTTGACTTTCCAATTGATTGTCTGTAAACACCCAATTTGATAATATTCTTTCACTACCTATTGTTGCTAGCGACGACGATCATGGATGATTCATGCGATTCAATTGCAGTTGATATGAAAACCTCTGTCGGTGGTAAGGTATGGGTTTCTCGACCCTCTAATTCAATGTTTGTGAATGCCCTAATTGCGATCATTCTTTTCCATATCTACTGTTGCTTCTTCGAATATTGATTTGACATAGTTCGATTGTTTCATGTTCTTATGTGATTGTGGCGGTGTTGTTAGACACCGATTAGGGTTAACTTTGTTTTGCCTCTATTTTCTTTATTTGATTTCAAAGTTCTTTGAGTGATTGAATGTCTGCTTACTTAGGGTTACTTCTTAGATCAACATGATTGTGACTAATGTCACTGAGTAGAGATTATATCTTAGAATAATTGTTGTGGATGTGTTTCTACTAATTTTTGTAATCTGGCTTGTAAATTCCTCGAGTAACTGGAGTTTAACTTTAGTTCAATACGTGTGTACTTGGTTTTCTTTTTGAGGGCATGTTTGGATTTATCTGGCTTCAATACTTGTGTTATTTGATTTTGGAAGTTCTCGAGTGCTTGGGTGATTGAATGAGTAAAGAACATGTCAAGTTTTTGTTGGGTTTGCTGGATATCCTGTTGAATAATTTGTCTATGTGAGTGCTGATTATCTGTGAACATAGTTTGTTTCTCAATAGATCATTTATTTTGAAGTAAAAAAGCTGAACAGAGCCCATTTATTTGTGAAGATTAGTGCAGTCAATTTTAGGCGTTGCATTTTTATTGTATCTTGGTTTCTGTTTGCTTCCAAGCAGCCCCTGTGCAGCTAAAGTTTAGATAGCAATGTTTGGTTTACGCATCACAACTTCCAATAATTTGTTTATTGAAATATCTGATTCTATGTGCCCATACTTTTTGGTTTTTGGAAATTTGACATATTTTCAAAAATATAATTTTCCAACTAAGTATTAATAACTTTTTAGATGTAGTGTTAGCTTTTTAATTGTAGATTTCTTGAATCAAGCTTTTCATTAGTTTTGTACATTTTTCAGTCTGATTACTTAGATTTATTGAACACACTTTTGAATATAAAATCACCTTTACATACCCAATTTGAATCACCAAAATTTCGACTCATTTCCACGACTAGCATCCGCCAAGCGGGGTCAAGAGTTCATTTTATTTTGCAAGCTTCACAACATTGGATTACTTAACCACCCTTTTGGATTTGAGATCATCTTTTGATACCCGGTTTGGGTTATTCAAATTTGACTCATTTCCCCGATTAGCATCCGCCAAGTAGGGTGAAGAATTCATATTGTTTTGCAAGCTTCTAAATAATGAATTTTTTAAACGCCCTTCTGGATTTGAGGTCGTCTTTTGATGTTCGTTTTTGTTTTTAAAACTTTACATATATTTAGATTAAAAAATTTATAAAGGGTAATTTCTTTTTATATATGGATAGCTTTTTACTTATATATTTCATGAATACCACTTCCCATTTCTTTTATATTTTTTTCATCTTGATTTCTTGTATTTATTGAATCCCCTAATCACCTATACATAGCCAGTTTGAATCACCAAAATTTCGACTCATTTCCACGACTAGCATCCGCCAAGCGGGGTCAAGAGTTCATTTTATTTTGCAAGCTTCACAACATTGGATTACTTAACCACCCTTTTGGATTTGAGATCAACTTTTAATACCCGGTTTGGGTTATTTAGATTCGAATCATTTCCCGGATTAGCATCCGCCAAGTGGGGTGAAGAATTCATATTGTTTTGCAAGCTTTTAAATAATGGATTTCTTTAACGCCCTAATGGATCTGAGATCGTTATTTGATGTACTTTTTTGTTTTTTAAAGTAAGGGTAATTGTTTTTTAGATATATTGATAGCTTTTTACGTATATATTTCTTGAATACCACTTTTCATTTGTTTTGTACATTTTCAATTTGATTTCTTAGATTTATTGAATATACTTTTGGATATAAGATCACCTTTTAATACCCGATTTGGCTCACCAAAATTCCGACTCATTTCCACTACTAGCATCCGCCAAGTGGGGTCAAGAGTTCATTTTATTTTGCAAGCTTCACAAAAGTGGATTACTTAACCACCCTTAGGGATTTGAGATCATCTTTGAATACCGGGTTTGGGTTATTCAAATTTGACTCATTTCCCCGATTAGCATCCGCCAAGTGGGGTGAAGAATTCATATTGTTTTGCAAGCTTCTAAATAATGAATTTTTTAAACACCCTTCTGGATTTGAGGTCGTCTTTTGATGTTTGTTTTTGTGTTTTAAAACTTTACGTATATTTAGATTATAAAATATATAAAGTAAGGGTAAATTTTTTTGATATATTGATAGCTTTTTACTTATATATTTCTTGAATACCACTTCCCATTTCTTTTATATTTTTTTCATCTTGATTTCTTGTATTTATTGAATCCCCAAATCACCTTTTAATACCCAATTAGAATCACCAAAATTTCGACTCATTTCCACGATTAGCATCCGCCAAGCGGGGTCAAGAGTTCATTTTATTTTGCAAGCTTCAAAACAGTGGATTACTTAACCACCCTTATGGATTTGAGATCATCTTTGAATACTCCGGTTTGGGTTATTCAAATTTGACTCATTTCCCCGATTAGCATCCGCCAAGTAGGGTGAAGAATTCATATTGTTTTGCAAGCTTCTAAATAATGAATTTTTTAAACGCCCTTCTGGATTTGAGGTCGTCTTTTGATGTTCGTTTTTGTTTTTAAAACTTTACATATATTTAGATTAAAAAATTTATAAAGGGTAATTTCTTTTGATATATGGATAGCTTTTTACTTATATATTTCTTGAATACCACTTCCCATTTCTTTTATATTTTTTTCATCTTGATTTCTTGTATTTATTGAATCCCCTAATCACCTATACATAGCCAATTTGAATCACCAAAATTTCGACTCATTTCCATGACTAGCATCCGCCAAGCGGGGTTAAGAGTTCATTTTATTTTGCAAGCTTCACAACAATTGATTACTTAACCACCCTTTTGGATTTGAGATCAACTTTTAATACCCAGTTTGGTGTATTTAGATTCGAATCATTTCCCCGATTAGCATCCGCCAAGTGGGGTGAAGAATTCATATTGTTTTGCAAGCTTTTAAATAATGGATTTCTTTAACGCCCTAATGGATCTGAGATCGTTATGTAAAAGCTTTTAAATACACGTAAATTTTTTTGATATATTGATAGCTTTTTACTTATATATTTCTTGAATACCACTTCCCATTTCTTTTATATTTTTTCATCTTGATTTCTTGTATTTATTGAATCCCCTAATCACCTTTACATACGCAATTTGAATCACCAAAATTTCGACTCATTTCCACGACTAGCATCCGCCAAGCGGGGTCAAGAGTTCATTTTATTTTGTAAGCTTCAAAACAGTGGAATACTTAACCACCCTTTTGGATTTGAGATCATCTTTTGATACCATGTTTGGGTTATTTAGATTCGACTCATTTCCCCGATTAGCATCCGCCAAGTGGGGTGAAGAATTCATATTGTTTTGCAAGCTTCTAAATTATGGATTACTTAAATACCATTATGGATTTGAGATCGTCTTTTGATGATCGTTTTTGTTTTTGAAAACTGTACAAATTTTTAGAAAATAATATCTATAAAGTGAGGGTAACTTTTTTGGGAATTCATATCCTTCGGGAATTCAACAAATACAAAATGGTTTTTTCGTGTTTACTAAATACGGCTTGTAGATTTTTTACTATATACATATGTTTAGTATGCTAGCTAAATATTCGTATATCCGTTACAACACTTGGCAAAATTATCATCATATTCTGCTTCATCATGGTTGAAGAATACTTGCATATTGCTATTGGATTTTGTTGCAAACTGTTGTCATACTTTTAACCCATTTTGTTCACATTGCTTTTTTTTTTCTTTCTATTTTTGTGTCATGTTTAATTAGATCCTCTCTTCTTTGGGATTCCAATTGTCTTTCCTATTTGTTTATTTATGTATGCTAAGCTAATATATCCTGAATTGTAAGGAGGACATTTTACTAGGCAAATTATTTTGCATTTCAATACTCCATAAGCCACTTTCTTATATGCTACCGATTTGTAATGCTACAGTTTGTGTTGGTATTTGTCTTAAAGGATCTTTCTCATTGTATTAACCTAACTATTAGAATTTATGTTTGCTTTGTTCTGTTTTACCATTTGTACTTTTTATATGGGTAAGTGGTCAGGATTTTTCAAACTAGTATAACCTGGTGTCCAATGATTTAGGAACAAATTATATATTTATTGGAACATACACCATATTTCGTTGAATTGTTTTGGATGTTTGATTATATCAGCTTGGCATAGTCAATTTTGTAGCTCAATGGCCATAGGGTTTAGCTTAAAGATGGTTCCCTCCTCTATAGATACATACCCTTTCGATGACGTTAATATAGAATAGAAATATAAAATACAGTCTCTGCTCTGGCTATTTCTTTACCTTCTTATTTGACTTTGTTGCTGACCATTTGTTAAGTGGTTGTACTTTTTGTTGATTTTGGTTAATTTATAAGTGTATTATGTTTGCATTGCTATTTCTGATGCTTATAAGTTGCAATTCATTTTGGTATTGGTATTATGTAAATGTTATATTAGATGATCTAGTTTATGAGTCTAATCGGTTTCTTATGTATTCATATATGTTCAGCCATAGTTATATGGTTGTGGATTTGTAACAACACATGTTAAGTTGAACATGTGTTGTAGCTGATTATCTATGGCCATGATATCATTATATTAATATATCTTCGACATGGTTGAGGAATACTTGCGTATTGTTCTTGGATTTTGTTGTTAAATTGTTCGCATATTTCCAACTCATATGTCACATTGCTTCGTTTATGCTCTAAATTTGCAATTGATTTTTGCATTATTTTTGTGTCCGGTAAGAGTTAGATCTTGTCTCCTTTGGGAGTCTAGTTAATTCAAATATTTTCCCTTTATATATTTATGTATGTTCAACCTAATGAACCCTAAATTTTAAGGGGGGATCTTTGTACCTTGCCCACATTAAATGGGCAATTAATTTTGCTTCTGTAATACTCCATAAGCCACTTTCTTAGATGAAAACAAAATTGTGATCTTACAATTTGTGTTGGTATTTTTGTCTTAGGGTCCTTATTGTATTAACCTAACTATTAATATGCATGTTTGCTTCATTCTGTCTTTTCCTTTTTTTTATATTGGACTATGGGTATCAGGATTTGTCATTTGTATTCATTAGACACATGTAAAAACTTGTATAAACATAGTGTCTAATGATTGACAAACCATTTATATATGTATTCAAATTTGGAAAGGGTTCTTTTTTAGGTGTTAATCGTTGATTTTTCATATAGTTTTATGTGGCTTTTGTATTGTATATATAACTACATAGTGCGAGGGGTTTTCTCACTTAAGGTGGGTTTACTTTTGAGGGTGGTTTTAGGTTTAGGACCGATGAGAACAGACTGATGTACGAGCTTCCCTTCGAGAACGTGCCAGTCTAATGCCCCAAGGTTCCGTACTCGAGTAATGGAGATGATGGGGTGGGCTAGTGGCCCGTTCGTGATCCAATTAGCCGTATAAAAAATAAAATATGATCGCATAGTGATGTTTACTTTCGTATGTTCTTTTTGTTTACTTGCGGTCATATTGGGTTTTTTGTTACTTGACTGTTGTATTAGTTTTCTTAGCTTGTGTTAACAATGCTTTTAGATTAGTTTATATTCATCAATGGATGGATTAATATATAGTACTTGTTGATTAAAATTTTCTAAATACACATGGCTTATTGTGTAGTGATCCGTACTTCCATTTATCCTTTTCAAACATACACCGGAATCTGTTAAACTGTTTTGGATTATAGATTATATCACTTTGTTATAGTCAATTGTGTAGCTCAATGGGCCCTTATGGTCTAGCTCAAAGATTGTTCCATCTTTTATGGTAACATCTTCTCTTTTCCTTAGGCAAGAAAAAAGGCTTGCTCCTACCCCACCTCTACTAGACCCTATTATTATGTGTGGGATTTAATGGGTATGTTTTTCTTTTAATGGTTCCCTCGATAAATGCATACCCGCTCTATGATGTAAATATATAAAATACAGTCTTTGTTTCTTTCTGGCTGCTTATATACCTTCTTTTATGACTTTGTTGTTGACTTCTTTTGTTGCTGACTTTGGGTAATTTATAAGTGTATTATCTTTACATTGCTATAAACGATGCTTATACGTTGCAATTCATCTAGGAATAAATTGTTGGTATTATGTAAATGTTAAATTAGATTATCTATTTTATGAGTCTATTCAATATCTTATATATTCATGTATGTAGTTATAGATTTATAATTATTATACGATACACTCATCCTTAGTTATATGGATGTTAATATCTTATATATTCATGTATGTAGTTATAGATTTATAATTATTATAAGATACGCTCATCCTTAGTTATATATGGTTGTGGATTTCAACACATGTTAAGTTGAACAATGGATGTGTCTGATTAGGTTGGTTATTTTAAATATGTCATATTTGATGCTTAGAAATTGTTATCGTTTTTAGGTTAGTTTAGTGTTGATGTTAAATAGATGTCATGTCTTTTGGGAATCCAATTATTTCAAAATGGCTTTTTCCTGTTTATTTATTTATTATATGGATTGTAGATTTGTTAACACATCCATATTTATTTATATCAATCCAACACATGTTAACCATGAGGCGGTTTGCCTACATTGCGCCTCGCTTGAGCGCCTAGGAGCATGCTAGGTCGTGTTTGACAACTAGGGTGTCAGTTATTATGAATGAATGTAATGGATCATCCTTCCAAACCTTATCTAATTACTAACACAAATATCACAATTAGTAGCTAGTAGTAAACCGAAGTAACATTGATCTAAATTGCTAAGAGCTTGAGTGAAGAAATCACGAGGCTAGGAAACCTGTTGGTGTGGCGAAGATTCTTCTTTCGGTTTTCCAAACTAGTTTGCGGGTGACACATCTCCGGTGATTTGCTGGTGCATGTGTGCTTGCGGGTATGGCTTGTGTTTTGCCTTCTGATTCCCTTCAAGCTGGATGTGAGTCAAACTTTCCAATGAATCTATCTCATTTAGCTAACCAAAAACACTTTCCACACACCAAACTATAATAACATTCTGTCTATTTGGCTTTACCTCCTATTCTTTCTCTATCCACATTATGTGGTTCTACAACCTCATCAACTCCTCCACCCATCTCTTTCTTCCTTATACCAGATTACGAGTTCAATTCATGTAGACTAAGTGGATCAAAAGGCAACACAAGAAAAACCCATAGCGAAACTAAGTGGAAAGAAGAGTATACAAACAAGGTAATCAACATATACCTACAACTACCAAAAGTACGAGGACAATCCAAAGCAAGGCATACCAGGCATTTAATTCCATAAGAAACATAAAACAAAGAACACATGACAACAACGTATAGAAATCAAGTTTAAATTATAATGACCAACTCAGCTCCACTCAAGTATACCTATTACATCGACATGGCTGCATCAGCCCTATGAGGCGCATGAAAAAACAGACAGCGACCAGTGGCACGAACAATGCAATATTGATTGGTAACCCCAACAACTAAAAGACATTCAATCATATCTATATGATTAATGAACGTAGATGAAGAGTTGACATTAAAGAGATGGGATTCCGGCCATGACATTGCTAACACCACTAGACCAACCCTACCAAGGATCTCTTCGAACCTAGCAGCATTGATCGGTAATGAGAACAAGGATACCGAATGTGCAGACAACCACCACCAAAAAAAAAACATAGTTACGAACAAACGATCGGCGATGAAAAGAGAAGATTGGTTACCATCCATTCCTTTTCTCTGTCTTATTATTTCACTTGTAGGAAAAGGAAGGCGTCTAGGACATGTGCACAAGTGCACGCGCGAAAAATTACTTAGAATTCAGGTGGTGAGCCAGCCAAAATGTATATGTTAATATTTAGAATAAGTTAAACTCAAAGTGTAGGAAGAAAAAAAAGAGTTAACAACGAAATGTTCAAAAATAACAAATAAAAGTAATGAATTAACATTTTAGGAAAAAGTGGAAACCAGGATTAGAACTTGAGTTGGTTGTATGATTAAGCGAGTTCCTAACCGCCAAACCATGGTAAAATTTTGTTTCAAAGCTGAAACGCATTTAGATATAGTAATTTTAAACTAGATTTTCTATTTTATGTGTCTATTCTTGTATATTCATTTATGTAATTATAGATTTATTAATAAAAAAATTGTTCAACCTTAGTTAACCTTAGTTATATGGTTGTTAATTTCTAAGAGTGTTGAATAAGGGGATGTGGTTGATTAGGTTTGTTATTAACTATCATGATAATTAGCAAATCATACTTTACTAGATGCTTGTTTTGAATATTCATATTTTTTGAATTTTTGATATGTATAAAAGGTTTTATTTCTACGTGAAAGTCACGAGACTCAAATCAAGGGTTGCACTCGATACGAATAAAAGTTTTCAAAACTATTTTCCATTTAGTATTTGATGTACGCGCTATGCGGCTAGGACGTGTTAATTACCGGGTTTATTAATGATATAGCAGATTGTAGTCTGTTTACAGCCGTCAACTACAATCATATTTACATGAAAACAAGTCCGGTCAAATAAATACAACAAGAGAGTGGTGTTTACGTCAAGAGATTGACAACATACCTACCGGTAATACATACTTGAATAACATCATAGTAACATGTGACATCTAAACTTGTACCCTATGCATTGTGAATGGTAAACTACTTTTAACACATTTGTAAATATAATATTATAAAAACAAATTGTTCATCATAGATTTGCAAACAATACTCGATACTTTATTCATGAACATGAATAGGCTATATAAAGCCTGAGAAAAATACATGACCCCAACGTAAACCAGAAAATAAGGAATAATCAAAACAGACTCTAATTGTGAATAACCCAAAAACAAACAAGTGGGCATTTAGCCCATTATTCAAAACATAAGCCCAATGAATAGAAACCCAACACACAGGATCTTTTCATATATCTTCTGTGCGTATTTCTCGCATTCCTATTATAATATTTTTTACCGTTAGCGAGAGAGAAAAATACCCTTCTTATACAAGCCATTAACGAGACAACAATGGTGGATTCAAGCAATTTCATAATTAGGGTTGTTACAGAAGCAGTTAATCATGGTATAGTTTTCTTGACTTTCCAATTGATTGTCTGTAAACACCCAATTTGATAATATTCTTTCACTACCTACTGTTGCTAGCGACGACGATCATGGATGATTCATGCGATTCAATTGCAGTTGATATGAAAACCTCTGTCGGTGGTAAGGTATGGGTTTCTCGACCCTCTAATTCAATGTTTGTGAATGCCCTAATTGCGATCATTCTTTTCCATATCTACTGTTGCTTCTTGGAACATTGATTTGACAAAGTTCGATTGTTTCATGTTCTTATGTGATTGTGGCGGTGTTGTTAGACACCGATTAGGGTTAACTTTGTTTTGCCTCTATTTTCTTTATTTGATTTCAAAGTTCTTTGAGTGATTGAATGTCTGCTTAGTTAGGGATACTTCTTAGATCAACATGATTGTGACTAATGTCACTGAGATTATATCTTAGAATAATTGTTGTGGATGTGTTTCTACAGTTTTTTCTACTAATTTTTGTAATCTGGCTTGTAAATTCCTCGAGTAACTGGAATTTAACTTTAGTTCAATACGTGTGTACTTGGTTTTCTTTTTGAGGGCATGTTTGGATTTACCTTCTTCAATACTTGTGTTATTTGATTTTGGAAGTTCTCGAGTGCTTGGGTGATTGAACGAGTAAAGAACATATCAAGTTTTTGTTGAATAATTTGTCTATGTGAGTGCTGATTATCTGTGAACATAGTTTGTTTCTCAATAGATCATTTTTGAAGTAAAAAAGCTGAACAGAGCCCATTTATTTGTGAAGATTAGTGCAGTCAATTTTAGGCGTTGGCTTGAATTACAATTTGAATTACTGGTTTGCATACTCTTATCAACCGCTATGATCTTTCTAAATTTTCTACCATTTTTATTGTATCTTGGTTTCTGTTTGCTTCCAAGCAGCCCCTGTGCAGCTAAAGTTTAGATAGCAATGTTTGGTTTACGCATCACAACTTCCAATAATTTGTTTATTGAAATATCTGATTCTATGTGCCCATACTTTTTGGTTTTTGGAAATTTGACATATTTTCAAAAATATAATTTTCCAACTAAGTATTAATAACTTTTTAGATGTAGTGTTAGCTTTTTAATTGTAGATTTCTTGAATCAAGCTTTTCATTAGTTTTGTACATTTTTCAGTCTGATTACTTAGATTTATTGAACACACTTTTGAATATAAAATCACCTTTACATACCCAATTTGAATCACCAAAATTTCGACTCATTTCCACGACTAGCATCCGCCAAGCGGGGTCAAGAGTTCATTTTATTTTGCAAGCTTCACAACATTGGATTACTTAACCACCCTTTTGGATTTGAGATCATCTTTTGATGCCCGGTTTGGGTTATTCAAATTTGACTCATTTCCCCGATTAGCATCCGCCAAGTAGGGTGAAGAATTCATATTGTTTTGCAAGCTTTTAAATAATGAATTTTTTAAACGCCCTTCTGGATTTGAGGTCGTCTTTTGATGTTTGTTTTTGTTTTTTTAAGACTTTACATATATTTAGATTAAAAAAATTATAAAGGGTAATTTCTTTTTATATATGGATAGCTTTTTACTTATATATTTCATGAATACCACTTCCCATTTCTTTTATATTTTTTTTATCTTGATTTCTTGTATTTATTGAATCCCCTAATCATCTATACATAGCCAGTTTGAATCACCAAAATTTCGACTCATTTCCACGACTAGCATCCGCCAAGCGGGGTCAAGAGTTTTTTCTACTAATTTTTGTAATCTGGCTTGTAAATTCCTCGAGTAACTGGAATTTAACTTTAGTTCAATACGTGTGTACTTGGTTTTCTTTTTGAGGGCATGTTTGGATTTATCTGCTTTAATACTTGTGTTATTTGATTTTGGAAGTTCTCGAGTGCTTGGGTGATTGAACGAGTAAAGAACGTATCAAATTTTTGTTGGTTTGCTGGATATCCTGTTGAATTATTTGTCTATGTGAGTGTTGATTATCTGTGAACATAGTTTATTTCTCAATAGATCATTTTTGAAGTAAAAAAGCTGAACAGAGCCCATTTAATTGCATACTATTATCAACCGCTATGATCTTTCTAAATTTTCTACCATTTTTTGTATCTTGGTTTCTGTTTGCTTCCAAACAGCTCCTGAGCAGCTATAGTTTAGATAGCAATGTTTGGTTTACACATCACAACTTCCAATTATTTGTTTATTGAAATATCTGATTCTATGTGCCCATACGTTTTGGTTTTTGGAAATTTGACATATTTTCAAAAATAAATTCTTCAAACTAAGTATTAATAACTTTTTAGATGTATTGTTAGCTTTTTAATTGTAGATTTCTTGAATCAACCTTTTCATTAGTTTTGTACATTTTTTCAGTCTGATTTTTTAGATTTATTGAACATACTTTTGAATATAAGATCACCTTTACATACCCAATTTGAATCACCAAAATTTCGACTCATTTCCACGACTAGCATCCGCCAAGCGGGGTCAAGAGTTCATTTTATTTTGCAAGCTTCACAACATTGGATTACTTAACCACCCTTTTGGATTTGAGATCATCTTTTGATACCCGGTTTGGGTTATTTAGATTCGACTCATTTCCCCGATTAGCATCCGCCAAGTGGGGTGAAGAATTCATACTGTTTTGCAAGCTTCTGAATAATGGATTTCTTTAACGCCCTTCTGGATCTGGGATCGTCTTTTGATGTACTTTTTTGTTTTTAAAACTGTACATATATTCAGATTTAATATATATAAAGTAAGGGTAATTGTATTTTAGATATATTGATAGCTTTTTACGTATATATTTCTTGAATACCACTTTTCATTAGTTTTGTACATTTTTCAATTTGATTTCTTAGATTTATTGAATACACTTTTGGATATCAGATCACCTTTTAATACCCGATATGACTCACCAAATTTCGACTCATTTCCACAACTAGCATCCGCCAAGTGGGGTCAAGAGTTCTTTTTATTTTGCAAGCTTCACAAAAGTGGATTACTTAACCACCCTTATGGATTTGAGATCATCTTTGAATACCCGGTTTGGGTTATGCAAATTTCACTCATTTCTCTGATTAGCATCCGCCAAGTGGGGTGAAGAATTTATATTGTTTTGCAAGCTTCTAAAAAATGGATTTTTTAAACGCCCTTCTGGATTTGAGGTCGTCTTTTGATGTTCGTTTTTGTTTTTAAAACGTTACATATATTTAGATTAAAAATTATATAAAGTAAGGGTAAATTTTTTGATATACTGATAGCTTTTTACTTATATATTTCTTGAATACCACTTCTCATTTCTTTTATATTTTTTTCTTCTTGATTTCTTGTATTTATTGAATCCCCTAATCACCTTTACATACGCAATTTGAATCACCAAAATTTCGACTCATTTCCACGACTAGCATCCGCCAAGTGGGGTCAAGAGTTCATTTTATTTTGCAAGCTTCACAACATTGGATTACTTAACCACCCTTTTGGATTTGAGATCATCTTTTGATACCTGGTTTGGGTTCTTTAGATTCGACTCATTTTCCTGATTAGCATCCGCCAAGTGGGGTGAAGAAATCATATTGTTTTGCAAGCTTCTAAATAATGGATTTCTTTAACGCCCTTCTGGATTTGAGATTGTTATTTGATGTACTTTTTTGTTTTTAAAACTGTACATATATTTAGATTTGAAATATATAAAGTAAGGGTAATTGTTTTTTAGATATATTGATAGCTTTTTACGTATATATTTCTTGAATACCACTTTTCATTAGTTTTGTACATTTTTCAATTTGATTTCTTAGATTTATTGAATACACTTTTGGATATCAGATCACCTTTTAATACCCGATATGACTCACCAAATTTCGACTCATTTCCACGACTAGCATCCGCCAAGTGGGGTCAAGAGTTCATTTTATTTTGCAAGCTTCACAACATTGGATTACTTAACCACCCTTTTGGATTTGAGATCATCTTTTGATACCTGGTTTGGGTTCTTTAGATTCGACTCATTTCCCCGATTAGCATCCGCCAAGTGGGGTGAAGAATTCATATTGTTTTGCAAGCTTCTAAATAATGGATTTCTTTAACGCCCTTCTGGATTTGAGATCGTTATTTGATGTACTTTTTTGTTTTTAAAACTGTACATATATTTAGATTTGAAATATATAAAGTAAGGGTAATTGTTTTTTAGATATATTGATAGCTTTTTACGTATATATTTCTTGAATACCACTTTTCGTTAGTTTTGTACATTTTTCAATTTGATTTCTTAGATTTATTGAATACACTTTTGGATATAAGATCACCTTTTAATACCCGATTTGACTCACCAAATTTCGACTCATTTCCACGACTAGCATCCGCCAAGTGGGTCAAGAGTTCATTTTATTTTGCAAGCTTCACAAAAGTGGATTACTTAACCACCCTTATGGATTTGAGATCATCTTTGAATACCCGGTTTGGGTTATTCAAATTTGACTCATTTCCCCGATTAGCATCCGCCAAGTGGGGTGAAGAATTCATATTGTTTTGCAAGCTTCTAAATAATGGATTTCTTTAACGCCCTTCTGGATTTGAGATCGTTATTTGATGTACTTTTTTGTTTTTAAAACTGTACATATATTTAGATTTGAAATATATAAAGTAAGGGTAATTGTTTTTGAGATATATTGATAGCTTTTTACGTATATATTTCTTGAATACCACTTTTCGTTAGTTTTGTACATTTTTCAATTTGATTTCTTAGATTTATTGAATACACTTTTGGATATAAGATCACCTTTTAATACCCGATTTGACTCACCAAATTTCGACTCATTTCCACGACTAGCATCCGCCAAGTGGGGTCAAGAGTTCATTTTATTTTGCAAGCTTCACAAAAGTGGATTACTTAACCACCCTTATGGATTTGAGATCATCTTTGAATACCCGGTTTGGGTTATTCAAATTTGACTCATTTCCCCGATTAGCATCCGCCAAGTGGGGTGAAGAATTCATATTGTTTTGCAAGCTTCTAAATAATGGATTTTTTTTAAAAGCCCTTCTGGATTTGAGGTCGTCTTTTGATGTTCGTTTTTGTTTTTTAAAACTTTACATATATTTAGATTAAAAAATATATAAAGTAAGGGTAAATTTTTTGATATATTGATTGCTTTTTACTTATATATTTCTTGAATACCACTTCCCACTTCTTTTATATTTTTTTCATCTTGATTTCTTGTATTTATCGAATCCCCTAATCATCTTTACATACGCAATTTGAATCACCAAAATTTCGACTCATTTCCACGACTAGCATCCGCCAAGCGGGGTCAAGAGTTCATTTTATTTTGCAAGCTTCACAACAGTGGATTACTTAACCACCCTTTTGGATTTGAGATCATCTTTTGATACCCTGTTTGGGTTATTTAGATTCGACTCATTTTCCCGATTAGCATCCGCCAAGTGGGGTGAAGAATTCATATTGTTTTGCTTCTAAGTTATGGATTTCTTAAACACCGTTCTGGATTTGAGATCGTCTTTTGATGATAGTTTTTGTTTTTGAAAACTGTACAAATTTTTAGAAAATAATATCTATAAAGTGAGGGTAACTTTTTTGGGAATTCATATCCTTCGGGAATTCAACAAATACAAAATGGTTTTTTCGTGTTTACTAAATACGGCTTGTAGATTTTTTACTATATACATATGTTTAGTCTGCTAGCTAAATATTCGTAGATCCGTTACAACACTTGGCAAAATTATCATCACACCTCCAAGTGATGATATTACCTTTCGCAAAGCTTGGTACACTTGCTATCAAAACCATCTGCAAACCAATCGCCAAACGAATCAAGAAAGAGGCTGGTCGTCATCCTCAGTTTCGCCACTCCATTATCAATTTTGCACAGGTCAAATTCTCTCTTTATTACTTACTCCACATGTTCTTCATTTATAGTCGAATTGCAGAATTGATTGAATTTGATTCAAGATGTGTGTTAGTTTTTTTTTTTGGAAATATTAGAAAATTAGATCATACGGCTTGTAGATTTTTTACTATATACATATGGTTGAAGAATACTTGCATATTGCTGTTGGATTTTGTTGCAAACTGTTGTCATACTTTTAACCCATTTTGTTCACATTGCTTTTTTTTTCTTTCTAATTTTGTGTCATGTTTAATTAGATCCTCTCTTCTTTGGGATTCCAATTGTCTTTCCTATTTGTTTATTTATGTATGTTCAGCTAATAATATCCTGAATTGTAAGGAGGACATTTTACTAGGCAAATGATTTTGCATTTCAATACTCCATAAGCCACTTTCTTATATGCTACCAATTTGTAATGCTACAGTTTGTGTTGGTATTTTTGTCTTAAAGGATCTTTCTCATTGTATTAACCTTACTATTAGAATTTATGTTTGCTTTGTTCTGTTTTTCCATTTGTATTTTTTATATGGGTAAGTGGTCAGGATTTTTCAAACTTGTATAACCTGGTGTCCAATGATTTAGGAACAAATTATATATTTATTGGAATTTGGAAAGAGTTATGTTTAAGTATGAATTGTTGATTGTTTGTATAGTTTTATGTGGCTTTTGTTTTATAGAATTACTCTATACGTAACTGCATAGTGATGTCTACTTCTGTATTGTTTTTTAATCGTTTACTTGCTGTCATATTGGGTTTTTTTGTTACTTTACTGTTGTATTGGTTTTCTTAGCTTGTGTTAACATTGATAAGTTGCAATTCTTTAGGATTAGCTTGAACTCATTAATGTATTCAGACTAATAGTACATGTTTTCTTGTGTAGTACTTTGTACTTTTATTAAACCTTCCTCAAACATACACCAGATTTCGTTGAATTGTTTTGGATGTTTGATTATATCAGCTTGGCATAGTCAATTTTGTAGCTCAATGGCCATAGGGTTTAGCTTAAACATGGTTCCCTCCTCTATAGATACATACCCTTTCGATGACGTTAATATAGAATAAAAATATAAAATACAGTCTTTGCTCTGGCTACTTCTTTACCTTCTTATTTGACTTTGTTGCTAACCATTTGTTAAGTGGTTGTACTTATTGTTGATTTTTGGTTAATTTATAAGTGTATTATGTTTGCATTGCTATTTTTTATGCTTATAAGTTGCAATTCATTTTGGTATTGGTATTATGTAAATGTTATATTAGATTCTCTAGTTTATGAGTCTAATCGGTTTCTTATGTATTCATATATGTCCAGCCATAGTATATGGTTGTGGATTTGTAACAACACATGTTAAGTTGAACATGTGTTGTAGCTGATTATCTATGGCCATGATATCATTATATTAATATATCTTCGACATGGTTGAGGAATACTTGCGTATTGTTCTTGGATTTTGTTGTTGAATTGTTCGCATATTTCTAACTCATATGTCACATTGTTTCGTTTATGCTCTGAATTTGCAATTGATTTTTGCATTATTTTTGTGTCATGTAAGATTAGATCTTGTCTCCTTTGGGAGTCTAGTTAATTCAAATCTTTTCCCTTTATATATTTATGTATGTTCAACCTAATGAACCCTAAATTTTAAGGGGGGATCTTTGTACCTTGCCCACATTAAATGGGCAATTAATTTTGCTTCTGCAGTACTCCATAAGCCACTTTCTTAGATGAAAACAAACTTGTGATCTTACAATTTGTGTTGGTATTTTTGTCTTAAGGGTCCTTCTTATTGTATTAACCTAACTACTAATATGCATGTTTGCTTCATTCTGTCTTTTCCTTTTTTTATATGGGACTATGGGTAAGTGGTGAGGATTTGTCCTTTTTATTCATTAGACACATGTAAAAACTTGTATAAACATAGTGTCTAATGATCGAGGAACCATTTATATATGTATTTAAATTTGGAAAGGGTTCTTTTTTAGGTGTTAATCGTTGATTGTTCATATAGTTTTATGTGGCTTTTGTATTGTATATATAACTATATAATGCCAGGGGTTTTCTCACTTAAGGTGGGTTTATTCTTGAGGGTGGTTTTAGGTTTAGGACCGATGAGAACAGACTGATGTACGTGCTTCCCTTCGAGAACGTGCCAGTTTAATGCACCAAGGTTCTGTACTCGAGTAATGGAGATGATGGGATGGGCTAGTGGCCCGTCCGTGATCCAATTAGCCGTATAAAAAATAAAATATGATCGCATAGTGATGTTTACTTTCGTATGTTTTTTTTGTTTACTTGCGGTCATATTGGGTTTTTTACTTGACTGTTGTATTGGTTTTCTTAGCTTGTGTTAACAATGCTTTTAGATTAGTTTATATTCGTCAATGGATGGATTAATATATAGTACTTGTTGATTAAAATTTTCTAAATACACATGGCTTATTGTGTAGTGATCCGTACTTCCATTTATCCTTTTCAAACATACACCGGAATCTGTTAAACTGTTTTGGATTATAGATTATATCACTTTGTTATAGTCGATTGTGTAGCTCAATGGGCCCCTATATCACTTTGTTATAGTCGATTGCTCCTACCCCACCACTACTAGACCCTACAAATAGTAATTATTATATGTGAGATTTACTGGGTATGTTTTTTATATGCTTCCCTCTATAAATGAATACCCGCTCTATGATGTAAATATATAAAATACAGTCTTTGTTTCTTTTTGGCTGCTTATATACCTTCTTTTATGACTTTGTTGTTGACTTCTTTTGTTGCTGACTTTGGGTAATTTATAAGTGTATTATCTTTACATTGCTATAAACGATGCTTATACGTTGCAATTCATCTAGGAATAAATTGTTGGTATTATGTAAATGTTAAATTAGATTATCTATTTTATGAGTCTATTCAATATCATATATATATATTCATGTATGTAGTTATAGATTTATAATTATTATAAGATACGCTCATCCTTAGTTATATGGATGTTAAATTAGATTATCTATTTTATGAGTCTATTCAATATCTTATATATTCATGTATGTAGTTATAGATTTATAATTATTATAAGATACGCTCATCCTTAGTTATATGGTTGTGGATTTCAACACATGTTAAGTTGAACAATGGATGTGTCTGATTAGGTTGGTTATTTTGAATATGTCATATTTGATGAATTGTTATCGTTTTTGGGTTAGTTTAGTGTTGATGTTAAATAGATGTCATGTCTTTTGGGAATCCAATTATTTCAAAATGGCTTTTCCTGTTTATTTATTTATATGGATTGTAGATTTGTTAACACATCCATATTTATTTATATCAATCCAACACATGTTAACCATGAGGCGTTTTGCCTGCACTGCGCCTCGCTTGAGCGCCTAGGAGCACGCTAGGTCGTGTTTGACAACTAGGGTGTCATTTATTATGAATGAATGTAGTGGATCATCCTTCCAAACCTTATCTAATTACTAACACAAACATCACGATTAGTAGCTAGTAGTAAACCGAAGTAACATTGAGTGAAGAAATCACGAGGCTAGGAAACCTGTTGGTGTGGCGAAGATTCTTCTTCCGGTTTTCTAAACTACTTCTCCTTATTCCTCTTGCTTTTAGAACTTCATTTTATCCCCTCTCAACTTTATGTTTTAACAATTTTTATAAAATTATGTTTGATATTACTATAAACATTCAGATTCTTATCACATCACGTAGTGAAATCTCACTAGTTAATATTAAGTTCATGCGATTATTTTTCTATATGTTTTACATAAATCTATCAATTTATTTTACACACATAAACCTATAATTTACTTTATATTAGTTAACCACATGATAGAATAATTATTTTTCCATACTACTTATGATGTCTGTGGTGCAAGATATTACACGTTTCCCTCTTCTATCTCACATAATTCTGATTCAAAATCAACGTTTTCTAGGGAGTGACGGTTGTACGATGTTTCCTATGTCGATGCTGGTGGTGGATGCCGCATTCACCATGGTTGTTTTTGTTTACTAGGAGTCATATTGGGTTTTTTACAAGTTGACTGTTGTATTGGTTTTCTTAGCTTGTGTTAACAATGCTTTTAGATTAGTTTATATTCGTCATGGATGGATTAATATATAGTACTTGTTGATTAAAATTTTCTAAATACACATGGCTTATTGTGTAGTGATCCGTACTTCCATTTATCCTTTTCAAACATACACCGGAATCTGTTAAACTATTTTGGATTATAGATTATATCACTTTGTTATAGTCAATTGTGTAGCTCAATGGGCCCTTATGGTCTAGCTCAAAGATGGTTCCCTCTTTTATAGTAGCAGCTTCTCTTTTCCTTAGGCAAGAAAAAAGGCTTGCTTCTACCCCACCCCTACTAGACCCTATTATTATGTGTGGGATTTAATGGGTATGTTTTTCTTTTAATGGTTCCCTTTATAAATGCATACCCGCTCTATGATGTGAAAATATAAAATACAGTCTTTGTTTCTTTCTGGCTCCTTATCTACCTTCTTTTATGACTTCGTTGTTGACTTCTTTTGTTGCTGACTATGGGTAATTTATAGTGTATTATCTTTACATTGCTATAAACGATGCTTATACGCTGCAATTCAACTAGGAATAAATTGTTGGTATTATGTAAATGTTAAATTAGATTATCTATTTTATGAGTCTATTCAATATCATATATATATATATATATATATATATATATATATATATATATATATATATATATATATTCATGTATTTAGTTATAGATTTATAATTATTATAAGATACGCTCATCCTTAGTTATATGGATGTTAAATTAGATTATCTATTTATGAGTCTATTTTCCTTATGAAATGGTAGAAAGTAAAGTTTCAGTACTTATATATTCATGTGTGTATTTATAGATTTATAATTATTATAAGATACACTCATCCTTATTATTTCAAAATGGCTTTTTCCTGTTTATTTATTTATATGGATTGTAGATTTGTTAACACATCCATATTTATTTATATCAATCCAACACATGTTAACCATGAGGCGTTTTGCCTGCACTCCGCCTCGCTTGAGCACCTAGGAGCACGCTAGGTCGTGTTTGACAACTAGGGTGTCATTTATTATGAATGAATGTAGGTGGATCATCCTTACGAACTTTATCTAATTACTAACACAAACATCACGATTAGTAGCTAGTAGTAAACCGAAGTAACATTGATCTAAATTGCTAAGAGCTTGAGTCAAGAAATCACGAGGCTAGGAAACCTGTTGGTGTGGCGAAGATTCTTCTTCGGGTTTTCTAAACTACTCTTTATTCTTCTTGCTTTTAAAACTTCATTTTATCCCCTCTCAACTTTATGTTTTAACAATTTTTATAAAATTATGTTTGATATTACTATAAACATTCAGATTCTTATCACATCACAATAGTGAAATCTCACTAGTTAATATTAAGTTCGTGCAATTATTTTTCTACATGTTTTACATAAATCTATCAATTTATTTTACACACATAAACCTATAATTTACTTTTATATTAATTAACCACATGATAGAATTGTTATTTTTTCCATACTTATGATGTTTGTAGTGCAAGATGTTACACGTTTCCCTCTTCTATCTCACATAAGTCTGATTCAAAATCAACGTTTTCTAGGGAGAGAGTGACGGTTGTGCAATGTTTCCTATGTCAATGCTGGTTGTGGATGCCGCATTCACCAAGGTTGTTTGTGGTCATTTCGGTTGCCATGGGTTGATGTTCACCTGCGGCGTGGGTTGTCACTGTCGATCTCCAACTATTTTGCGGGTGACACATCTCCGGTGATTTGCTGGTGCATGTGTGCCTGCGGGTATAGTTTGTGTTTTGCCTTCTGATTCCCTTCAAGCTGGATGTGAGTCAAACTTTCCAATGAATCTATCTCATCACCTACTCCACCTCATCTCTTTCTTCCTCATACCAGATTACGAGTTCAATTCATGTAGACTAAGTGGGTCAAAAGGCAACACAAGAAAAACCCATAGTGAAACTAAGTGAAAAGAAGAGAATACAAACAAGGTAATCAACATATACCTACAACTACCAAAGGTACGAGGACAATCCAAAGCAAGGCATACCAGGCATTTAATTCCATAAGAAACATAAAACAAAGAACACATGACAACAACATATAGAAATCAAGTTTAAATTATAATGACCAACTCAGCTCCACTCAAGTATACCTATTACATCGACATGGCTGCATCAGCCCTATGAGGCGCATGAAAAAACAGACAGCGACCAGTGGCACGAACAATGCAATATTGATTGGTAACCCCAACAACTAAAAGACATTCAATCATATCTATATGATTAATGAACGTAGATGAAGAGTTAGACATTAAAGAGATGGGATTCCGGCCATGACATTGCTAACACCACTAGACCAACCCTACCAAGGATCTCTTCGAACCTAGCAGCATTGATCGGTAATGAGAACAAGGATACCGAATGTGCAGACAACCACCACCAAAAAAAAACATAGTTACGAACAAACGATCGGCGATGAAAAGAGAAGATTGGTTACCATCCATTCCTTTTCTCTGTCTTATTATTTCACTTGTAGGAAAAGGAAGGCGTCCAGGACATGTGCACAAGTGCACGCGTGAAAAATTACTTAGACAGTCAAAACCCAAACAGTATTAAAGCGATAGGGTTCTGGTCATGACATCGCTAACAATGCAACATTGATTGATAAACGCAGCAAGCAATAGACAATCATAATTATATGATTAATGAACGTAGATGAACAAATAGGCATTAAAGCGATAGGCGGTCATGACATCGCTAACACCACCAGACCAGCGCTACTAAGAAATGTAGGCTTCAAGTCATTTAGGGCAGACGGTGAAGCACCATGCAGACCCCAACTTACCAAGTCATTTGCAATACACAACTATGAAGTTAAAGCCAGCAAGTCAGACTGCCAAACAATATTTAAAAGGAAAACTTGTCAGGGTTGATGATTGATGAATGGTATACAATTAAAAACCAAAACAAAAATCATATTTAGTTTTCTATAAAACTTTATATAATTAAGTTATTAAAGAAAATTAAAAAATATATATATAAATTGAATAGAGTCAAATAGCTTAAATGCAAATACTAAAACTTGTCAAAGCTTTTTCGTGCGATAGGAACACAAATGAAAATTATCTTGAACTTTCATCTCATAACATGAATTCAGAACTGGAATCTCTGTTCCAATTGAGACCTCTGCTTCATCATGGTCTGCATAATTGCATTTCGTTTTAACAAATTAAAATTAGAAAAAATAACAACAAAACTAAAGGTTAGAAGCTAATATCTAAATCACTTCCATCTGTATGTTGAAGTTTATTGGTATCTGATGGAATTTGAGTTTAACATCAAACTTATCTACAACCAATCAAAACCTCAGTGAGCATGAATGAAGATCAACTCTTTGCAAGGAGGAATGGGTTAATTGATAGCATAAAACCATCTCATTGATTCTCATTATCTGAAAATTTGTCAGAATCATCTATATCATAAATTTAAGAAGCATTAGACATCATTCGTCCACCTTCAAGTACAACTATATATAAAATTATGACTTGAGTAGTTAATAAAAATAAAATGTATGCTACAAAACATAACCTTTGACCCAAAAGAGTTAAAGCCTGTCCAAAATAATAATAATCCATGTTTTTGTGGGGCCTTGATCCGGGAACAGAAAGTATAAAATTAAGTTCAAGTTTTCAAGTACTGTTTTTATAAATCAACTTCAGATAACAGTGAACAAATCAGTTTCTGTGAAACTCTTTACACAGATATACCTTATTTTATTGCCATGGCTGCGCAGTGGGGTTGCAAGTGAACTACATCTCACTTACCGTCCTCAATCGCACCACGCCGGGAAACAATCTGTACCACGAGCATCATAGCGTTAACAGCCACAAACATAGGATATATGACAATATGAGAGGATGAAACCAACCGAATTATTACATGCCCAACACATATCATACATGTTTTAGAACCCTATTGAGTCAAAAAGAACTGGAGATTACTCACTGCTATACCCAAGGTGAGTTTTAAACTGCAACTAGGTAGCGCACAAATTAGTTGCCGTGTTTCATCGCCATGGCTGTGCAATCGTTCTCGATCACTCCACGCCAGGAAACGATCTGCACCACAATCACCATACCCATTAAAAGCAACATACGTGACAATATGAAAGTGTAAAACCAGCTAAATTATTACATGTAGAACACCTGGCGTACATGTTTTGCAGCCCTATCGCGCCGACAGAAACTGCAGATTTCTCACTGCTACAACCAGGCTGTGTTTTTAAACTGTAATAATACCCTAATTTAATCATCATTTAACAGAAAGTATAGAATCAAGTTCAAGTTCAAGTTTCAAGTACTATATTTATAAACTTGTGATCTGAGTTCACTAAATATACGATGATCAGTTCCCGTGAAAACACTTGCTCAGACACTGACCGGATGTGCACACAACCACTACAAAAAAAACCCTAACTACGAACAAACGTTCGGTGAGGAAGAGAGAAGATAGGTCACCACCCAATCCTTTTTTCTATCTTCTTATTCGACGTGTAAGAAAAGGGAGGTGTCTAGGACACATGCATGCATAAAAAAATCAGTTAGACACTCACAACCCAAACTATATAACAACAATATATTAAGGTGGCTGGAATCTGACTACAGCAACCAGTGGCACGAAAAATGCAATATTGATTGGTGATTCCAACAACTAATCGACATTCATTTATATCAATATGATTTATGAACGTTGATGAATAGTTACGCATTAAAGCTATAGGGTTCCGGCCATGACATAGCTAACACCACCAGACCAACGTTACCAAGGATCACCTTGAACCGAGCAGCATTGATCGGCAATGAGAACGGCGATACCGAATGTGCAGGCAACCACCACGATAACCCTTAATTAAAAAAGAAACAATTGGAGAGGAAGAAAGATGATAGGCTCCCGCCAATTCTCTATCTCTATCTTTTTAATCGACGTGTAAGTATAGAAAGGCGTCTAGGACATGTGCAAACATGCACGTGGGAAAAAATCAGTTAGACACTCAAAACCCAAACTGTATAATAACAGCATATTATGATTTATGAACGTTGATGAATAGTTAAGCATTAAAACGATAGGGTTCATCGCTAACACCACCAGACCAGCGCTACCAAGGATCTCTTCGAACCTAGCAGCATCGATCGACAATGATAACAGCAATACCGAATGAGCAGACAACCACCACGAGAAAACAAAAAGCGACCAGTGGCACAGGCGATGCAATATTGATTGATAATTGCAGCATCTACAAACAATCATATTTAAAAGATTTATGAACGTAGACGAACGGTTAGGCATTAATGCGATAGGATTCCGGCCAAGACATCGCTAACACCACCAGACCAGCGCTACCAAGGATCTAATCAAACATAGCAGCATTGATCGGCATAGATAACGGCGATACCGAATGTGCAGATAACCACAACAACAAAAAACCTAATTAAAGAAAAAGGCGAGGAAGAAAGATGATAGGTCACCGCCTATTCCTTTTATCTATCTTCTTGATGTGTAAGAATAGGAAGGCATCTAGGACATGTGCAAACATGCACGCGTGAAAAATCATATAGACACTATAAACCCAAACCATATAATAACAATATATTAAGGTGGCTGGAAGCCAAAAACAGCAACCACTCGCACGAGCAATGCAAATATGTTCTGTAATTGCAGCAACCAACCAACATTCAATTATATCTATATGATTTAAGAATGTTGATGAATAGTTGGGCATTCAGCCATGACATCACTAACACCACTAGACCGGCACTACCAAGGATCTCTTCGAACCTAGCAGCATCGATCGGCAATATGCAATACCAAATGACTAGACACCACCACGAAAAAAAACAGCGACCAGCGATGCAACATTGATTGGTAATTGTAGCAACTAACAGACATTCAATCATATCTATACGATTAATAACATAGATGAAAAGTTAGGCATTAAAGCGATAGGGTTCAGACCATGATATCGCTAATACCACCAGATCATCGCTACTAAGGATCTCTTCAAACGTAGCAGCATTGATCGGAAATGATAACAACGATACTGAATCTGCAGACTAACCACAACAACAAAAAAAACTTGAATTAAAAAGGAAACAATTAGTGAGGAAGAGAGATGATAGATCACCGTGCATTCCTTTCTCTATCTTCTTAATCGACGTGTAAGAATAGGAAGGCGACTAAGACATGTGCAAATGTGCTCACGTGAAAAAAATCAGTTAGACACTCAAAACCCAAATTAAATAATAACAGAATATTATGGTGCCTGGAAGCCAAAAATAGTGACCACTAGCACGAACAATGCAAAATTTGATCGGTAATTGCAGCAACAAACAGACATTCAGTCCTATCTATATGATTTACGAACGTTGATAAATAGTTAGGCACTAAAGTTATAGGGTTCCAGCCGTTATATCGCTAACACCGCTAGACCTTAGCTACCAAGGATCTCTTTGAACCTAGCAGCATCGATCGGTAATAATAACAGCAATACCAAATGACCAGACACCACCATGAAAAAACAAAAAGCTACCAGTGGCACGAATGATGCAACATTGATTGGTAATTGCAGCAACTAACAGACATTCAATCATAATTATATGATTAATGAACGTAGATGAATAGTTAGGCATTAAAGCGATAGGATTCCGGCCAAGACATCGCTACCACCAGACCAGCGCTACCAAGGATCTCTTCGAACCTAGCAGCATTGATCAGCAATGAACGTAGATGAACAGTTATATCTATATGATTGATAAACGTAGATGAACAACTATATGATTGATAAACGTAGATGAACATATCTATATTGCAACAACTAAAAGACATGCAATCATATCTATATGATTGATAAACGTAGATGAACAGTTATGCATTAAAGCAATAAAGTTCCGGCCATGACATCGTTAACACCACCAGACCAGCGCTATTCGAACCTAGCAGCATTGATCGGCAATGATAACAAGGATACCTATTACCATCAACCCTTGAAACATAAAATGTATCACCATGTTAAATAATTCTACCAAAATATGTAAAAAAAATGAGCTAATACCAGAATCAAGTGTAACTGTTCATGCGGTCAAAATAAATAGATTAGACATAACAAAAGATCAAAGAGTTAAGAATAGAACCAAATACCTGGGAAGCTGGGACTTAGGCAAATTTGTTTCTGCTGTTGCTTGAACCTGGATGCTGTGAAACCATGACTGCTGACAGAACTACAGACTACTAACTAGTAAAGGCTGATCCTGTGAAAGCATGAAAGCTGCTAAATTCGGATTAGGCAGACTCCAGGATCACACATTAAAAATACCCTTTGGGCTCTTCATATCCTTGGGTACAGAACTGATGTCAAATGCTTTTCTGTAGATTCCTATATGGGCAGATAAACAAATAACTTAGATGGATAACTGTAGGAAACAAGATCATTAATAAAACAACAAAAACTTTTAGGAGCCAATGAGATAATTCTTCAAAGTTCTAACTAGTCTCTAGGTTGACCAAAGAGAATTACATATTTATCGGCTTCAACGACTGAACCGTTTTCTCCAGGAGTATGTAAATACAATGTAGTCCTATAATGAACATACACGTAAAATGGTGAGGTTGCAATTTGAACCCATGTAAGTCTTGCATCTACCAGGTCAAATGGATTAAGCTAAAGGTTATAACTAAATATAAAATGGATTAATAATCATCAGTCAAACAAACCGTAGTGATAAAGCTTTTGTTAAGTCATATACAATTAACAACAATACACATTGAATCACAAGCAGTCCACATATAACAGACAACAAGAAGCAAAAGTGAGCAACAATGTATAATGATCAAGATGAAGCATGCGGTGTGAATAAGCAGTCAAGATGTTGACAAGAGACTAAGCCCCTAAAAGATAGCTAAGACATGTATAATACAGATCTGAACCAGTAGAAAATACAAAGGAATATCTATATTAGCAGTACATATGAAGAGGAAGTAGGAGTAAAACATCTAAAATATTTATACTCAGCTGATTTTTGGATAGCCTTGTGAAGTTGTTACTTCATATTTTGCACATTAACATGTCTAAAATTAAAAGAAATTGAATTAAGGTTGATTGTAGATTGGCCCAACCCATTTTGACCCATTATTAAACCAAGCCAACCCACCCAGTTTCCCACCAATGTAAAAAAGTATGATAGTACCTTCACAAAAGTCAAAGTCAGAAACAATAATATCAATGGAAAAGGTTGAGACTTGACTTCTTTGGGTACATAACTAATATCAAATGGTTCTTCGGTAAGTTCATATATTAAAAAACAAAAATGGAGTAAAAATGGTATGTGATGGACAAGAACGCTAGGAGAAAAAAAACTATGTGCAGCCACTTACATAGTTCTTCAAATCGTCCTTTAGTAGGTTCCTATATTGGCAATAAAAATGGATATATGAGGCAGACAAGAAGAAAAATAGTAAAATTAAAAAGCCTATGAGCAGCCACTTACATAGCTCCGGTGACTAAGAGGATGTCCATGACGTCCTTATCAGTTTCAAGGACTGAACCATCTCCTCTAAGAGTACTTAAATATATTGCAGCCCTATCACAAACCCACACTTAGATAAGTAAGGTTGTGATTTCAACCCATACATTGACAAAGTGGGACCCTTCTGGTTTCTCTCAACTGCCACAAACATTTGACCAGGTGTATCATATGGCTTTCAACAGTTTGGTTGCAAGCTAATTAAGCCAATTCTTCTGCTTCCGAAGCATCTACAAAAAAGTGACCTAAAAAACAGTCATCCGTTATTAACATGAGAGATTTTTTTTAATATGCATTTTACATGAAAAGGAGCCTTAACTGTAAAAAGTGGCCCTGCTAGAGGGTCACCGACAACAATGTCTTTTTAACAGCAGATTTTCTCTCCAAATGGCTGAGAACAGTGACTAAACTTCCTTGGGTACAGAACTAATATCAAAAGTGAAGTTTACTCTAAAGCTTGTCAGATATGTGCTTCACAACATTTACTGCATATCGACATGGTCTAAGAAACGTTAGAGATTTCAACCACATACAAAATGGGCGGCTCAGGTAACAGGCCAGATTAGACCAGATTTCTTTTTGACGTAAAGCTTCATCTTAAAAAACCAGAAATGCAAACTCTATTTCTTTTTGATGACATAAGATGGGAAGTTATTACCTCTTTGACGTAAAACTTCATCTTAAAAAAGCAATCAACCTTCTGTTTATTGTACAAGTGTAGAGACCTAATCATCCCACCAAACACAATACGGCAACCTCCATCAAAAGGACAAAACAGGATAATTAATGTTAAAAAAAACTCGAGTACTTACAGAGTGACCCATTAGCATTCTGTTTATTATGCAAGTGTAGAGACCTAATCATGCATAAGATTAGACAAAAGCAAACAAGTACCTGCGACTGGGGGAATTGTGAATGTAGAGGCTGTGATTAAAACTCACACGGGAAGGAATTGAAACATGTGAGAACAGACGCTGCACATAAACGTGTGATTTGATTAAACACTAAGCGAACTAACTTGTGTTCAACAATCAAAGGAGACGTGTGAAATCGACCTCCGGCACACGAGCGTTGCATGCGGTGGATGTGAATGTCGATTTGTGATTTAGGGTTTGCTTCAGAGTGTTGCTTTTGAGAATGTCGATTTGTGATTTAGGGTTTGCTTCCGAGTGTTGCTTTTGAGAATGTCGATTTCTGATTTAGGGTTTGGATCGAAGAGAGGGGTTGGGGTTTGCTTTTATAGCTGCTGCGTTGCTTTTTGCTTGCGTGTTTCATGTATCTGTTTTTTCTTTAAGAAGATCTTATAGAATATTTTATTTGATTTGGTTTTCGAGTAGGATATCTTTCCTATTTTTAATTTTTTATTCATTCATTTAATTTTATAACTATTAAATATAAAATCTTATCTTGAATCATGAATATATATAAACTTGTAATAATGTGTAGATTGCTTAATTTTATTAGTCAAAAGATTATTTGATAATCTTAAAATTAATTTTCAAACTGATTTTTTCATATGGTATAAAAAGAATATTTTAAAAAGTAAGCAACGAGTCACTTATTAAATTTTGAAAACTTATTTTTAGACTATTTTCTATTATATCATTCTACTATCTCCTATTAACTTCTCTCGTTTTTAAAAGTATGTCTTTTTGGTCGTTTACAACTTTTTAGTTTATAAGATAATTCAAACATTTTTAAAAACGTATTTTGAAAAATCATAAGTTAATAAGTCATTTTTATCAAAAGTTTTTTTCAACAAAAATAAGCAATCCGACTAAACTTGAAAACGATCTTATTACATGGACCATGTGTGTAATTAACTCTTATATTTAATAGCATCAAGCCCCAAAAACTAAAATCACATATAGCAAGGACACGACTTCGCGCAAATTTAGCCAGCTAAAATTGTTTTGAAGATTAAAATCAAGTTCAGCTAGTACACTCTTTTTATATGAATAATAATTAGAGTTGAAGTATGATTGTAATTATTTATTTTTTTCTTAATGAATCTATAAACCTAGCAATCTTAGCATAGTATTTTGGAACTCACTTGTGGTAGAGCACCATTAATGAGAACTAGATGACAAGACTTTCAAATACAATCTATTATTCTGTAGCTAACTTTTAATTTAACATGATTGAGGTCAAACACAACCCAACTCATCTATTTATAAGCAAATGGATCATCATTGTCACAACTAAGACTGTATGTTGTGGGGTTTCTATTGGAGGCGATATCCAGGTGTTTGCCACCCTCGTCGCGCACACCACAACTAGGTGGTGTGATTGGATTTAACTTACATGAATAGCCATTTAACGATAGAATTGCCGAAACACGAACAAACAAACATGAAGTAATGGAGATAAGCGTACGCAATGGTAAGTAATAAACTAACAAAATGAAAACAATAACAATAAAAATGAGTAGGTCCAATTGTAGATGACATGACGAGTCAATCAATGATAGATGAAAGAAGGTAAGAAGCTAATAATAGAGCAAACATGAATCATCCAGTGCAAGGTGCGAACAATGCACGACTAAGCTAAGGAGAGATGCATGTTAGGGCCACTGATGGCTAAAATGAAAGTCATTAATCTGAATGTGACGTTTATTCTTAGACTTCAAGTTGTACAAATAGAAGGAACAACATATGCATGCGAGCCTTGGTCAATACATGAATTAGCCTTGACTTTATCTTTGGCCATGAGTTTTAGGCTTGAAGTGATTAAGGAGCTCACATAGATCAAATCCACATCCGGAGACGCCAAGAGGATCGATAGAATGGTCCAATGAGTAAAGGCGATCTCGAGATGAACCTATCAATGTGTGCTAGCGAATGATTACAAGTTTGTACCACGGATGAATTTCTCTTGAAAGGTAAATCTTTCTTGTGTTCATAAATTATCCACATATCATGGATTGTGTTCAACAATTCAACTTGAGTTGGGTTCTAATATAAGGAAACCAAGAAAAAGAAATCGGGCTACAAGAGAGCGTTACACAAGACCAAAGTCACCCTTGAACAGAGTAAAACAACACAAAATATAGCATCTCAAGCCAAGATAGTCGCAATGGTGCAAGGCGTATGAAGTAAGGAAGCCGCATATAAGGTAACAAACGGATCTTGACCATGGACGTTGAAACAAGTATTTGCATTGGCAACTTATGGGAAAAGGAAATAAGTACCACAATGAAAACAATATGAGGTTTGTGAGTTTATGTGGAGGAGAATGTCATAACCTTCCAAAATTTATATCGAGTAGACGAGGTTAATCCACTTAATTGTCTTTTGAAAAAAAAGTTTTGAATTTAAAGTCAAAGTGTAATTATATATAATACTAATTATCAATTTTTGTATGTTATTAGGGTTATACCATGTGCTTTAATAGGTTGTACTTACCTTTATTATTATTTTTTTAAAATTATTTTTAACTCTTTTACTATAATCCAAAACTTCTACATATTTTACAATTTATCCCAATATTTTTTTTACTTTCAAATATGGTCCTATACTTTTCATATTTTACAAATTTTCCGTCAAACGTTTTAGTTTGAATTTTGTGAGTTAACCACACGCCGTAGCGTGCGTGTGTGGTTTTAACGTTTTTATGATTATTTTTTCCCCGTTTAATGGTTCCGTCATAACACGTTGCTCCTACATTGACTTATTGTTTTATATGTTTTAAGTTTTCGCATGCGTGGTACAACGATTTTATGACTACTTTTCAATCAGTTTTATTTTATTTTTGTTTTTTTAAATGATTTTTTGGTGTTGGTGGTCGCTAACGGTAGTGTGTCATTAATGGTACTTGTCACCAGGGGTGTTCATCGGTTCGGTTATCGATTTGTTCGCTTTTGAAATCTTTTCAGACAAATCCAAAAACCGAACCGAACCAAATTGGGAATATGGCTAACCAAACTGAATTCAACCGAATTCAGTTCGGTTAGGTTTTGGTTAAAAACCGAAAAACCGTATTCATCCAAAAAAATCAGATTCGCCATTTGTTTATTTTTTAAGACATTGTTAACTTTAGATCGCTTGTATGAGAATCACTCTTCATATATATTTCGTCAAAAATATAATCAAATAATTAAACTCTTGAATTGTTAACAACATCGTTTTCTACAAATATAAACAGTCGAATTTAACTCTTTAAAAAATAAGATTTGACACTCAATTTTGGTAATTGGAGTTAGGATAGCATATAAATTATTAGTTATATGGTTTAAATAAAACACCTTGAAATTTTAGGCCTTAAGAAGTTGGGCTAAACTTACAATTATAAAAAAGTAAATAAAGTATACATATTGAATTCAGTTAAATCGGTTAAACCGAACAAACCGAATTCAAAATTTACACTGAACCGAAAACCGAATTCCCAATTCGGTTTCGTCTACAAACCGAACCGAAAACCAAATTCGGTTCGCCTTTTTCGGATTACGAATACGGATCGGTTTTCAGTTTTTTTCGGCTTTTGGTATTTTTGCACACCCCTACTTGTCACGATGTTACGCCCCCCGCCGCAACGCGGGGGGCTTAATACTAGTTTATATAATTATAATTTGCAAGTTTTGTGTGTGTCATGGGTGGTATAATATGCTTAAATGGGTTGTACCCATATTTTTTTCTTTTTTTTAATCTTTAACTTTTTCGTTTTAATCCAATATTTTTACATATTTGACAATTTAATCCCAACAGTTGTTTACTGTTAAATTTGGTCATCTATACTTTTCATATTTACGTTTCGGTCTAAATGTTACAAGTTAACACGCCGTGGCGTATGTGTGTAATTCGACATTTGTACGCTTATTTTTTCCCGGTTTAACAACCATGTCATAGCGCGCTGGTATTAGGTCGACTTAATTTTATATGTATTATGTTTCGCCTTAAAAAGGTTGTATCCGGGGGCCTTAATACTAGTTTAATCTAATTTAAAATATATGTATATATTTGCCGTATAAAAACGAAAAAAATACGTGTAATATACCAAGTGCTGTTTAAAAGAAAAAAAAAGTCTAAGATAAATAATTAATAATTAATTTTATTAACGCTACCCATAGACCGTACGACTCCCGGTGCACTCACGTGTATCTACGTCCCATCAAATCTGAAACGCGATCACCACCGTTGATTTCCATCACCACGCGAATCAACGGCCTGAATCCACCACACACTCTCACTCTAAAAAACTTAAAACCCAAAATCAAAATAATAAAGAAACAAGAGTGTCTTTTGACACTTGCCCTCTGCTTCTCTCTCTTCCAAGAGTCTCACTTCAACTTTGCTTGCATTTATGCCGCACGATCACACCGTCTCCGCCCCAAACCACCGTGAAGTCGCCGCACCTCCGCCGTACTCCGGCCACTGACGCCACCTAGGGTTCCGACCACTGCATTTCCCTAATTCATGTAGAGATCGTTCGGTTTAGGGTTCTGCTATTGGTTCCGGAGCCATTGGTGTTGATCGTGTGGGTATGAGTTAGAAGTAAGTTATGTGGTGAGTTGAAGTTTGTTTATATGTGGATTAATTTGTTTTTAGCTAGTGGAAGAGGGTTTTTGCGGTAAGATCAGGGTTTTCGCTTTGGGGACTGCTTATAGTTATTCTCCGTACGTTTATTTTTTGATCGTATGACTACATGCTTGAAATTTGCGACTGCTAAGTAGTTGAGTAGATGATTTGACTTAGAATAGTTGTAGTTATGTGAGAAAATTGAGTTATTGCAGTGATGGATTTAAGTTTGCTCGAAGTTTGAGTGTATAATGCCCTAGTTTAACTGGAAGACAGTATCTACGTCGATACTGTGGTTAGAGAGTGTAGTGTTTTTTCTAGTGGTGATTATAGGGGAATATGGGAATTGAGAAGCGAGTATTGGCCTATTGGGTCTAGTCATGGTTTCTTTAGGCGAGATTGATGTCTTGCTGTGAAATTCCAGGGAAGTGCCTAAGAGATTTGGGCAAAGTTGGGCATATACAGCGAGGTGGATCGGGTGTAAACCGTAGAGTGTTGGGAGAGTCATGGCAAAGAAGGATAGGTTTCCTGATGCTTATTCTGGTGGATTTCTTCCTAATGAAGAATCTGAGGGTTCTGGTTGTTCTGGGCATGATCGTAATGGATATGAGAATTCGAGTGGCCCTAGGAAGAAATGGATTAAGCTGAGCTCTGCATCGCAAGATGGTTTTGGTGTGCCTATACAAAGCATCCCCTTGCCGACTCTGGCATCTTCTGAGAAACAGACATGGTTACTGCGGTTGCGTTCTGAACTTGATCAGGTTAGGACATTTCAGAAGAGAGTTGATGTGGACAGGGCCCATGTTACTGTGTCGTCATCCAGCAATATTATTAGCTGCAGCAATGTACAAGGAAACCAAGCAAATGTGAAGAAAGCAGTTGATCCACAAGACCAGAAAGCAAGTAGCTTGAATCGATGTGCTGCCGGAATGATGCAATCTGTTAGTGAGCCAGCTCACCCAGCTGTACCGGAGACTTTTAGTCTACTCTTAAGGAAACAGTGTGAGAGCTTGTTAAAAAAATTGATGTCACATCAGCATGGTTGGGTGTTCAATAAGCCTGTTGATGTTGTTGCACTAAAGATTCCAGATTACTTTAATGTTATTAAGAAACCCATGGATTTAGGGACCATAAAAGCAAAACTTGGCTCAGGAAATTATTCAAGTCCATTCCAATTTCTTGCTGATGTCAGACTCACATTCTCCAATGCCATGACATATAATCCTCCAGGCAATGATGTGCATATAATGGCGGATGTTCTTAGTAAATTTTTTGAGCTAAGATGGAAGCCTATTGAGAAAAAACTACAAGTAAATGGCTCTCAACAACCGGCGATTAATGAAGAGATTGATTTAGTTAAGCCAGTGCCTTCCTCCAAGAAGAGAAAAATCAACTCAGTTCAACCAAACCCATTGCCAGAGCCAGTTAAGCCAGTGATGAGTATTGATGAAAAACATAAACTAAGTAGGGATTTGGAAATTCATCTAGGAGATCTACCGGATAATATCATCGACTTTTTGAGGCTACATGGTACAAACAAAAATGATGGCGGGGAGGATGAGATTGAGATTGATATTAACAATCTTAACAACGAGACGCTTTTTGAATTACGTAAGCTGTTGGATGACCATCTTCAAGAGATACAAAATCATGCAAGAGCAGAACCTTGTGTTATTGAGGTATTTATGTTTTTCAACCCTTAGTCGACAATAGAAAATTATAGTTAATGCCATGAATCATGATATCCAAATGATCATATTTCTATGATTGCAGCTTCTGAATGAATCAGGACTTAGCAACTCAACTATGCAACTGTACAAAGGTATGGTGGTTCTTTCATGCTCCCTCTCGTTAATGTATATTTGATTTCTGGGAGTGAGTAGTAGATTTCCATGCTTCTGTTGTTAATTTGTTATGTGGTTCAACATATTACAGGAAACGATCTCGCGGATGAGGATGTAGATGTTGCTGGAAACGAGCCTCCTGTTTCAAGTTATCTTTCAGTTGAGTTGGATAAAGGAACAAGCACCAACATTAACAAAGAAGCACGTGGTAATTAAATTATGTATTTCTGTTATCATCATCTGTGTTAAACTATCATCTTAGCATTTCATTGATGGTTATGATAGATTCATGATTTTCTAGTAGAGCTTCTATGTGCTTTACCATAAAAGAACAATACCATTTCAATCCCCCAAAGTGTTGCCTACCTTCTGCTGAGTTTATTTATTGAATAGATAGGATATAAAAACTAGGCTATTGACATTAAGCTTTATTGAGGAATGGCTCAAATAGCCTCCGCTGAATTCCCCTATATGTTGCAATAATGAATATTTAGCTTTATTTACTAGTGGGGAATGTTGGTTTCTTAGGATTATCGTCTGTTTACATGGTCATCTTGTTTTTCACAATAGTCTTCTTTTCTAATCATGTTTTAGCTTTAAAGGACAGTTAACAATGCTTACAAAAAGCCCCTCCACTTTAGTTATAATGCTGTTTATTATATAGTTGTTGATGTTCATGTTGCTTATTTTGCACTTCCTTTGCAAAGGAGTGATTTATACTAACCAAAGGCTAATGTACTGAACTTGGTTCATTTAGGAACCAATGCTACAAAGTACAAAGTAATTTTGTTGATGAATCCATGCATTCTTTTTTCTGGGACTTAACCTATAAGCTTAAGAATTATGTCATCAGCTGCATTACAGATATGCTGTCTGCTCGCAATATTCATAATTTTACACATTTGTTCAGAAGGTTGTATTGTGGATTCATATTTGCTTATAGTGCCACTCCTCTGAATGGCTAAGGTGGGCTGTTACTATAAAATACAATTTTAGTCGGTGTCCTAAAGAGGAATCAGATTGCCAAATATTAGGAGTTCAATAAAATATGAGAGAAGTAATTAAATACAGCACTCTATAAAAATAAACAGAAAAGAAGTCAAAGCACAAAAGAAGTTGCTAGTGTCTTGTGAAAACATCATTAATGCTTTTGTCAACAAATTAACATTTCATAACCTATTATGTATTTATGTCCCTATCATCCAATGCAATTGCTAGTCAAACCCTCCATGTTTAACTTGATGGTTTAATTTAAATTAGGGCTTGTTTGAACTTGTGAGTTTGTTTAATCACTACTTTGGTTTGTTATTGATGTTTGTCTTGTTTGATAGTTGATTTTTACATGGTTTGACGCAGATTCTGATTCTAGTTTCTCTGAAAATGAACTAAAAGACGCTAAAGCTTCTAGTTCTTTTAGTGGGGCAAAGGTATATCTTGAATTTCTATGTTGTGCAACACATCAGTCAACATTATGTAGCCTTTGTTTGGTGAGAATTTTTTCTTCTGTACCTAATTTCTATTGTATATGTTTGTAACTATAGGACATCTCTGTTGCTGGAGTGGATTTGGGTCAGAAGACAGGCATTACCTGTTCAGTTGAAAATAGTGAGTTTTTATTTGTATAATGAACGTAGAAAAACAATAATTTTGTTTAATTTTCCACAAGTTTTGCTTATTGCTGCTTGATACACATGATTTTTTGGGCCAGTTGGTGCATCGGACCATGCTGAACAAATTTCACAGCAGAAGCCAAATTCTATTGAATCAGAGAGCCAGAAAGATGATGGTACGCATTACAGACAAAAATCAGTCTTTCCTGGTTCATATCTTTCATTAACTTTGTTTAATTTTCAAAATGCAGGGGATAGTGCTCCAAGTGAACGGCAGGTTTCACCTGATAAACTCTACAGAGCTGCTCTCTTAAAAAACCGATTTGCTGATACAATTTTAAAAGCTCGAGAAAAGACATTCAACCAGGTTGGTAGCAAACTTGGTTGCTATAAATCCTGCAGTTATGTCCACCAGTTTTTTCTGATGCTATTTCTATTTTCAGGATGAAAAAGCTGACCCGGAGAAATTGCGTCGTGAGAAAGAACAACTTGAAAATCAAAAAAGGAAAGGTTAGACAGAGTTTGACGTTGTTGATAAAACATAAAAGGCTGAAGCTTGTGAAAAAAATTAAATACATTTGGCTTTTATGTATTGACTAGAAAAAGCTAGACTACTAGCAGAAGCAAAAGCAGCAGAAAATGCTCGAAGGCGCGTCGAGGCTGAAGCTGCTGCAGAAGCAAAACGCAAAAGAGACCTTGAACGTGAAGCAGCTCGACAGGCACTGTTGAACGTATAATTCTAAACTTTCTCATCATTATGAGAATTAACAATATTATTACGAGAATGAACAATAAATATCATGTTGTGTTGAACATATAGATGGAAAAGACAGTTGAGATTGATGAGACATCTCGGTTCCTGAAAGACTTGGAAATGCTTAGGACCGCTGAGCCTGAACAACTGCTGCCAAATTGCTTAGATGAGATAAGTCCTGAACACGAGTCGCAAGATGGGTTAGGCAGTTTCAACTTTGGTTCCAGCAATCCATTAGAACAACTAGGGTTATACATGAAAAGGGATGAACATGAAGATGAAGAAGAACCCGAGTTTGAGCCTACCAATACGGTCACAATCGGGCGTGAGGTGGTAAATAATGATGTGGAGGAAGGTGAAATCAAGTGACTGATGTAATCTTATAGATTGTGGAGGTTAGAATGAATTTTGGAATTATGTTTGTTGTATGCATGATGTGATTATGATGCTGCTGATGATGATTGATGAGCTTCACTAAAGTAAAAGTTAAATGAAGCAATGAAGAAAGGGTTAGTTGGTATTGAGCATGATTTCAACCGTCCTTCTTTGCTATGTAAACCTTTGTTGTCATCTTAAAGCGTCTTCATTTCACCTACCTTAGTTCAAATGTTTTATATTATTTTAGCTTGTATTGCTTTTAGTTGCTGATTGTCATTTCCTTTTACTTGTTGATTTATATAACATGAACTCATGTATTTTGTTTGACCATGAGAACTTTTCAGAAGATAAACCGTAAAAAATGAAATGATATTTCATACAGATTTAACATATTTTTTAAACGTCTACAAAATTGCTACACATTAAGTTGCTTTAACCATACCAACATGTGTTGCATTACATCCCTTCCCAAGTGATTTGGGATTTACATTCGCTGTAAACATATGATGTAGATTTAGGGCATGTTTGGGATTGTTTATTTTGGTTGAAAAAACTTTTGAAAAAAAAACTTATTAACTTGTGATTTTTTAAAAGTAGTTTATAAATTTTTTTTGGATTAGCTTATAAATTAAAACGTTATAAAATGACAAAGAAATACATAATTTAAAAATTAAGAGAGTTAATAGGAGGTAATAAAGAAGTATATTATAAAATTAAACCAAAAGTAGTTTTTAAAAATTAATAAGGAACTCACTCCTTACTTTTTAAAACCTATTTTTTTATTTTATATGAAAAATCAGTTTGAAATGTATTTTTAGGTTTGACAGCCATTTTTTTTAACTTATTAACTTCTCAAAAGTTAATAAGTTAAAAATAACCTCTGAAAAACTGTTGCCAAACATGCACTTAAAAGTAACATAAAAAATTTAGAATATATTTTCTGTTAAAAAAATAATTTCCACAATAATAAAAAAAAAACTACCAAATTACAAGACACCGGTAGCATCCTTAACTTCCAATTTAACAATGGAAGAATGGTTATGGCGGTTGACACTTCGAGAAGCTGCCACTTGGTTTTGCCTTTTCTTCTCATTCATCATCTCGAAAAACACGTTACCATCTGTAACAATTCACACACACATATTTATACTTTCGATTCTTCATCACCATCTTCATCACTTCCCACAAGAATCAAGATTCCCCCTCGATTTCACCATCAATTTCGCCAAATTAGGGTTTCAAACAACCCCAAATCACCCCAACAATGGCTTCCCCCACCCCAATTTCACCTCTCCCCCTCTTCTTCACCATGTTCTTCACCATCTACTTAACAGCCCACTTCATCCTCTTCCGCCACTGGACCCCCAAACTCCGCCCAGAAGCCGCCAGTTGTTCGATCTCACTCGCCCACGGCACCCCCGCTGTTCTATTAGCCTGTAAAGCCATCATCTCCACCAACACCCACGGGGGGTTCGCATCACCCAACACCGATTCACAAAACTCCGTGTTGGAATACAGCATTGCCTACTTCTTTATGGACCTTATCCATTATCTCATCTTCAACCCCAGTGATGTCCTCTTCATAGGCCACCATTTGGCTACCCTTTTTGTGTTTGTCACATGTAGGTACCTTGTGGTTCATGGAGCCTATGGGATTTTGATCTTGCTTATACTGGCGGAAGTTACTAGCTTTTTTCAGAATGTGTGGACGCTGGCGAGTGTGTTGAAAGTGGAGTCTAAAGTTGCAGCCCAGGTGTTTGATGTTTTGTCTCCTCCGTTTTACGCGCTTTATTCGGTTGTTAGAGGTTTGTTTGGGCCTCTGTTTGTGTACAGAATGGTGGGTTTTTATTTATCTGGGGCTGCTGATGATGTTATTCCTAGGTGGGTTTGGATTTCTTGGATTTGTATTATTGTTGCGGCTATTTCGGTTAGTATACTTTGGATTTCGAACAGGTGGATTGAGTTGTATAGAGAAAGATTAGCTGTAGTTGAGAAGGAGAAGAAAATTAGATAGGATAAAGTGATGAAATACTTGAGATTTAGACTGCATACCTTGTATGGATTATCGGTTTATCTCAAACAGAAAATATGTACCTGTGTTAGTATTCTAAATAGTACAATAAAATGTTGCTGGTGGTGCTCTAAATCTTGTTGTTTTGAGTTGAGTTTTCATGGCATTAGTCCTTCGTGCTGGTTTTTGTTTTTTGTTTTGTAAATATTGCAATCACAGGCAAAAACTATGATTGCCACCGCTTGTACTTTTATGCTTTTGATGCTTGTGAAGATAATATTCCTTCATTTCTCGTCTCATGCTGTAGTTTAACAATGTTAGTTCAAAGCGGAAGTGTGCTTGTGAGTTGAGTGATGCGGATGGTTTCACCATCTGACCAACACTTCTGTAATTCAAAATTTTCAAATTGACCTGTTTCTAGATATTCAGACCTAATTTCTGCATTTGAAAAGTTTTTATGTATTCAAAAGTTAAAACTGCTCTTAGAAATTTTGACATCCTGGATTTTGATGCCTCAACCATTTTATTTATGTTTCGTGTGTTTCTTGGTTACATGAGGACATGAGGTTTCATGCTTTATTTCAAATTTTATTTCTTGTAGAAATAGGACTCACAAGAGAGCTCTCTTTGTCGTACAACTGTCAAATTCATGTTGACAGATCCTGCACTTAACAAGTGCATATATGTTGATACATGCTTGTCTACGCTTCAAAATATGCGTTTGAGAACTATGTGTTTTTGACTCTGGAAATGGTGGAAAGCTTCAACCATGGCAGTGGCATACCACCATTTTTGCATTTCTTCCATTCTTGAATTGCAGGCAATTTCACATGATTATATGGTGGGCAGCAGCTTATGGTTTAAAGCCAGCCTCACAAAGACTTAAATGCAGGTATTATGTATCTACTTTCCTCTCTTATATTCCAGCTACGCGTAAAGTTCATATAGGTAACTAAATTGTATTGCATCATTCAGTTGGGAATTAGACAGCCTGAAGTAAATAAAAAAATGGAATTAAAAAACAAAATCACATGTATTGCATCATTCAATTGGGAATTGAAGGAAGAGTTGAAGTTTTTACAAGTAAGTTCTCAACTCATTCATTGTCCTTCTAAACAATCTATCAACAGTAACACATATATTTACTCTAGGGTAGCTTAACAGGATCTCCCTATTTATAACACCTTTAAACAGTTGTTTGAAATACTATAGACTTCTTTAACTTTACCGAACACATTGTTTTTTTTAATAAAAGAACACATATGTTTTGGTTTTAACAATGATCTGTCTTAATCCCCTATAGGTGCTACAATCATCACAGCAACTCCTAGCACACCCTAGACCCTGATCTTGTGGGATTTTGCTAGGTATGTTTGTTTAGTCCTTTGGCTACCCAATTGGTAATTCAAGACAAGCTCCACCTCTTTGGTTTATAGATTGTAAGCCACTTGATGCAAGGCAACTAAACCATCAAGAACACAAGATATATATATATAAATAAAACCATAAATCTCATGATATCAAGTGACCGCCATTAAAAAAATAGGAAAGCATTGGAGTTTATTACGAAATATGTCATTGGGACAAACACGATTCCACCAAAGGAACTCATAAGTTCACCAAAGAAAGGAAAATACATACCGATGAACATGCTGTCACCAAAGGAAGAATATATTGATTAACATTTACCAAAGCCATTAAGGTGTCGGAAAGTGGCCATGTGACCCTAGCCTCACGTACATTAGGTTCCTGCTACCAATGATATTACTAACACCGATACACCAGCCCCTGAAATTAATGGTTTAATATTGTTTAATCAAGGAGTCTAGATTGAAAGATTGAAGAAACTGACCAGCCAAGTTGCAACATAGCATAAGGAAGACTGAGAACACCAGCTCCAACTATGGCAGTAACATTGTGAAAGGCCGAATACCACCACTTTGCATTGCATGATGAGGTAATCGGAAGCCATTTATGAATGTTTCTCTCCCTTGCTGTTCAGTGGTATATATAAATCTTCGTCAATCGTCATAATGAAAATCAAAAATCAAAATTTGAACACAAGCAAAAAAGTAAAAAAAAAAAATAATAGACGTTAGAAAGAAATCACATACGGAGTCATGTTGTTAAAATGATAAATCTATGAATGTGAGTATGTGGTTTTGTACATGATTATTTGGTGTTGTTCAAGTGTCTTCATCTGGTTATTTTATATGAAAAAATGTAGAAAAATTAGCTCTTGAGCCTTTTGTTTGTATTCTTTATGGTGTATATAAATATATATTGTGATAGTGTGAAAGTAAACATTAAAAAGTATATATTTAGCAATCATGATGCAGATTGAGTTTGAAAAACTTGGGTCTGGACAGAAGCGGGTGATATTCTATTGGAAATTCAGGTAACAGTTTCAACCTTTTCGATTTTTTGATCAATTCGATTGCAGTCTCCGAAGTCCTTCTTGATCGATGGTCCCCATTAGCATTAGTGCTAATTAGCAGCCCCTTGAGTCAATTGGAGGTTGTCATATTCAATGATTTCAGTCAATGTTTTTGAACCTGGATCGTATCACCAGGCGGGAACAGTCCACTACGCTAGTTCAGTTTGTGAGGTATGGACCACCTTCGGTAGACAGCTTGGTTCCTTCTGGTTTGTGGTTGAACTAGAAACTTGGGTTTATGGTTGGAATGGTTTAAGTCTGTAAACGGCATGGACTGACCGATTAGTTGATTAGGTTACGGAGCCCAACCCTTTCGTTCTAGAATCTGCAGTGTTTGGTTCGTACCTCACACAATTCAATTGTATTGTTTTCTGGTGCTCGGTCTCGCTCATGTCCAGCATGGAATCACAAAAGGGTTTGGCAGACTTCCCGCTGGTTCCTACTTCTTCTCCATCACGCCGACCGGATACCACTAGTTCAAAGTACATGTTAGCAAGACGCCAGTAAAACGGCAGCACACCCATGTTGATATATTATCTTGTTTATTGTTTTTAGGGTATAACAAAGGTTTGCCACTGGTTACTTCTGAGTTCTCTGTCTTTTAAGCATTTCGTCCCCTATTCCTCTCTTACAAGTTATAAGCGAATTGCCTCCCTACGCAGTGTATTTAGAATACCAATCAACTCTTATACGCAGAGGTGATAATCTGGTTGAATTAGCGAGTGGTGCAGAGGTTTCTGCATACAAATGTTTTGTTTCGATAAAGTGTTTATATAGGTAGTGAAGCACCCTTTCAGACAAGTGACAATATTTGCCTAGAATCCATTGGAAGAGACACAAAACTAAAATTCAATTGAACCGTTGCAACTGTTGGATTATGTATAAACCAGTTGATGTTTTAAAAAAAGTATAAACCAGATGCCAAATCATGGATCACGACTGTTAATTTGTTAACCATCTTCAGCACAAATGACTAGCCGTAAGCGAGTCGACCAACTGATCAGTAGGAACTGAGTTTTTTTTTCCAACAGATACAACCATTGTTTGTAACTGTGCCATTGTTAGCAGCCAGGTTAGTATCACCGAGACTGTCGTCAATAGCAACTGTGTTTGTGCCGAACCAAGAATGCATAACCCAACCATTGGTAGGAATTTAAGCCCGTGCTGATGCTGAATCAACTATCAAAAATAAAAGTGAGGCGATAGTTGATGCGTGTGTGTAAGGTTTGAAGTTGCAAGTGTGCTATTAAAACGTCATATCAAGCCTCCATTGAACCCCTTTCAGCTCCAACTCTTAATATTATTGGAAGGCTCACATTAGTATAGAAAAAGATACTGCATTATAGTGTTGATAATCAAACTTCAGCATGATATTAATAAAAAATATAATCATGTAATGTATATTTTCCCTGAGTGTGTATACTTTTAGTGTTTTTTACATCAATTCTTATTAATCTATTATCAGAAAAATAATCATCAAATCTATACGGTGTAAGGTTTGAACCCATAACCACTTGTTTAGAAATGATATATCATTTACCATCAATCTATCCCATTAAAAAAATATTTTTAGAGCTACTTACACGGATAGACCTATGGTTTGGGTAAAGTAACATTTGGATATTAAAGTTTAAAGGTAACAAGTTTGGAGTTTGTGTTTAATTTTATAATGATTTTAGGTGTTGAGACTAACACACTTTGAGCTTTTTATTAGATAAATGTAAATAACCAAAATACCCTTATGATATATCAAACCGGCATTGAATCGGTCTTCTAACTAGACTACTTCTTATGCATATCAAACCGGCATTCTTCTAACTAGTCTACCGGTCTGACCAAACTCAAGAATCGAATAATTTCATAAAGATTGTAAAAGTTTAAATTATATATACCTAATATATGTAGTTCAAAGTGTTAATTATGCGTAGGTATTCACTATTCACACGAACCATTCACCATTGCAAGTCAAGAGCCCTGAGACCGATCTATACGAGTCAGTTTTTAAAGTGATTCTTATAAAATAAAACACATGTAGCTTATGATTTTATCAAACACTTTGCTCTTTGTCTGACAACGAGTCAATACTCAAAAGACATTTTCCAACTAACATAACACATTTAGACAAACAAGTAAAGATTCGACATGCTACCAACTACAAGATCAACCGAATCTGTTACCAGTTAATAAAGTTGTCGAAAACGATCAAACGTCTCATGCTTCTGTTGATCACTCGAACCATCTGCAGGTAGCCCCGTGCCACCAAAACACAACCACTGGTTCACTGATGGCCTGCTATTCACCTCCCCTTGTTCTTCATCAACTCCGTCATCAAACATCTGGTTTGAGCTCGATGGACCCACAATGTCGATACCCTTGTGTTTATTATCGAGCGAATTCTCTGAAGATAACGACGATTTTGAGAATGAATGAGATCGTGACCCTCGGGTTAAATGCGGCATCGCTTGCATAACACCATTAACCAGTCCAGAAGCCAGTTTCTTTTTAACAGTTGGACTAGGAAGATTACTCCTTGCAGCAAGTGTTCTTTTGTTGTTTGGGAGTGATGATGATATCGCGTATTGCTGTCTCAACGGAACAGGGATTTCACTGAAGTCTTTTGTCAAAACCGAACCTTGTTTTCCTTTTTTTATCGTTCTGATCCACCGAAGGAACCGATGTACGCCCTTCTGCTTGTTCTTTTTGGGAGTTTTGGATTCTACATTCGAGTTTGAGTTTGAGTTTGAACTTGAGTCGAGTTGGCTCGGCACTGGAGACTGCATGCTGAACGTCGGTGTACCGTAAGCAGTGGAGGTAGTACTATCCATTCCGGTGTACAAGAACACTTCCGAATCAGAAAGTTTGAAGGAAGTTCCAGGACTAGCACCACCATTGCCACCCGTTTTCAAACGAGAAGCAAAAAACTTTCTTGCAGTGTAATCTTGGCTACTGAGAGTCGCCCCCGCTGAGATTAGTTGTCTAGTGAGTAGTTCCGATGAAGCTGACCCTGGCTGTTGCTTAAGAAGATCAAGCGGAGCCATGCCATTGTTATCACGGATGTTCACATCGAGTGAACCCGCGATCAAAAGTAGTTCCACCAAGTCACTGTGTAAGTTACCACTAATGGCTAAATGAAGAGGGGTTCTTCCCTCATTATCTGTAGCATTAATGGTCTCTTCAATTTTGAATGATTTTGAGCAGACTAACTGTTTCATGAGAGCGATCTGGCGGTCGAGTCTCCGGAAAGTAGGTGCTTGAAAGCCTGTTACCGCCTTGTGCAAAAACGTCTCTCCTGCATCGTTTCTTGAATGAATAGAAGAAGGGTTCGCTTGAATCAAAACTTCAACCGTCGATAGTTGGCCTCTGTAAGCCGCTGTGTGCAAAGCCGTGTTGCCTTGTTTATCTGTGGAGTTTATCATTTCATATGATGAAATTAGATCTTTAACCACCTGCATATTTTAGCCAAAAAAATCAAGTTTTAACTTTTAACGCGATTAAGGGGGTGTTTGCGATTGCTTATATTGACACATACCTCAACCTGCCCGCGTGCAGCTGCTGTGTGCAAGATCGTTGCGTATTGAACATCGCGATAAGCCAAAACATCTTCATCAGAGCAACCAACAAGAAGCTCCTTTAATATCTTCAAATTACCACCTCTTGCCAATGCATGAACTGCTCTGTTCTTCATCTCCTGCTTGTAACCAAATGGGATTTCCCCAATCTGTTCCTCTAACTCTCTGCCATTACCCGACATAAACCGCGGTGAAACTGCAAAATCGTAAACGATCCAAAAAACCTCACAGTTCTTGCTCCTAGCAGCAGCATAGAGTATATCAGTAACACCATACTCCCCTTCCCCAAACACCAAAAGGGGGTCTTTTTGCAGCAATTCTTGAACAAAATGCAAGTCGCCCGCAGAAGCAGCAGTGTACAAAAGCCACCCTCCGTATCCAGACCCGATTAACGAGTTCTTCCCTCTTCTGCATTCGCCCTCGCGTAACAGCTTCCGGGCCACAAAAGCTCGGTTCTTGGCCACATTATCAAACTGTTCTTCATCATCCCACACAACCTCGAGGCGGCGTATACGCCTGAGGGATGTCAGTTTGATCAAGTGGTTTCCGTCCAGGCGAAGAAGCTCCCGGACCAAGTCATAGTGCCCGTTGGCGGCCGCCCAATCGATCGGGGCGGCGAACCACCACTGGTCTCCGGTGCTCTCCCAACGAAGGGGGAAATATGTTGGCATTGATCAACACTTACACCACCACACTAAATGGTCCTCAATTTCACCCTAAATACAGTTTGATTGAAAGACTAAACAGTTTCAACACATGCAATAGATGATTCTTGATTCAGGCCTCTGTCACTACCATTGTGTTGTAAGATCTCTACAACAACAGAGTGTTAATGAAGTTAGGGCTAAATTAAGGAAACCCTAATGGGAGTTAAAAGCATATTAAAGAAGAACACATGCACAATCAAAGCACAAACAGCATGTGAAAGCAACCACCATAGCGTGTCAGAGACACAAGCATGCTCACTTGAAGATATAATTAATTACCCTTGTTAAATACTTAAATTACTGAAATCTAAACCTAATTCATTATTACAGTAACACAAATCACTGAAACTGCGAACAAAATTCAAGATTGACAGAAGATTCACATGACAGAATCATTACCCAGTGGTGATTACAGATTTCTCTTTTGAAAAGGCAAACCCCATCACAAAGAATCAAACAAAAAGGGGATTTTAGACATTTAGTAACTCATGATTGCGATCAAAGCAACATGAAGAAAGCGAAAGATTATCATACTCATCACTCACCTTCGTCGGAACGCAACCGAAAGAGCCTGTAACTCCGTCAATGAAGATTGAAGAAGACAAATAAACAACTTTTATATGAATTTATGATGCAAAGATTAAAGGGTATTGTTGTGTATATATAAATATGGCGGGAAGAGTGTTATATGTGGGAAGAAGGAAAGATTCGATGGTGAAAACTGAAAACTGTAAAAGTGGGTGTTGCAGAGAAAGTGTTTGACGAAATGGTTGAATGAAAAGGGTGAATTGAATAGTAATAATAATAATAAAGATTAAAGAGGGTTTTGAATGGAGAATATCGATGAAAATGATATGAGAATTGCGAGATTCGAAAGATTGGAAGACGAGACATTGCGTACGCGCTTTGTCGTTATCGTCACGCGGGAGTTTCAGTAGTATTGTTTTGTTATTTTTGATACGTATATTAGGAAAGTATATCGTATACGGAATGTATAATTTTATTATTTTTAAACGATGTGCCACTCGCTAACTCGAACTCAAGTATGAAACCGAGATCATTCTCAGAATGAAACTCACTTTAGATGAGAAAACCATCTAAACCAACCTGAAATCTTTTCTATACTATAATAAGTGAATACTTTGACACAATACATTTTTTTAATAAAGGAGTTAATGTTAGTTTTACCGTCCAAGGTTTGACTCAATGCACTATTTTCTTTCAAAAAAATTAAAATATTAATTTACATTTAAAATTTTCGTATGTTGTTTCAATTTCTTTCCAAAAGTTTTATTATTTTGAATTGAGTTGAAATAACTAATAAAACTTTTGGAATATAATTGAAACAACAAATGAAACTTTTGGAGATAAATTAATATTTTTAATCTATTGGAAGAAA